>VZTF01001529.1:2997210-3110841 GCA_013397755.1 Cnemophilus loriae | reverse complement strand
AAAAAAAAAAAAAAATCACTGCTTCAGATTAGTAACTCGGGATCCCAGTTTTTGCATTGATTAGAAGAAGAGACCTATGTGAAACAACAATTCAGCCGCTGAGAAACAGTTTGGCACAGTTCAATGACATTCCTTTTTTGGCTGGACAAGACAATAAGGTTTGTTTTGTTTTGTTTTGCTTTCCTCTCTGATCACCAAAAAATACTGCTATGATGATCTTGCCTTAAACTGCGCCCCAAGTCCATGGAAGCAAGCAAAGGATGAAATGTGTAGAAAATTCAGCACAAGCGAGGCAATTATATGTTGCAAAGGTTGGTAAGACACTGGTGAGAAAGGAAAATAAAAAAGAATTCCCGCTTCAGATCTTGAGACAAATATTCATGGAGTGATGCCAGGGAAGAAAGGAATGTTTTCATAGTTTGACCCACCATATTCTGGGACAGAGCCATCTCCACGTTTCAGAAACAGGCGGACCTTGCGGCCACCATTTTTAATCAGTTCGATGGCCCGAGCGTGCTTCATGTTCTTGGTAGTTTCTCCGTTGATCTCTAGGATTTCATCACCGATCTGCCAATGTAATAAGAGACTGAAGATTAGAAACAAGTCCCCACGAGGGTCCCCACCAGCACAGCACAAGACAGTGGCCATAGCAAAGCTGGAACAACTATGCCCAAGTCCTTCCAGTGACCATCCACTGTGCCCAGTGTGCAGGAGTCTGCGAGACACGAAGATCATGGAGAAAGCTTGAGGTATCAAAATCTTTCACGGCTGTTCTGCAAAATGACATTGCAATTACTGTATTGCTCAACAGTAAGTGCAGTGTTAGAACTGGTGCTATTTTATTTGATTTTGATTATTTGTAAAGTCTTCAGTCAGAGGGGTTGCTTGTTTCGCAGTCTGCTCCAACTGGGATGTTCACAGAGCTTTTTCAGGTCTGTTTCCTACCTGGATATAGACATCTACTACGAATCAGCAAAGCTGATTTTATAAAAATAATCATTTATCAGGAGAAGAAAAATGGGCTTGGAAGAGCTTGTCAAAGCATTGACTTTCACAGGGCAGCAATGATTTTGCATCACATTTTCATCAGCAAAAATTTTGGACCCATAGATCTACCTCTGGCACAAGAATTTTGAAAATGCCCTTCACATGACATATCTGGAGACAACAATGTATGTGGGAAAGTTATAATGCGTTCTCTAACAGAGGTCCAAGGAGTACATAAAGCCTGCCAAATTATTTTTTTCAGTAGGCATTTTATAACATATGCCCTTGTTACAATGTTTGTCATTTAGCTGATATGTTAAGTTAACAATTAATGCTAATCAAAACGTACATCATAATTTTGTAACCCCCGGGCCATAGACATGTTCTGTCCCCTCTCTGCCCACTAGCAGGCAAAGACTGTGGCTGTTCCACTTTCACTGCTACATGTATGCCCCTCAGGCTTTAAACAACAGATCATGTACTAGAATTTGGAAAGCAGTGTTGGAAGAAGGGGGTGAAGTCTTCCACTGAGCACACACTGCTACAGACTGCGTACCAAGAGTGACAGATGCCATCAACAGAAGTAAATAAGAACCACTTTCAGTTCTCATTTAATTTCCCTTTTAGGTGGCACAGCAGAAGGGAGAGGCAGGGAAGTCAGCTTACTCCAAAGAAATGTGGTTTTAAAGTCAGTTTGTGCATACCCTCATTTTGCCACATCTCTCAGCGGGACCATCCTCAGCGAGCCGCAGCACGTACAGATCCATGTTGTACTCCCGGCCACCTCGCAGGCTGAAGCCAAACCCTTTGGCTCCTCTTTCTAGCTCAACCGTGTAAAAGTCTTGGTCCTGCTGGAGAGAAGACAACAAACGCCCAATTGAACAGAAAGTCAACCGCTGCTCTGCTCTCATGTTGACATTATTCAACCAATGTTTTGTTAGTAATAATTAAAAATGGAAAATCAGTTGAATTTTCACACACAGACCAGGATTTGCTGCTTCCTCAGACCCCACTCTGCAATTTGGAGTTCTGGTGGTTGGTGAAGGGCTGTTGGAACGAGTGGGCTTGGCCATGTGCCGTGGTGCATTCTTGGGCACCTCTGTTACACAGCACCTCCCGTGCCCAGGGCAGGAGGGGACATTTTGGGAAGGTGGTTAGAGGTTCTACCAACCAGGGAAGGCAAGGACAACCTTCCTTCCAGTGCCAGCTTTAGTGCAATGTCTGATGGCAGCTGGGGTGAGCCTGTGCCACGGCACTGGCTTTTCGTTTTGTTACCACACCATTTATTCCTTTGCAAGGAGCTCAGAAGCCTTTGCATTGTTTTTCTCAAATGCTATTATGGGGATGTTTCAAAGTCCCTAATGGAAGATGTTACTTCTGGGATGGCCAGTGGCAAGGGAAGTTAACAGTGAGATAGATAATCTCTCTAATAAGATGCCGTCTGTGCAAGCTGGAACACTCCAGCTATCGCCCCTTATTAAGTTTTCCTCTTTTTTATTCTCTGAATTTATCATTTGCACACAACAATACTTTGTGGAGAGGCCCCTCAAAATAGACAACTCAATAAACAAACACATAAATTATTACTGCCCTAAAAATGTCAGCTTTTTTTTTTCTTTATTTTTACTCCCTCAAAGTCTCAGTGAGAATGTGTTGGAAGTGTTTCTCAGCTGAAACAACAGCAACACATATTAAGAAACTAATCAGCAAATTCCTCTTTCTTTTCAGCAGACTGAGGGAGAGCAGCTTCTCAGTAGGAATTTTCAAGTGAAATATTTGAACATAGCCCTCAAGCAGGTCGGAAACAACAGTCTGTGGTAAGCAAAACAATTAGAAAGGTACTCCTTACCTGTGCTGCTTGGGGTGGTTTGAAATCAAACTGGGATTCCTGCTTTGGTTTGGTGTTGTTCCTGCTGTAATGAATGAGACAAAGAGGGAGAGAGGAAAAATACAGCTCATGGGATGTGAAAGTGATGAAGAAGTAACAGAAGGGAGAGCATCTCAAGATGCCCTCCTCAAGGAAAACAATCTGACCTGGTCTCCTGTGGTATTTGCTGAGGAGTATGTGTGGTTGTGATTGTAGCAATTTTTTCTGCATTGGTCAATAAAGTAGCATTGGAAGATTCTGCAAAATAGATTTTGTTTTTATTAAGACGGAAGACAATTGGCTATTCACTGAAAGACAAAAAGAGTTTTCCAAAAGCATTTCACTCTAAAGCATCCTTAAGTTGTGTTTATAGAACTTGAGGTGGGATGAAATTTATTAATTCCCCAAATTAATATAGTATGTATATGAAGCTGTACACTCAACTGGAAAATGAAAAAAAATATTTAATTAGGAAATCTGGATTGGAACCCCCCCGACCATTAGACACATTCATGAAGACTCCCTCGTAGATGAAGGATTGAACAATGTTTTGTCTATTGTCCAAAGATATGAATTCCAATCAACTACATCTCTAAATATTGTAGGTTGGGAGGATTAATTTTATAGTAGCTATAACTATTCCAGGGATTATAAGTTTATCAGTCCTTCCTCCATCAGAAACTTCAATCTCCAGTAGAATTGAGATGTGGCTCTTATCCAATACCTCACAAGATGATACTGAATGTGGCTAGAACCCCAACTTACTGAAATCCTCCTCTGAAATACAACCCACTGCTGCCTGAGCACTGAAAGCAGGAACCTGGAGCCACCCGTACCAAATGCATCAACAGCTCTGGGTGGCACTAACAAAAGGGTGCACTGGCAGAATGCAGGGAGCAGGAGTAACTTCTGAGCTTGATTTCTGCCATGGTAAAGGGCTCTCAGCTCAGCATCAGCCTGTGCAAATTGCCTATTTCTTCAGGCATGGAAGGAGGGGCTCCAAGGAGAGGTCCTGTCTCCTGCTTCCCACAGCTGAGATGGGAGCAACTGAAAAGTGACTACGTAGATGTTCCTCACAGTGTGGCAGGGCAAAATATTCCCCTTGTCATTCTGGAGCTGTACCACAGACTTCAGCAGGACCAGAGTTAACCTCAAACTTACTTAAAATTCTGCCTAAAATTAAGGTCATGTCAATGCCATTAGCCAAATATTAGCAACACAGACCCTGAACTCTTCCATACTGAATTCAACATGTTTTCCAGAACTACATATTGTACCAGTCCTGAACTGATAATAATACTAAAGAGTTTCAAATGCTGAATTGCTCCAGAAGTCAGCAGTTTCTGAAAACACTCTTCCCTCCCGTGGGAGTTTGACTTCAGAGGAACTCTCGGTGGTACCCCATGTACCTTGATGGTGCCTAACCACACAAAATGTTCAACAGTAATGTTGGTTGCAGCTGAAGAATGATAGGCACAGCCAGCAGAAACAGGCTCTCATCAGACATGGCATTCCCAGATAAAGTCACTGCAGTGGCAGGCACCTGCTCCTTTGCAGAACAGCTCTGGACACAGGAGACCCCCTCTTTGTGTCTCTACCCATTGTATCCAGGAGAGAACCACAGACTGCAAGTAACTACAAAATACTGACCATGATCCACCTTTCAAGACCAAAATCTAAACTGAATACACAGCCACTAAGACAACAGTGACACAAACTGGACGGAAACATCTGGCTCTCCAACATAATATTACAAGGCCTTCTACCCTGCCCTTGTTTGCCTCTCAAGCATCAGGCACCCACTAATTCATTTTACTTGCTGTGGAGAATCTGCCATTATTAAACAGAGTCCAGCTGTAATACAAAATTGCAGCAATGGGAGAGTTTTGTCCTGAATTAAGATGTGGTGGTCATGGGCTTACTTGGTCCTGGGAATGTAATTTACTTCACGGATTTATTTTAATTCTGGAGAAATCTAGGTAAGGGGAAGCTTTTTCCTTTCTGTAGCTATTTGCATGTCAAGGGAAATTCAGAAAAGGGACAGAGAAAAAAGAAGAACCACTTAAACAGATGGGTGCAACAAGAACACAGCTCCTTTGCCTGCAGTGCTGTGCCCAAGTTAACATGCCCAAGCCCTCAGCATATGGAGCCGAAACATCTTCCAGACCAGAGCTGGCTTGTGTCCAGTGGCTCAGAGAGCAAGAGAGGCTCCTGGGTCTGCCTGCACCTCTCAGTGCAGGCATGACCAAACCACACCCTTGTGATGGATGATGTGCCACTGACAGCTGGCTTGTGTAAGAAGGAGACGTCTCTACGTGTAGTTACACTGTTGAGGTTTAAGAAATAATTCTGTTTATTTTGCAAAGACGCCTTGATGTTAAAATCTGTCTCCTACATAAGAAAGCCCCAAAACACGTTTAAGTGTTCTGTATTCATCCAGAACAAAAGCCTCTGAAATCCTCCACAAATATTTGGAGATCAGATGAAGATGGGCTTCAAAGAGAATGCAGGATTCCTACCCTTTAGTAGGTCACACTAATAATACCAAGCAGAGCAACAACACATCTTTGGTACAGATGTATCTTCACACCACTGTACTGCATCTATCTTTAGCCCACCCTACCCCATGAGTCAGGAGTTGTGCATAATTTTGCCAGTGTTTTAGACACTGATTCAGGATGCATGCCAGCCACCATGCAAAACTGAAACAGAATATAGCGAAAATTATCTCTAAACCCTACATATTTCATTGATTCCTTGCCCTGTTCTGCCCTAAAACTCTCAGTCACCAATTGCATGCCTAATCTAAGCTTGTCCTGTTGCAGCATTCTGTATCCTTGCATCTGCTGGAAGTGTGGTAGAGCATCACAATTTCATTGCCAACACAATCCTGCAGCCGTCTGTGGCAATTAACTTGTGCAAGACTTATCACAAAGCAAAAACTCTTGGTGTTTTTAATAATGTTAGAAGAGATTAGCAGTGTGAGTTTATTGTGAGTCTCGTGATGCGCCTCAGTTTCACGTTTATCTGACGAGTGGCTTCTGATTTATGCTCCCCCCTCCTTGAAGCACACAGACCATTTATATTTGCCAAAAAAGCACTCAAAAGGAAACAAAAGAAAACAACAAATCAAGAAAAGCATACAAAGACATCAAAAAGAAAACAACACTGAGACCAGTTTCTTGTATCTCATGGAGTTTTAGAGCAAACCCCTCAGAGATTTTGAGAATGTTGGGTCTTACTGTCTTTTGGAAAAGAACTGTAGGTAATACCATGCAAAGCTGGCAATCTGACTTGGAATTTCAAAGTGACATTAAATAAAAAGACTTAAAGCCTGAATTGCTATGGAAGTGGAGCTCATTCCTTCCCTAAAGAACAGCTTTCCATCTTCTCCAGGAATACGTGATGTCAATCACAGGTACATGTTTCCCTAACCTAAGCAATTTACATGATATTTGGGACACATAATTGCATGAGCAAGACTGGCTGAGCATTTATGTCAGAAGGTTACATTCTTTAAAAATTCTTAAATCCTTCAGAAGTCACTTATTTCTCAGATGGTTTTGCTTTTTCAGAAAATAAGCCCTTTATTTATTTAAAGATTCACCTTCCTTCTGGATCAGTTACTAAAATACAGGTAATGAACAATTCTTCTCTCAGTTTATCTTCCAAAACAGGCATGCACAGGCCTGCTCAGATGTTAGCTTGATTCACAGCCATTTTATTATTCATGAACACCCTATTTGCTCCAAGCAGCAGAGGATTATACACCATTTGACCTGGTACCCACTAGACAGTGGGAAAATAAAGCTTTTGTGCAAAACAGATCGCACTAAACAGAAATAATTTATAACCAGATCATTTCTCACCCTGGTCTGTGGGGAGCAATGTGGAAAGGTTTCTGCCCAACAAGCTCTCACTTTGAACCCATCCATGGCAGAAAAGCACAATAAGCGAAGAAAATACTTAGAATTTAGAACCACAGCAATTTTAGTTCTGCTGCAGATACTCTACCAGGTTTCTGATCAGTTCCTATCTGGGGATCAAGCTAGGGATTAATTTAATGGAACTGATACATAACACAGATCCTTATTTTTATTAAATACTTCAGTGACCTGAAATCCGCACCAAGTGTCAGCTTATTATTAGGGATCCTGCACGTTCCCTCTCGTCTGAAACAGTGAGATCCTGTCTAGGGTAACTCTTAACATGCAGCTTCAGAACCATCACCATTTAATCAGTCATTTAAAAATGTACTGAGCTCGCTCCCAAAGCAACTTACCCAGAATAAAAGCAAATCTGCTTTTAAAACAGCTTAAAACATGTCTAAGTGTTTATCTCTTTCTGTGATCTCTTTACTCTATAGCCTGCTTGTGTCTATACAAAGCTTCAGGAATCCCACATACTAACAAGTGATTCCCAAATATTCTAAAGCTGCATTATTAAGCTAAGAATCAAACCAAAGTGTATCGAGAGATCCATCAAATTTATGGAAGATCATTTTAAGCAGATACACATGGAATGCAACATTATTTTTTTAACGTTGAATCAGAACCTCCCTGTTAAAAACCAACCATCTCTACAAAAAGAAACGAAAAAATAAAGCTATGGGAAACTCACAACCTCCCTCGCTGCTAATTCCCAAACTGGGAGTGGAAATTGGAGCTTTGCAGCTCCAAGCGACAGAAAAAGCCCGGGGAACAGAACCAAGCAGAGGGGGAGGTAAGACAGCAGGAAACAGATACTTTACCATCTCCTGGAATGATGCGCAGGGTGACGGTGTTTCCCGCTTCCTTAATGAGGTTGACGATGTCTGAATGCGACTTGTTGGTGATGGAGCACCCATTGACGGCCAAGATCCGGTCGCCTACTTTCAGCTTTCCACAGCGGTCTGCGGGGCTCCCTTCAATTATCCGACCTATTTTGTGAGGCATGGCCACACATGCATTTCCCGCTTTTGTATTGGTTTGGGGGTTGTTTTTTTTGTTTTGGTTTTTGGTTTTGGTTTGGTTTTTTTTTTTTTATTGTTTACGTATGTGGGAATATGGTGAAGGGGAAAAGGAAAAAAAGGGTTGAAAAGGGAAAGAGAAGGTTAAGGGTTAATTAATTAATGCATCAAGCAAAAGTTATTATAGGATAGCTTTGCTGCCAGTGTTCAAAACATTGGCAATCAACTAGTATGAGTGCACAACACTTTACTTCTTCCACAAAAAGGTGTTTTGTTAATCCCTCAAAACTCCCCCCAAGTGGATTTCTGTTAATAAATGGTGCAATTTTTATTGACTACAACTGCACTTAGCAGCCCCATCACAACCGAAATCTGATATTGTTCTTGAAGAAAAAAATTGAAACTGTTTGTAGAAAACTCAACCCTTCTCCTCCCAGATTACATCGGTGTCAGCCTCTCTGGTCCTCCTCTAAGCCAACTGCTGCTCAAGCTTCTGCCAATGTTTTGTTCTTTCTCAATTTAGAAAGATAAAATCATTCTAGGCCTACGAGGGAGTGTGGCTCCCCTTCTACCACACAGACCCACTCTATCAGCGCTGCATGGGGAAGCAACATGAAACGTTTTTCTTCCATTGTGAATAAAGGTACTACCAGGGAAGGCACAGGACCACTACAGATGGGCCAAGACTGACAAAGGCAACCTGTTTGGTGCTGGCACCCACCTCAGCCTCTAATAACCCTTCCCCTTTTATGATCTTAGATGGCACCAGGTGGGAACAGAGAAGGAATACGGTTCTCCTCATTCAAATACCTCTAAAACCACACACAAAACCATTGAGATGTCTGACACACAGAGCAAGAGCACTTTAGGATGAATGTGTTCTGGAGACAAAATTCTCCTCTGGTTCCATGCAGCTGTTTTGTTTCAAAAACACAGGGTTGTCCATAACATGCAGAATTGGGACACAGGGGATACACAGCATCACTCAGATAAATCCAGTGGGCTTTTTTACAGCTCCTTTACGTGGGCAAGAGGCCTTGGGGCACACAGCACATGGTTAAAGCCACGGGGTACACAGAGTGGTCATCTCACACTTTGCATCCACAATACATTCACCCTCAAGATGCACTTTCCCATCTCTGCTGTAGTCTTTATTTGATTAGTAGTTTTAGAGATACACACACACACAACAACACTAGAAAGACCATAAAGAAGAAAAGGCTGAGACAAGGATGTGTGAGGTTGGAAAGATGCGATGAAAACTGGCAGAAAGTGTTAATATTAGTTACAAACATTACGGAGATTTCTTTTTTTTTCTTTTATTTTACCGTGATGTTAGAAAGTTTCTCTTTCTGGTAATACAAAGCCCCATCCTGTTTTGTGGATATGAGTTTCTACTCTATCCAATCCACTAAACATAGATGACAGAGCCCACACCAAAGTGACCAAGGTGGGTTTTAGAACCAGTTTGGCCCATCTCTAAATACTACCCATGAAAGAAAAAAACTACAAAGCAGGTCCAGAGCAAGCACCAGACAGCAGAGGGAACACATCTCATGCGGAGTATTAGGAAAAAACTGAATATACTTGAAAAAATTAAAGGAAAAACAGTCACAGATCAACAGATCTCCTTGGGAGCCCCTGCACAGAAAACTTCCAGTTAGCAAGTATTTTGGGCTAAAGCAAACACAACTTTTTACAACCTCAGGTCAAGGTTTCCCTGCAGAGAAGAGTTACAGCATAGTCTTCATACAGTAAGAGTTATTCCCACACATTTGCAAATTCGTTCAGAAGATAAAAGCACGCCCTCTGTTCTAGACTGTGTTCAGTTTAATCTGTTTGATATTACACTATTGTGTTCTGGCACCAAAACACCTACTTTGGAAGAGCAGTTTCCAGCAGCAAGGACAGTGTGAGAGAGCCTAGAACCTGAGCACTGACAGAACTCAATGCACTGGTTTTATACTACATATTTCTGCCTTGAAATCTCTGCTGCCAGACTGCCCAGAACAGTGTTAGAAATGGCCTGCTCTACATCAACACCAGCAGAGGAGGTGGTGCTCCCTTGATGTATTACTAAGGGTGTCGCTGATGGGCAAGAAAGGTCAGAAAATAAAGCCCAGGAGGAAGAGGGAAAGGCCACTTCTTGCACCTGCGTGCCCCAGGAGCACTCAAGCTGCACAGGGAGCCTGCAATGCATTTTCTCTGCAAACCACAACACTGCTGTGGGAGGTACTGTGAAGATGGCCAAGGCGGTGCTCTGTCTTGCCTTTCCCTCCACCCCTATCATGTGCCACAGACTAAGGGAACACCTTCCTTTACAAAGTACAAGTGGATGCCGCCTCTGGCCTCCTTTTGGAGGAGATGGAAAGGGAAGAAAATAGCATCCCTGACTGGTTTCCTCCTTGCAATGACACTTCTGCTTGAGAACAGGCTGTTCTGGGCATATTTGCAAAACCAGCTTACGTACATCTCCTCTGCGGCAACCCCTGGGAATGGGAGTCTGCCTAGAATAAAGACTGTCTTCAGACAGAAACCATGGCCACCTCTACTAGGTCAGGATATTACGTGTGACATAGCTTAAACTTAATTTCTTCCTGCTCTGAAGAAGTGGATTTGGGAGGAGGAGAAATGGGTAGAAGAAACATCCTGTTCTTTTAACAGTATTCCCCATTTTATGTCTCACCAGCAAGCACTATTAATTAAAACTTTCCAGCTATCAGCATGCTCACTCCATAATGATGATCAGAATAACCCTGATTGCCAAAGAGAAGTTAATCAGTTTAAGCATTACTGCTTTTAAATCAACTGGCTTGATTCCACCATCACGAGACATATTTCATTCCACCTGCTACATTTCTGCACTGGCAAACAGCATCACTGGGAGGATCCCCAGCTGCTCCTCTGAGAGCAAACCCCCGAGAGGCTCTCCCAGAAAGCGAGCATCAGGAATTGCCATTGGTGGCATTTTAGCTCTTCAGGTTGGGATTTCTTATTTCGCTTTTCTCGACTCAGTGCCGAACAAAACCCAGGAGGCAAACACCTACCAAGTCTTTGCCTCTGATTATGCTATTAATTACATAAATTGGGGCACGCTCACGGCTTTTAATTAAACAGATCCCCACTCGCCTCCTCGTGCTGCAAACCCCGCGTCTCACTCGAGGTGCAATTAAAAACCGGCAGGACTCACCGAACGTCGTCCCTGCCTCAGGCCTGCTCACGGACGAGACGATGACGAAGCCGAAGCCCTCGTTCTCCCCACGGCGGATTTCCACGTCGTAGGGCTGCACCACGGTGCTGACGACCCCGCTGCCCCCACCGCCACCGCTGCCAATGCCACTGGTGCTGCCGCTGCCCGAGCTGACCGTGTTGAGGGAGTTCTGGCTGCCCTGCGGCGTCCGCTTCTCCTCCGTCAGCGAGGCCGGCTGGTTGCTGCTGTGGTGGGAGGAGGCCGGGGATGGGACTTCATTCTCTGCCTTGGGAACTGGGGAGGGGAGAAAAAAAGACTGTTTGAGCAGGCTGCAGCTTTCAGTGCTCGAAAACAGGTGTCTACTGAGAAAAGGGTAAAAGAAAATCACCTGCTTTAGTCTATGGATCATATCACGGCCATGCTTTCAGATGTCACCACCAACAGCTCTGCCCAGTGGTAGCACTGCCCACACATGCTCACTCTCTCCTGTGTGTGCTCATTCAGCCAAAGCCGCCCCCTGCCAAACTGCAGCCTGGTTAAACCAGTGCAGTGCTGTGTGCTTGGATGCTCTGTGGCATTTTAAACCTGGACTACCTTATTCAAAGGTGCCTCCTCTAGCTATTGCATCCCCACTTCAGTCATATATGTACAACCACACATATGTTGTACATACATATGCACAAGCCACAAGGAGAGACAGTAATATCTCACAACAACACCTTTTGTGTAGTTTTAAACGCAGAGCTATCAATTAGTGCACGGATTGCCTTTGACTAATGGGATCTTTAGTAATAACAATCTCTCAACACGAGCAAAACAACTTGTGAACCAAACGTTTCTGGATAGAAGAACCAGCAATTATCATCTGTACAGTCTGGTACAGACATTAAACATTGTTAACATTAATATTAAACAAGTGTTTAACAGCAACTGAAGTTGGAAGGGGTATTAATTTAAAATCTAATCAGCTACCACAAGGCTTGAAGAAATCTCAAAAAAATTGCTTAGTCCAGACTCTGCTCGAGTGAGGCCCAACTATACCTAATATCAGTCCTGACAGATGTTTGTCTAATCAGCTGTTAAATATCTCCCCAGGCAATCTATTGGTTGCAATATCTGACTTAAATCTTCCCTGCTGCTACATAAGGCTATTATTTCTAGTGCTATCTAACAGGCATATGGAGAACATATTATTCCCTTCCTCTTTGCAGCAGCCTCTTATAGTCTTGGGGAGTTTAATACCTCCTCCCCCTCCTGTGCTTTAAGCTAAAGAATTCAAATTTGTTCAATATTTCCTTTCAGACCATGTTTTCTAGAGCTCTCCTTATTTTCCCTGGTCCCCTGGACTCCCTCCAGCTGGGCTCTCTCCAACTCAAATACGTCTTCCTTGAAGTGCTGGACCATATTGCACTAAGCCATCATCTGCTGGGAAATCATGAGAGTTGCCCCCTGCCTACATCCCAGCACAGTCTTTTTCTTCACCTGAGCCAACCTCAGCGCAAAGCTCGTGGCTCACAGTAGCTTCCACTTCTTGTTGCTCAGCCTGCTCTCTGCAGCCCATTTGCGCAGCTGAGAGCAGCATATTGCACTTGTCCTTGCTGAATGGCTGCCTTCGCTAATCAGGTCACTTCTCCAGTTTGGTGAATCAAAATTAAGTTGAAGATCTTAAAAGCATCAGCAAGAAAATGGATGGCAAACAAAATCTAAACCTGCAAAATCATGATGCAAAAAAAAAAAAAAAGGACTTCAAAATATCCTTGGATAGAAGTCCTACCTGCACTTATATACTCAAAAGTATGTACTAAATACATAGCATTCTTCATATTAAGAATACAGGAGCACAAAATTCCCCCTACATGAATCTCAAGACAGAGAGTACTCATTTAGGTGAACAATCTTTTTCTACTGGCATACAGATGACAGGAGGAACAAGGGACCGAAATTCAGGAACAGCCTTCTCTACAAAGTTATGCTGAAATTTAAAAGCCTGCAAATATAAGGTGAAAGAAGGGATTCTGAATAATTTATCCTAGAGTAAGTGTCCACATTTGCAATGATTCAGAAATAGCTCGATCTGCAGTAACATGCCTCTGAATGAAATATCAAGAGAGATCTCATGCATCTAAATCTTTCATGGTAATTTCCAGCCTGAAGGCTGTTAAACTGCATAGAAAATCTACACACAAAAACAATACCAAAATTCAGCTGCCCTTCCCCTTCCTCCCAATGCTCTTCTAAAGCTTTTTCACATTGCCAGACCTTGGTCAGGAATTAAAGAGAGGCTGTCAGAGGAGACATAACCTGGTGTTTAATCCACATTGGGAAGAAGGAAAGAAATGAGAAGTGAACATTTGTTTATTATTGTGCTGAAGGAGCTCAGGCCTGGATAAGAACACAGAGCTATTTTAGAGGTACTCCTCTAGTCTTGACTTCCACTGAGGGCCTAATTTCCAACCTGAATGTTATTTTGATTCTCTCTAAGATCAAAGTACATCACTGCCTATTTATCTGATGATGCCTTAACTTGAAAAGCTACATATGATCCTTTTTTTTGAGTGAGTTAAAGCGAATCCCACACCTGAGTTCCCAAAGGGACGCAAAAGGAGAGGCAGCACTCCAAAGTTACTCTCCACTATTAAACATAAGGTCACATGTTATTTAGAAAGCTCATGCTCGTGTCTTCATTTTCTCTGCTATCAGGACATTTTTCCATCACTCATCTGGGTGCCAAAATGGTACCAGGCAGTGTCACTTCTCTTTACACCTTTGTCTTTCTGCCAGCTTCTTTTTTGTTCATTTAGATCCTACACTTGTGCAGTGTGTGCACAATGCCCAGCATAACTCAGCATATAGAAAACTCCCTAGACCTGTGCAACCTGGTCTGGTGGAAGGACTCTTCATCATCTTTTCCCTCACTCCCAATTTAAGGGTGACTATCAGGCTGCACATTTACTTTGGGAAATATACAGAAAACACAAGCAGTTGGCCACAGTGTCCGTTTGCTGCGTAAGTCAAACTAAAAATTGCATATTGCAACCAAACAGTTCCCCATTTTATCAGAAACCTTACGAAGACTGAGAAAGCCAACTAAGAGAGTCTTGACTGGAAAAGAAATACTTGAAACGTATTTGATCAGGAACAAAAAGGACTAAAAACAGGCAGAAGATGAAAAATAACAGTACATCCTCTGAGTTTTCCCACCACTACAAGGAGAAACTTTTTTTTTTCTTAGACCATTTGCTGAACAGATGGGATCCTGGCAAGAAAATCTGCCCCTGCAGGGTGATACTGCAGCCTACCTGTGTAAACCACTTTGCGCCTGACGGTCAGATTGACGTGACCTTGTTTGGCTGCCTGTTGCATAAGCTGGACCACAAGCTGGTGTGATTTCCCCACCACAGGCGTCCCATCCACACAGATCAGCTCGTCACCCGATCGCAGGCGGCCGTCGGCATCAGCAGCACCCAGCGGTACAATGTGACCGATGTAAATCTGAGGAATTAGCACAGGAGGAGAGAGAGAAATGAGAAGCAGCTCAACAGCCAGCTGGAAGCAAGGGGCACTCGTAGTTAGACCCGATTTAGTAGGGATGTGAAATTGTTTACAACTGTCTGCCGGTCAGGAAAGTCGCTCCTGCGAAAGCGGTTCTATGTGAATACAGCACATTGTGAAACTGTAATAAATTGACATCTTGTTTCTTTAGGCAGTCCATTCACTCTAAGGACAGACAGCCTTGGGAAACATGTTCAACCAGACAGTGACCAGACACGAAGATGGTTAAAAGCACTGAGGGTCTTGTCAGGGAAGCTGAGATTGAGTTACCCTTTCGGTTGCCTCCAGGGTTTACAAGCTCTGCACCACATGCTTGTCCACCAGCTCAGTCTTGGTTTATCTTCAGTGAGTTCTCTGGAGTTACTCTAACGTGAGACAAATTCATGGTCTCTCCTCCCATAAATGAGCAAAATAATTTTGGCAGGGAAAAACATGGAAATTCATGCTGCTACTATCTGGCTGTGACCTGTGCAGCACTTGAAAGGATGACACCTCCCACAGGCACTGGATCTACGGTGACAAAGTTAACCGAATTCAAGGAGAGAACTGAGCTTTCTAAGATCTGAGAACCTGGCATTCTAAGATCAAAATACTTGCAAACATGACCAGGACATCCCGTCCTCAGTGTCCAAGGACCTGTGTGTTTTCATTTGGTTTACCACTAAAGTAGAAGGAGAAGCAAATCCATTTCAGTTACGGAGTTGTGGGTTTTTTTTGGAGGGAGGGTGGGGAGCAGATGCAGGATATATATAACTAACTATTTTAGCAGTGATGCTAGAGCATAGTTCTGCACATCTGTACATTCTACTGCTATCTTTCTGAAAGATGTCACAAACTAAAACATGATACTCACAGGTTCTCCAGGCTCATTTCCACCTAGAATCCTAAATCCAAACCCGGTTTCCTTTCTCCATAGAAAGATATCTTGCTCTTGATAATCTGGAACTGAAGGGAAAGAAGAAAAACTGTAATTTTTAACCAGAATACCACACCTTTTTACGCAAAGCAGGACTACTGAGATGTACATAAAAGGATGTGCTATGCAATTTTAACCTTTAAATGAGGTGGGCTTGATGGCCACCTCATTTTTACATAAAAATAGAGACATAACTATGAACATTTATAGTTTTAAATACTAAAGGATTATTATTTAAATCACTGTTATAAGTTATGCAGTGGTTTCTATTTTCTAGGTATCTAATTGTGACTTGCCATTTATTTATCATTATAGTATTTCCTTCTGTCAATATTAGCATCATTACTCAGTGCAAGAGCCTCTTCCAAATAATCTATAAATAAACGTGTACAGAGAATTACTCTGCCAGAAACAATACAGCTGCCTCCCCTTTCATGGGAGACAAAAGAGCCACTTGTTATGACTTCTACTGTTTAATTAACTTTCCCAAGCATAGCCTGCTATCGGTCCACCAACTCTGCTTTAAATAACTATGGGACAGATCCCCAGCTGGTGTAAATCAGAAGGGCTCCACCCAAAACAATGCAGCTCTCCTGACTCTCACTTGCTCGTGTGCAGGCTCTGCAAAAGCACTGAAGAGGTAGAACCAGCTGGAAACATAAAAAAGCCCAACCTCACCTACTCATTAGTATGGAACACCAGGAAGGTTTTTACAATGAATATTACATACAGTGAAGCACTAACCTTGAAGCACTGTTGAACAGTAATGTTTTATATTAACTTACTCATGCTTGCTTTCATCCCTT
The DNA here is from genome assembly GCA_013397755.1 of Cnemophilus loriae. NCBI lineage: Eukaryota > Metazoa > Chordata > Aves > Passeriformes > Corvidae > Cnemophilus > Cnemophilus loriae. The sequence continues at coordinate 3,094,575 of VZTF01001529.1, read as the reverse complement.
TTTTAAAAATGCAAAACTAATTGCTAACATTATATCATATCAGAAGACAACTTCTGGATCATTTAATATTTATTGGACAGTATCTGTAACATTGACTAATTTTGTAATGAGCCTCTCCCAAAATTTATAACTAATGATAATAAAAAGCTGTTGCTTTACCAGTCAGCTGCCTGTAACTTCAGCAAAGAAACAAAAGTATATCGTTCAGGAATACAATTAAAATAAGTGCCTACTCAGACACAGGATGCAGCACGTTTAATGAAACATCATACAGCTTTCTGTACCTATGAACAGGTTGTTTTCCACTGGCATTAGTGAATGTCAGATTGGGCCCTAATTGGATTTTACACTGTCTACGCTTGTTGTGCAAAAATTTGGGTCTGCTCTGGTGCTTGTCAGTGTTAAGACTTTTGGTTACCTCTGAGGGTCTCTCTTCAATGAGTTAAAATATAACATGAATTGAAGAACTGATAATACTAAAAATTAAACGAATAGGTGAATGGTAAGGTACAGGTGTGTGCTTCGACATTTTCATTTCAACTGGCTTTATAGATAACATGGTCCCATTTTAATTACCTGCAATTATAAGCTAAGCTTAACACCCGTGCCCTCACTGAATTAGAGGCTGATTTTTGTCCAGACACAATTACAGAGCGCTCGGGTGATGAACACGCCGGGTGCCTGTGTGGCTCATCTCCTCCGGCTGAAGGCAGCTCGCCGCGCACAGACGTGCAGCACGACAGAATTCAGACAATGAATTAATTGCTGTTTGTCACCGCCTTCGGCGAGGGGAGCGTGACAAGCAGACACAGTCAGGAGCGTCTCTCCAGCCCTTCGCAGGCTATTTTGGCAAAGGCTGGCCCCAAACAATTAATAGTGTGTGTTGGATCTGTCAGAGGTAAAGTGGCTTCTGCAGAGAGCTCCGGCGCGGGCCCGTGTCCTCGGCATCTCTCAGCACCTTCCCATTTGTCAGCCCTCCAGTCTCACTGAACGATGCCGTATGGCCCTGGTTTGGGTCCCAGCTACACAATTAACGCCGCTGGAGGGAACAGCAGGCCAGGCTGGACCAGCCGTGTCAGACCAAAGCAACAAAAAAAGACAAGCCTACCCCCAGAGAAGACAGTTCTTTCACACAGCGCTCCTCCCACTGGAAGGATTACAGCGAGGTGGAACACAGATACAACAGACATACAGACAACACACCTTTACACAGGATGAGTACAAAGCTCCTTTTACCACTTTTTGCAGCAGCTCTGCAGGGCAGTGAATCACTGGCATAGCCCAGAACACCCGTCCACCCCAGAGCTTCAGAGGTGAGACCCTCTGAGGTTCCATACTGGAGAATTATTTTAGGTTCTCCCATTATTCAGTTGCACTTCAGAGGAGCCACTTTCCTTACTTAAAAGGGAACATGGTGCTGCTGAAACTTTGTTGAAAATGAATGAAAAATGGCCTCAAGGAGTCATTCATTGCAACCCTGCACCTTTACTGATCTCAAGCGTGTCTGACTCTGATAAAACACATACGTAACCCAAATGGGTAAAATTTAACAGCAGTGTGCTTGTCCCAAATTAAACCAGACCATTTGGAGAGCAGTGCAAAAGCGGTAAGAAGAGATCTGTGAATGGCAGGAAAGGTGGGTGATGCAGCCCCGTTGATGAGCCACGTGGGCAAGCTCATGAAGAAAACAGGAACACGATACACCCGCCCCGGCCGCCTGCACCATCCAGCCGGGACTGCAAAGCCAGACTTTGCCCCTCGGTGGCTAACCTTGGCACACGGCCCTGCCAGACTCCCTTGGTGATGAAGAGCCCCCCGCCACAGAGCAGCAGTGACACCAGAACAAGACATCACAAGACACAGATACATTCTCGGCACAGTCTTACATTCTCCAAAACTCGTGGAATTGATTTCTCTCTCTCTCTCACCCTTGCTCAGTCCAGTTGCAGGTGAAGGTGACATAGCTGTAATATTAATTTTACAATTTTGCAAAGCTTAATGGATCTGGTTTCTTGTTAGTTCATTTAATTAATTGTGACTTTATGGGTCATGTTAGGCTTTCATGCACAGTTTGTTAAGGTTATAGCTACTATGGATTATGACATACTAAGTTTCACATCTCTCTGCACATGCCTGTGCACAAGTGGATATAAAATACACACATATATGAATTTAGACATTTACGCACTTGCATGCAGGTATATTTGAAAAACCTCCTTTTTTCTCCTTAGAGAAAAAATTTCTGTGAGAACACCTTAAATATACTTTTCTACAAAAAACCTTTCACCTTCACGACACGAGTTAGTTTTCCAAATGGAAATATCTTTGCCTAATGTTAAAAGAAATTCTAAATATGTGGTGATGAACAACGAACACAGTGCTTAATTACAGATCATTTTAATCAAACTTTACTATGCAAACTTTAACATGTTATATAAAATAAAACTCTGCCTAGTGTGACATCAGTTTTGACATAAGATGGATTCAAGTATGATCAGTATGAGTTTGCTTTAGTCACCGGCTCATTTGAGGCAGCAGCACTTTCAGTGACTCATAGCTTGGCAAAACACAAAATGTTTAAGGCCCAGATTCAGAAAAGAATGAGGACAAGTTTGAAATTAGGAGTGGACAGTCTCACTGAAGCTGATGGAGAGTTTCAGAGTTGAAAAGTCCTGCAATTTAGCTGCAAGATCTCATAAGGTTCCATATTTGCAAGAAATCCATTTTCTAAACTATCCCACTGCAGGAGAATTCCTTTTTCTTTTGTCTTTTCTCTTTCCAGTGGCACGGAAAGCTTTTGAAAGATGGCTTTAGCAGGAGCTCCTGACAAGATGAACAAGCTCACGCGACGTGCTGGAGTACCATGGTCCCTTTTAGCAACACATTCTCCAAGGGCATGGATACATCTGCGTGCCCAAGAGTATCACTGCAACTGTTTGTCTACTATTAATATAATAAAAGGACATAACCCTACCAAAGGGCTTTTACTAAACATCATCTTTCAAGTCAGTCTGATCAGAAGGCAGCTGCAATTTTGGGAGAGTATTCTTTTCTATTTTAAGAGAAAAGTATCTAATGTTTGTGTTATTGTGCAAATATTTTTAGTTCTACGTAATTGCCAATGAGTGAACACGCGAGGGTCAAGACTTGTTTGTATTATTTTAATTAGATTTGGGGAGAGAAAAATCCTCCCAAACAAATTATGTGCCTGAAAATAAAATTCAAATATTAATGATAACTTCGAATATTTTAAAAGCTTTAAAAATTCTCTATCGTGTTCTGCTTTACTTTTAATTAAATGCTTAAGCCCTTCAAAGGGATTCATTAACACATCTGCAATTCAGATTAATTCATTTTGTCACTGCTGTTTTGACAGATGGCCATATGTAGGATACAGTATTTTGCAAAGCAATCAGGCCACATGAGAAAAATTTGACAACAGATTGTGTTAATCTTTAAGGAAGTTTAATAATACATTGAAAAGTAAAAAGCATATTATAAAAATATATTTCAATAAAACAGTGCGAGGTTTCTGAATTGTGGTTCTCTGCTAAGCCATTCAATCGCTGTTTCTCTCTCTGAGTGCTCTTCAAGTATGTCACTCCTGGATCTTGGAACTGCTTCAGCTTTCAAACCTTAAGGGTTTGTCCTTCTCTCTGATTCATGTACACAACTCCCACGAGCAGCAATGAGTTACCCATAACGAGGCGCTCAGGCAGCTAAAACTCAGCACCAGCAAAGAGTGCATTTGTTACCACCACCAAATGCTCTGTTTTCACATCCACGCACAGCCGGCTATTCTCAAACGTCTTAATCCAGCAAAGACTGGTGACTCTGGGCCAGACTGCAGCAGAGCATCTGAGCTCAGCCTTGGCCTTAAAGCACACCTTTGGGTTTACAGCTCGAAAATAAGCTCCCTTGGACCCGAGCCCAAACACTCAGCACCTCGCCAGGCTGATCTCCTCACCCCAGGGAGCTCCACATGAAGGAACTTTAACCTGCATTTGTGGAATAAAGTTGCAGTTCTAATCTGCTTCCCTTCAGTCAGAGTCCAGAAACAGTGATGGAGCCTTTGCTTAGCTTTGCATTATTAATTCTAGCTTAATTCTTGTTCTTTTTTTTCCCTTCCCCTAAACAAGCAACGTCTGTGGCTCTCCCCCGCAGAACTGGAGCTCTTTCTGATATTAAGATGCATTGGGTAAATCATAAAAACAGATGCTTTCACACAATTATAGGTCAGCTGGTGCTTTTCAACCTAATTGTGCTCTACCAATGACTTCAGTGAGACAGGTCACATAAGGCAAATACAGTCTTTTTTAATGAAATACTGATCCAAAGACAACTCAAGTAGAAGAAGAATGAATTTTACAAATTCTGAAAAATTAAAATGTTGCCTTCGCTTTCTGTGTCTACATTCTTATTATTAATGTAGGTAACAGTGGGATGCATTCCCAGAGAAAAGGCAATAGGTATTCATTACAGATTCAGTACTTCTTAGAAATACCTTGGAGAAGAGGAATTCATATATTGAATAAAACCTCTTTACATTATTATTTTTAGATGAAAAAAAAATCTGTCTGGGCTGGAGCTAATGAATTCATCTTCTTGTGTCAACTGCACTTGAAGAATTGCACTATGTTCTTTTTATGCTCAACAGTTTCAAAAATGGGACAAAATAAAACACTAAAATGATCTAATGCTCTAAAATTCTGTACTTTTAAAATTCATCACATACTTCAACACAAAGGGTTGTTGCTGTTTTTCAGTCCACTTGTTGAGGATTCAAAACCCTGTCTCTCAAAAGAACATTTTATAACCCTTTCCAGGCTTTTTAAAATTTAAGGCCAGCAATTAACAGAGGGCAAACCCTGGCCTGAGTAGCAGAAGAGCTGTGCTGGGGCTCCTCATGTAGTGGAGCCTTCTAGAACCCACCAAATGCCCTGGTTACTGGATGTGTCACCCACCCTCAGCTCTGGCACTAGGGTGACATCCTCCTGCTGTGCATAAGACATTCACTGAGTTCTGCTCACACCTCCATCAGAAGGCTGCAGAGAGAGTCGGAGCCAGCACCCAAAGCTAGGGATGTCACTGGAGATGACAGTCCCAAAGCCCGAGGGAATGGGTGCCCAAGCAAAGGAGAAAGCGATGACACGACCGTGTTCCCACCAGCCAAAGGTGGCACTGGAGTTAAACGTGACTGCAGCTGGGTAAAAACATGAAGAACAGCACACGTGGAGCTGACAGACAGCGAAACTGGAGTCCCCAGGGAATGGTTTCTCCCACCACACTCTGATGCTCAGTGTCAGCAGAGTTCCCTACGCATGACTCAGAGCCACGCACCCAGCACCCAGCGCTTGGGTAACACTGGGAGTGAGTCTCAAAGGGATGATTCAGGTTCATAACAAAGGGAAAGAAACACAGTGCTTCAGCCCAAGCCCCCAGGGCAGCAGAGCCAGGTTTCAGCTGTGAGCCACAGACCCCGCTTATGAGACTGGTGATAAATAAGGGCTTGGTGAGGGAAGGAGGAGCTGACCACTGACCTCAAAGTAAAACCACCAGTCATGCTTTGGGATCAGACCACAAAAGTAGACAGAGCATGTCCAACTTCATTTTTCACTTATCTTTCCTGCTTTTCTTCACATTTCATTACCCAGAGCAAAGCCATGTCACTAGCTAAGAGTGCAGGTTAATCCCCAAGAAATGTGTTTCACTCCAGCTTAGGGCTGGAAATTCATAGGCTCTTGGACACTTCTAATGGTTTAAAAGGAGACATGACCATATCACACTTCCACCATTCTCCAAAAAACCCCTGTCTATGAAACCAAGAAAATCTCAGAAAACACGTTCCTGGAAGGGAACAGCAATGGGATGAAAAGGCCATAGAAAAGCACCGATGTTCAAACAGGTCTCATCCGGTACAAGAGGCAGGAGCCAAGGACTGAAGCAGTAGAAGAGGATCAGCCCCACTACAGAGATGCTGACTATGGAAAGGTGAGACAGGGAAGCTGAAGGGGTGTAGCAGATCCCAGTCTAGCAACAGGCCCAAGCAGTGAGGATTGTGGCACAGGAAAAGATGGGGTGTGGGAAATCAGCAGATCAAGAGACTGTGAAAAGGCCTCTGGAAGGGCTCTAGTCCCAGCCAAGGACAAAACCTCTAGAGGATAACTGCAGCCATCGAGGAAAGAGGGTTCAGCACATGGTGTTGGAGGTGACACAGAAGAGCCACTGCCTGCCTGTGCACTTCAGGGTTTCTCCAGCTCAGCCTTGGGTTTTATCAGGAAAGATAGGCAGGAGTTAAGGCTGCTAAGCTGATACTAATGACTAATTAGTATGAGTTAAACAATTAATTAGAAATTAGCTAAGTAGCTGCAGGGGGTCAGAGGCAATGGCAGCACAGCGCCAACGGGAACCACGCGGGCTGGGCAGCAGGAATGCCAGTGCCATGGGACACTTGTCCACCCAGGCAGGAGAAGGAGGAGCTGTGCCCACAGCTCTGCAGGGCTCAGGAGTCGCTGTCCCTCAGCTCTCATCCCTTTTTCCTGTTCCAATGAGCTGCACGTACAAGTTCTGGCACTGTGCTCCGCAGATCAGTGTGACCTGGCCCGAGAGCCCGCAGGGTCAGTACACCTAATCCCCAGCAAAGGATGGGAAGGGAAGCAGTGCACAAAAGCAGAGACACCTACAAACTGCATTGCTGAGACATTCAATCCAAAGAGATGCATCTTCAGCCAAGAAACTGTGACTCATGATTTAATTTTTTCAGGATATAAGACTTCAAAGTGATTCATCTGGTCAGAAAAAAAAAGTCCTACCATTTTTCATTCTGAGGTAAAGGTTAATTTCTTACTGGTTTTACCAATTTCCAGTTAGCACAATAAAATCAAACTGCAGGTGATACTCTCAGAGCACCAAGACCTTGAAACTCCCTTTTCTGTAACTAAATTAACTACTGCCTTTCAAAATGAACCTAGTACTCTAACTCTTTAAGAAGCTTTTACAGACTTGATCATCTTCAGCAGTGCAATTAAAGCAAAGCCAATGTTTATTTTGTTTCCAGAGAAGAAACTGATTGAAACTACGTTTATAGTCTTGGAGCAGAGTCAAAACTCTGCTGAACTATTAGCCAAGTGTGCAGATTATTAATTGCCAGAAAAGCCACTTACAATGTGCATTTAATATCTGTATTGTTAAAGTGTCCACTCTGGTCAAAGTAAAATGGCTCAGCTGGATTTTCTCCTCCCCAGGGTGAGGCTGAAAAGCATCTGATATGAATTTCAGCAAACTAAATACTTCCCCTCCTTACTGAAATTCCTATGCATATCAGATAATGAGTCTTACCCTCAAAAAAGAGTTTAGGATCTGGATAACAAACTTGAAAATTCTCCTCCAGCCTAATTTAAAAGCGCAATAAAAACATAGGGGAAATACGGTCTTTAATTTTAAAGGGATTTTTCATATTAAGCTTTGGTCTAAGTGCCCTTTCCTAGACATGATCTAAATCCAATCCTCATGAGAGAGCAAACCGCAGCTCTACCAAGTGGACCTCATCAACAGATACCAAATTAACCAGCGGAAGCCTTACATTTCCAGCAGAAACCTAAAAGATTCAGTCCTCTGCAAAGAAAATACACAGGGAGCAGCTGCCGGAGCCGTAGCCTTAGCAACTACACCTGCTTCATACTCACGTCGGCTTTCATACATGCTCCTGGACTGGGCCCAGATTTTGAATGGATCTGGCTTTTTCTGCCCAGAAGTGTCCGGCTGGTCGGCGGCCGGCGCCTCCGCGGCGGCGTAGTCCGGCAGCACCTGGGTGCTGTGCGCGGGGGACGCGGTGTGCCCGCTGCGGTGGCTCGAGACGCTCTGCTGGGAACTGTTTTGGCTGTCTTTCCTCTCAAGTGGTTGCTGTGAGGAAGAGAGAGAGTGGAAAGAGAGAGAACAGACGGTTATTGGTCGCTGAGTGGGTGTTTTCCATCAATTTTTCTCCCTTCTTTGATCAGGCTTTTCGGCATGCACATAAGTAAATATATGTCACAGCTTTGCTGCTACCCAGTTAATGCTGGGTACAGTTAAATTCCCCGGTGACAGATTCTGATAGGCAGACTGACAGAAAGAGATATACAAAACAAAGTAATTTATCATTTAAAAAAAATTGCATTTTTCCATCTCACACATAAGACAGATCTAAATCTCTGCAGTTTCAGTGCACTTATTTTTTCCTGAATTAAGGCAGAAAATCTCAACAACCTTCTATTCAGGTAACACTTGGGTCTAACTTGAGCCTGAAAGAAAATGGAAGAACTACCAGATTTCACTGTCAAAACTCAAACTGTCCCTCTGAAACAGATTCAAGCACAGCCCTTACTAAGCAAGATCACTTTTTCTCTGCACCTCATGCAACTCCCCACATTACAAGTGTGTGGACAACAGAGCACCCATTTAATGGCTCTGCTCCCCAGAGCACCCAAGGGATTTCTGCAAACCTTAACAAATGTGAAAATGTCTATTTGAAGTTTGATTTGTTTGAATTAAGTATACTAAAACAGGAAAAAATGCATCCATCTAAACTCAGGGCTTATTCCAAAGTAGTGTGTCAAGAGTTGTTCTGACTGCTTACTGTTTAGCTACGCAGAGTATGCAGCTCTTAACTCAAATTCTCAACTGTGTGCTCAAATGAAGCACAAGTCACATTTGCATTGCCAGGACTTGTACTACTCAATATGCAGCAAAATCCTCAACAAGAGCTCCCCACACTGTGCAGCAAATGCTTTTCAATGCTCTTTTGAGATGACCTTGGATTGACACCAAGGTTTGAGCGCAATCTCCCACCTGCTCTGGCACAGGGAACTGTGTTCCCAGGGCTGCTGTGACACAGAGGGTGGCTGGAAAAACAGCATCCCAGAGGTTGTTTTTCCAATATCCACTATTTCCCAGCTAAAAGGGGTCAGCTACTCAAACCAATAAACCTCAGGCAGAAATTTAAGCCTCCTGCTGGCAGAGGTTACCTGAAAGCATTGCAACAGAAATCCTTGCTTTCAGGTACCTCTCTCTAGGAACCCAAGCTGGGGTAGGGAGAGAAGCCAGCAGCAAACACAGATTGGACCAGCACGGGGGACTCACTGGCCACAGGTCTGGGCACCCCTTGGCTCACTCTGAACACAAGACCCCAGCCAGCCAATGCTCCATCATAGAACGGCTGGATTAATTACAGAGGAGAAAGTAACCATACAAAGTGCCCTCTTTTAGAGTCTTAAAAAACCCCAAAAACCCAGGTAAAATTACTGTTAGGTTGCACATTCTTCAGGTTTATGCTGAGAAAAAATCCCAGCTTCAACAGCCCAAATAATTTTGACCTCTCAGCCTTGCATTCGAGTTGTTGATCCACTACCAGCATCTTTTTAAAGGATATCTCGATTGACTAGAATGCGAAATTGCCTTTGTCCTTTAAAGCAATTTTGAACAAAGCTTACCTGCTGTGATTACTCATCTGCAGACTTTCAAATACAAATATCTGAACCAATTTCCAACATTTTTAGCTTTTTAAGTGGTAAATGAAGCTAATTCACATGCAGCCCTCCAATTTTTAATGAAGCCATTTTAAAACAGCTATGCTGGAGATAATCAACTTAAAAAAAAAAAATACATCTCTCAGTCCAGCCATCTGGATTGGTTTGTTTGGCCAAACTACTAAAATAACTACAAGCATCCTGTGAAACTTCAGGCCAATCTCACTGGAAGTAGCTGGTTACAGAATGTGGAGGACAGGGACTAAAATGCAACGCTTTATTCAGCCTTCAGGGAAATAATGAGAACTCTGTGAAAGCTTCCTGATTTAAAAAGAAACAAAGTCTGAACTTCAAAAAATGCTCTCACTGTGTGATATGAAAGGTTTAAATTTTGAACAAACTATGAATTCTGTTTTGTATTTGTATTGCAAATGGAAGTGGCAGCATATCTCAAGCAAAACTACCTCTAATCAAACTAGAGTTGCAATTGCAAAAACAGGTATTTTTCAAGAAATAGGTAATAATTTCTTCAGTGGGACCGGTGGTTTTCCAAAAAATAACTCCTTCGAAAAGCCTGAAACACTTCTATTTAGGAATTTGAGAGGGGACCAGAGAAAGGGGAACGTAACCATGGCAATAAGGAATGCATTTAATTAAATTAATTCAAGACGATATTTATCAACTTTCGTATCACCAGAGAAGGCCAAAAAGGTTTGGGGCCAAACTTCTTTCCACATGTTGCAGCAGCTTCAGCACGTGATGCCCATGGGGAATTGCAGGGGTCTGACCATCCTGGTCTCTGCCACGGGGACTGCTCAGATGAAGTCTGTCTCTTGGTACACACAGAGCTTTCCCAGGAGGGATGAGCTGACCAAATGCCAATGAAAGGATGGCTTGTCCATCTCCTGCCTTGTGCCCAGCTCTAGGGCCAATCCTCCTGGCTCTGAATTTCACTGTCCAGCTTGCTCCGTTCACACGCACGGGCAGGAAAGCAGCAGATGAGCACAGGGTCTGGCTGGTGACAGAGCAGGAGGTTCTGACCTCACCCTGAGCTGCTGATCACGGTTTTCAGCATCAAGTAAAGCAGACCAGCTGAACTGTGTTGACTTCTGACAGGAGCTACCAAGAGCACGGGGCACTGAACTGCCCGAGCCAGTAAGAGCACCCCTGATTCTCGAGAGCCCACCATCTTCTCCAGAGCTGCTGATAAGCATCAGTGGCTCACCAGAAAGACCTTTACCAAAAGTGGCTAGAAATCAAGACTATGCTGGCTACCTTGAGTCCAGTTAGGCAGACTGCACACTTAAATACAGGTGATGGGACAAAATAATCACCTTGATACTGTTTTACAGCCATGACAAAATAAATGCAAGGGAAGCTGGAGCTTCTTATGCCCTACCCAAGCCCCTGGGCTCTGAATGAAGAGGGATGTCTTGTACAGACTCACTGCGGAACCAATTTCTCTTCCTGACAAAAACAGGACATTGGTAGAGCCCCTGGTGCTGCTTATCCACTCAAAAAACGTGGCAAATCTCTTGTCTGGGACTAGCTGTGCATAGGAATTGCATTTTTGGTCACAAGTCAGCTATGCTGACAATGCACTTATTTAAATCCAAAAGTAAAAAATCAGGTTTTTGGAAGAGTTTAGCACTTTATCCCCTGTACAGTGATCCCATCTTCTGATGATCTAGCTGCAGATTTTGTGCTGTAGAGCTTTTTGGAGAAGCTGGTCTTGGCAGCGACAGCAAACTGAGCTGGAAGTGGGAATCTTTGCCCCCTTGTGGAGTATTCTGATGCAAGCAACAAGGAAAAAGAAAGAAAAAAAAAAGTTTGGTTTCATCCATGTTATATCAGGATAATTGCAGGGGAAATTGCTATACTAGAGGATTTCCACGCTTCAAATTTGTATCTCTAGATGTTCAATACAAAAATATTATCCATTTTCATTCTTTTCTAAAAAAGACTCAATGGGAAATTCAAAAAAAAGAGCAGCACAGAGAGTTGCTGGGAGCATGTCCTTGGTGAGCAGAAAGGGAATAAAGAACTTGGAAATGTCCAGTCCCATGTAAGGCTTGAAAGGGGTTTTTCACTAATTTAGCTCTTTCACCAAGGTTGAAAAACTCTCCTAAAATCCAAGAAGAGCAAAGTTTGTCAGAAGATACACACAGACTGACAAATACAGCCCAGCAAAACTGAGCTGAAGGCAATAAAACTTCCCAGGCTGTGTCACAGCCCCAGCACCAGCAAACCTCTCCAAGGGGCTTTAGCACCTCACCACAGCCAGGAGGTACCAACAGCCTGAAGCTGGCCTTTGGGGAATGTGGGACTGGGGGCTGAGAACAGAAAACAGGACTTGTTTAAGGAAGAGCAGCCACCGGCAGTAAGTGAGGAGTATGTCTGGGCTTTGGGAAAGGATACGAGGGAATGAGAGAGGGCTCATCTCTCGAGCAAAGCAGAAGAGGATGGACACCTGAGTCATGACTTCCCTGATGGAACAGAAGAAACAAAAAACAAGCACGAGCTAAGATCAAAGCCAACTGCTCCCAGCCTCGATGTGTGCTGTCCTCTAACTGCAGCTTGTTTATTATGCAAGGAATGCTGGAAAACAGTCCCTGTGTGTGGAGCAAAGGGCATGGGGGAAATGGGCAGCACGTCCCCCCAAGCCCCACCTTAGTGCTGTGCTGGGGACAGCCCCTGGCACACGGCTCTGATGGCAGCTCCTGCATTCACCCCATCGTTGCCAGTGCAGCAGCAAACTGGGAGTCCCTGGGACTCAGGGCATCCCCGGGAAACACAGGGGCAGAGTTCAGAGATGGTATCCCAGACAGGGACCGTGCCAGCAGGGCAGGCTTGGCTCCTGCCTGTCATGAGTGGGAATCCTCATGGCCAAGAAGGTCTGGCTGGACTCCCCGCTCCCTGCCGGGGAGCAGCAGCCCTTCAATAAACCAAGGAAGGACAGTGTTACACACCACCACTTCCCTGCTTCTGTTGCCTTGGCCACACGAGCTCTGGGCTTGGTGTAAATCCACCCTGGAGAGCCCAAGGAGTTTCCTCCTCTGCACAGATGCCCCAAAGCACTTTGCTCCAGGTTTCCAAGCTCAACCCCTACATGTCAGTGATACTTGGGGAGGAAGGAGTGGCTGCACCGGCTCTGCCATGCTGGCTCTGCCCTCCGAGGAGCGGCTGCTCATTAAAGCTGCTGCACGATGCTGCAGTGAGTACAACATCGCTGCTAATTGCGCTGCCAACGACCCCGTGTCCAGCCAGGGGAACAGGAGGCTCTGCTGTTTGGGAATCCTGCGCTTTAGAGGCAACAGCACCACCTAGGACCGTAGAAAAAACTACTGAAGGAACCCTGAAAAGGCTTGGGAGAGGCACGCAAAGGAATGTCAGCTTTCCCCAGGCTGACAGGCTCCTCAGAGCAAACAGCAGAGAGAAATCTGCTGTTGCACAGCCAGACCTATTTGTAAGCAGACTCTTTGTTCACCTAGGCGAGATTATCCTGGCATGGATTTACATGCTGCTCAGATTTTTACTGTGCATAGCTGTCGACCAGAGAGGTGCCTGACACAGCAGGATCCCGCTTCACCCGATGCCAACGTGTGTGTGGCAAAGTGGGAGCATCCACACTTTGGGAACACCAAGGCTCATGGATTAGGGCTGGTTTAATGACAGAAGCCGTAGTCCGGATCGCGTGCAGCCAGTCCTGCTCCGACGGGAGGGAAAAGTGGGGGCAGAGAATAGAAACGTGCCAGACACGTCTGTATTTTACACACTCGCTTCTGGTTCACCGACGGCTGAAATAACCCCTGCGCGCGGCAGCAGCGAGCGGGCAGGGGCTGACAGGGCTGTGATTTGCGAGGAGCACACCCCGCACTTCTGCCTCCCAACATTAATGTGAGCTGACAATGGTAGAGGCCTGGGCTCACATGACTTTAATCAGCGCTGCCCTAAGCCATCAGAATCACATTAATTATTTCAGGGCTTTCTTTTTGGATGAGCAGAGAGCTCGTATTAAAAGCATGAGCCTTCTGCTCAGCCGCTTCCTAAACCTCTTGCCCAGGTCTGCAGCGAGGTGAGCTGTGCCCAGCTGCAGGTTTTGGCACCACCGGGGACTGTTGGTGAAGTTTCACACCATCTTACAGCATGGCAAATACCTCACTTGCTTTGCTTCCCCACAGCTCCTGGCAGAGAATTTTGTCTCTCCCTCACTCTCAACAGATAACTGCAAACTTTCAGGCTTTAGGTATTTCATTCCCTTTAAAAATAAAACATTTCTTTTTTGTTGCATACAAATAGCACATTAATTTCTTCCATAATATCATTCATGGAGCTTTAATGATACTTTAGATCACGGCTTCTGTGCTGCTAGCTAAGATGCCATCCAGGTAACAGCTTTACATGGAAATACGTTCAGAGAGACACGAAAATATTGTTCTGCTGTTGCTTTTTAAAAAACGAGGAATCTTACACCTGCAGGACAATCCTGCTCAGTATGGAAATGCCTCCAGAGCAGACGCTCGGACAGCTGACTGTATTCCCTGGGAACTGTAACCATGCTCTGTTCATGCTTTGTCTCTCCTGACAAGGTGCATGCTTTCCCATTCTGTTAATAATTCAGCCAAGGGTACTCAAGAAAACTCAGCAAGTTAATGGAAAAGGTTGGTGCCTATGAGCACCCGACAGGAATTGGTATCTGGCAAGAAGGTGGAGCCTCCCATCTTTCCAAAAGGAAACAATAGCTTTTTTTTTTTGGTAAGTTAAACGACAGAGAAGCTCATCTGTCAGGGCAGTGGATCTGTAAACCTGAGGCTTTATTTGCAAACAAGTCCCCCTTCCGTACTGCATCCCTCTCTCATCTCCCCATGCAGTAGGAGCCATGCAAGGTAATCACGGTTGCAACAGAAAGCCAACTTAAAACAATCGAGACCCAGAAAGCAAACAAGCCAAACTCATGCCTTTTTCCTTCAAAGCAGACGAACAGACAGAAATAGTAGCTGAAAAGTGCTTACCGACTTTGGGCTCTTCTTTGGGACCGGCAGTCCTGAAAAATGGCAACAAGGGAAAAATAAACATTAGCATCAAGCGTTACCTTCCCTTAAAGAAAAACCCCTAGGTGTATCATCCGAACGTAGCCATCTGCAGAGTTATGTCAGCTTTCGCTCGCGCGTCGGAGTTACCAGTCTGTTCATATCGAATCAAAGCCCAGCGAGAGGGAGAGCGAGCGAGAGCCGGGGAAGAGGCAGCGGGGGGAGAGCTCTCTCTGCATTAGCTATGCTGACTTGTGCTGCTGCAGCAGCCGCGAGGCTGCGAGAGAAACCCTCAGCCCTCAGCGGCTGCCGAAACCCAGCGCCTGGGCAGAATCTCAAATGCTCCCCTGGATTACAGGAGACTTAGCTCACAATTAAGCCGAGGCTCTTTCCTTTTGACGCGATCGGCTCGGCGATTTTATCGGACCAATCGCAGCGGCGCAGGGGAAACAGGTTGATTTTTTAAAAAGTATTCCTATAGAAATTGATTTTTTTTGAACGGAAGATGTGCATTGGGCTTGAGGCGAGAGGTGTGGGCTGGGCAAAGGAAAACAAAAGCATGAGGAAGAATAAGCTTTTCTCCCTGAAAATATGAATGTTACTGAAAAAACACACGTTCTCCTTCCTGTCCATCCTAAGAGTAAATCTTTGAAGCCTGAGATTTTATCTGTTAGGTACAATTTCAGAGAGCTGCGGCTTGAGAACAGCACTGGCAGTACCCTGACCCCTGGGGGGGATGCTAGGGAGCTTGGAGAAGGGGGGCTTACACAGATTGCAGGTGATGTAAAGGAACAAACAACCGGGAGGGCACCAGGGAAGGTTTCTTCAAGGACAATTTTGCATTTTGAAGCAGCCTCTTACTCAGTCTGTGATGAGCAAGAGAACTCAAGTGAGATTTCAATTAACTACTTGTGCATAGAGCCCAGCTGCCAGCAGCAAAGGAGACACTTGTCTGGGGATTTACCTACAATGCAGGAAAAGCTGCTTCTTGGGGTCAAGACCTCCCTTTTCCCCCCTCTGTTGGAAGACAGAGGAAACCCCCCCGGTATTTTGCTCTGTGTGACACTCCAGAAACAAACATAAACCAAAACACAGATTACACTCCACATTAAGCGCTCAGTAATTCAGATGTTTGAAATCTGCTTTTGTCTTTAGGATGTGATTTATGTGGCATTTATGCCGCATTACGTTTTCTACTTTATGCATTTCGTTTATTCTAAACCCCATGCCCTCATCTAACTTTTACACAGAGAATAAAGTAAGTGATGCAAGTGAATTACAAATCTGTCTAGGAAGATGTTTATTTTAAGGTAATCTGTGAGATATTAGCGCTGAATAGGGAAGATCCACAATTAAAAATGATAATCACAGCTCACTTTGCTGCTGCTCTCAGACTGGGATGCATACTGTAACGAGTATTTTAAATGAAACGTTTTCAAGCTTTTGAGGAATATCTGTGCTCTGCATGTCACTCTGATGCATTCCCAGCCAATAGCTGATAGCCCTCCAGGCACTGATTTATTGAGGGACAATGAAACATCCAACTGTTTGAACTAAACAATCAAGACTGCAGCTTCATTTCTGCTGACGGGGACTGTGTTCGTATAATACCCTTAAAGAGGAAAACACTGGTAACATTTATTCACATTTTTAACAGGCATCATTTATCACAGAGATAAACAGATAGAGATTCTCCTCGCTCTCTCCCCCTCCTTCCACATGCGTGCACACACGTTTACTCTCCCTTTCCAAGAGATGATCTTTCCTATCAAATCAATATGTGGAACAGATCCCCATGCACACACACACCCTTAACAGACCAGCATGAGACAGAAAAGATATAACAACATTTTAAATGTTCCCTCCAAAAAATAAAGCGGAAACGCAGGTGAGCTGCTGGGTCAAATTGTATCAGAATTCAGTCTATTGCATCACAAGCATTAAATGTTAAAATTTAGCAAGTATGAATTACTGAACAAACCTTTCCTTCAAAGTTTGTCATTAATTTCAGCTGTTCCAAGCCCAAAGAGATGGAAAACAGTTCAAAAATAATGGAAAACACATCAAGTCTGTTGTTTGGTGGGTCCTTCAGAGGCCAATGAATCTTACAGTGTCGCTGCTCTGTGCCAGATTTTACTGCAGAACAAGCAGTAATTTACTTCTTACCAAAATAAGTGACTGCAGAACGCGTTAACAAATGTTGGTAGTTTTTCATGGGACAAGTTTATAGTCAGGGGAATAACCTGCCTGTACGTTTTCCTGTGGAAAAATTATTTATTCATCTAATTAGGGTCTCGTTTTAGAACTCCAGTTCCTGGCACAGCAGGCCAAATGAGCAAATGATAGGTATAATGGGGAGTTTTCATGCTCAGATGATGGAATGGATACAGTATTTAACAGCGAGGAACACGAAGCGCTTGAACAACCCCCGAATCCTGGGAGCCCCACTAGCAAGGAAACGCCGAGCTGTTCCAAAAACCTTCTGGTGAAAACATTTCCCAAGCCTATGAATTTGGGATGGTGACAACAGTGAACTACAACACCGGCCTTAGGATTCCATTAATGTGTCCCATCACTGCTCACGCCATGCCTTGCTTGGAAGCTCATCCTCCTGGCTGCCCCGTTCTCTCCTGAAGCCTCACTGCAACTTTTTTAGAGGCAAATGGGCCAAGCATAGACTAAACACGCAGTCTGCATCTTTTTGGCATTATCCAGCTTTTTGGTGGTTGGATAGATAAACGGCTTCACATCCCTGGAAGGATGAGCTTCCCTAGGAAGAAGCCAGAAGGCTTGTCCCTGCTGTGCCCTCCAACCCAATAATAGAATAGTAATAGTTTATATTGGCATTGCAATATAATTTCCCTGTGATTTGACACCTATGGGCATTTCTCACTAGTACCCGAAATGCATCTTCTAATTCTGGGGGGTTTTGGAGATACAGATTAGACAAGATGGAAGTGCCAAGCAATCACACAGGACTGTTGTCACCACAGAGTTAAGAGTGTTTTAAAACAAACCAGCACATCTGGTAAACAGTGTCAATATGACCTAAAACCCCTTGAATGGGCTCATTGTAGCTACTTACTAAATGTGCCTGGAATTAAATTAATTAGAAAACACTAATTACTTCCCTCTAAATAACAACATAATAAAGCAACTGCTTAATGAAAAATATCAGCGATCAGTGAGCAATCCAAAAGAACAAAAAAAGGGATTGTAATCAAACTAAATTCACAGACCCATCAGCAAAGCAAGAAGGACTTCATACAAGGTTAGTCAAAAATGAGTCAGATGCAGGGATCTAAATTAAACTAATTATCACAGAGATTATTACATTTATCTTAACAAAACCCTCTCCTTTTTCTCCCCAGTACTCCCTAAAGCTCTGTGTACAGCTGGCTGCATCCATCTGCTCAACTACATTTTGTAACACAGGGTGGAAAACGCAAATCATTAAGCAAGTTTTGCAGCATGGCTTCAGCTCTCCTAATGCCACTACCCACGAGGAGCTGTACTTCTGTTGCGTGACACTGTGTTACGTTGTGAGTGATGTGACCCATGAATTAAATCCATAATTCAGCTTATTTCGTATTACTTGTGTTAACTGTGCAGTCTTGAGTGGCAAAACTTTTGGGAAGCTGTAAGGTTGCTAACCCTGTTTATGATGAGTTCATGGAAGAACACATGGGACAAAATTTGACTCCAAGTATTGCTGTTTCTAACACGCAACTTTTAAAGGAACATTTTTTCCCCCAACTCCTTTGTCTTTATGCAGTCTAAGTAACACGGGAAGACCATGACACATGGCAAACTCTGCTTTACTGAGCATACATGGAATGCAGTGTGTGACTACTAACCCACGCCACAGCCTGGGCCTGGTTCTGGTGAGAGCTCAGAAGGCCAAAAATGCCCCAAAATTACCTAAATGGACACCAGACACAACATACCCTGTTCCACAGCCCCGTGTTTTAGAGATGGTGGGTCAAAATTATCTAAAGTTGAATCCTAAGGAAGACTTATCTCTAGGCACCACACGAGTTGTGCAGTCAGCCCATCTCAACAGCTCGGACACGTGGAGGCCACCTGGTGTGAACACTTCGCCTTTCACCACATACATACACACACACAAATTATATATTTCAATGGGATTTCAACTGAAGTTGGAACAATTCAGTAGTTTGCACAACCCACCCACAGGACAAAGGCTCCTGGAATTGCTACGAGCCAGTCTGGAGGCCAGACTATCATCTTATTTATGGCTTACAATGTCTGCGTACTGCTCAACATTTTTCAGTTTTGGGGTGGTTTCGCACATGAAACTGGAGAACAGCTGTTTCTAGATCTTCACTTCTCACAGTTCCTTAACTCTTCCAACCTGGACAGCTTGTGGACCATCTATATCCAACGGCAAAATAAGCCCTAAGTAAGTCTAAGAGGAAAGGTGACCCATTAGGTTCTGCCCTTATGTCACCTGCAGCCCAGAATGCACCAGAGCTGAAAATTAATTGCGGATGAAGAAAAACACAAGAAAAGAAAGATTTCGGACTGTGTCCCAAGGTTAACATTTACAGAGAAAATGTTCCTGCCTGGAAAAAAAAATAAAACCTTCAAGCTTTCTAAATAGCACTTACACCGCACTGAATAAAAATCAAAGGCTGTACCAAGGAAAACAGACACTTTGAAAGACGAGGTTTAGGTAAAGCACCAGTGGCAGGGGGTGCACAGCCATACACCTGGCACTGAACATTGATCGCTGCTTTCTGTGTGCAAAACAAGGAACTTTAAATAATTAACGCTAATGGCCATTAGTGCTGCTGGGGGGGGCAAGAGACAGGAGATTGGTGGTGACAAAGCAATCCCCTTGATTCCGTCTGATCCATTGCCAAAGAATTTCTAATAAAGGACAAACACTATTTAAAAGAGTATATGGAAGTTCATCTCTTCCAGACCAGAACAATCTGCAGCCAGAGAGGCAAGTCTGTTCAGGCACAAGGAGAAGAAAGAAAAAATCAAGAAGAAATCTCCTACCTGTCCCTGCCAAACTTTTCTGCTCGTCATCGTGATTTGCATAACAAGGGTGTCACTGCACTAGCAAAAGAAATTAGCTATGCAATACAAGCTTTAAGCAAGAGAATAATTTACACTGCAGTAATATAGCCCTGCCATAAATCAAGTTTGGTAACTACCAAATGCAGTGAAAAATGCTACATTTCTAATGCTCATGCTCAATGCTAATGCCAAGAAAGCAATGTTTTGAAGAGATCATCTTGGGCATTATAAACCCACTGTCACTGACGAAAAGCATAATGAGGCATAGAGCATTATTGCCATTAAGAAGAATTTCAGTTCTAGATGCTCTAAAGATGCTAAATTTTATTAGCCTCAAATACTCATTTTTGCTTGGGATGCTGAACAATTCCTCGCCATTAAAGTCTCAGTCATATTTTCAGCATCTCAAATGAGAATTGATTTTAGAAGCGATAAAAAAAGATATAGGCTAATAAAATGCTATTTAATTACTATGAAAATATAAATTTAACTATGCAGTAATATATATATAAGGTAATGCCAAGACAATAAGATAATAAAGAGATTGAGAATTAGTGTGACAATTACCCATCTAGCCTATGGTTGAAAGCATGTCAGCAGTTCTTGTATTTTTATTTTGAAGCTCATTAAATGAAGTGCTCATCATAAAGCTCAAGCTGTCGGAGTCATATGCTTAGACGAAAACCTTTGTTGATATTTAAATAAATATGTACATAAGCATTAAATTTCTGAAATCTCACAAATTTCAGAAGCTAAACACTAGAATTTGAAAGTAATTACGGACCCCCACGTTCTTCTTACACACATAAGGGTGTGTGTATACACAGTATTATGTATCTATTTCTCATATACCTAAGCATACATGTGTGGCTATCCATGATGGACCTATCCTTTTCCAGAAGCCCACAAAATCCATGACTTACAAGCTTTATTTCTGGGAAACCTCTCACAGTTTTTGGGGCATGCTGCAGTTTTGAAGATGCCCAGTCC
Organism: Cnemophilus loriae; assembly: GCA_013397755.1. NCBI lineage: Eukaryota > Metazoa > Chordata > Aves > Passeriformes > Corvidae > Cnemophilus > Cnemophilus loriae. The sequence goes on along the minus strand of VZTF01001529.1, from coordinate 3,074,003 downwards.
CGTGGCTCCTCTCCCCAGCTGGCTGTCCCATGGCACGACCATGTAGACCACAACCAGCAGCACCTCCAGGCCAATCCCACTGCCACTCCAAGCTCAGGACAGAGGACACTGGGGAGCAGAAACCATATTTTGCTACAGTCACATCTGTATTTATCCGGCTCAGCGAGAGTGTTTGTCTTCAGACCTACCACAGCACTGCTACAAGGTGTAAATCCATGTGCTCCAACTGGGTGGCTTTTGGCAGATTCTCATATTTCAGATCAGGAGAGCAGCCTGCACAGAGGCTCTTGGCATTAGTTGGATGCTGCTGTTAATATATAACATCCCTTAATAATAAGCCAGTACTTACAGAATGCTCAGCCAGATTCAGACCTGGGGAGTGCACATACACAAGGCACACCAAAAAGTTCTACTAGAGGACAATGGTTTTATGGACGTTTTCACAAAACATAACTTTATTAGTTTGAAAGTAGTTTGCTATTAAAATAGATCAGTAACTTGACATACTTTCAAGGATGCAACCTGTACATCTCAGAAAATAATCTTGAAGGATGGAAAGACAAGTTCTGAGGACTGATATTTACCTGCACATCCCTACCAACACCACCTTCACGTGCTCCCAGCCACAGGGTCCTGACCTGTCCCAGCATCCCCAGCCAGCTGTGTCACCTCCTGAAGCTCAGCCTCCTCCACCAAGTCTGTCTGGCCTACAAGCCCTGCCAACTTCTTAAGCCCAACCCACGGTGCACTGCAGGTCTTCTGGCACAAAAGGCACAGGTTAACCGAGTCTTAGAGCTGGTATGACCTAATTACTGTCACTATCACAAAAATAAATCTATCTGACCAAGACAAAAATAAACATTAAAATGAATAAACATAACATCCCAATGCAAAATGGGAAAAACATTTAAATTCAGAATGGAGAGACTTAGAGACATGCAGATAGATATTTAAAAGCAATCCATTTCAGCACAAAACCATTGACTAGTCCATTACAAAATCATCCTTCTTCCTCAGTTTTGCCCACCTGCTATTGCTTTTAATGATTCTCCAAATGTATTTAATTACAGTGATAAACAAAGACCTTTCTTGGATTTCTGATACCTCATTACTTCTGTTATGGCTGGTTATTATAATGCCAAATCAAGGCAGCAGCTACTGCACCTACCTGCAGTGTGGCTGATAAAAACTCATTATTTACTTGCACACCAAAATGTCACCCAGGCAGTATGTAAGGGTAGGAGGAAAAGCTGAGTGGAACGAAACCATCCTTGCTGCACACCTCCAAGTCTGCTCCATTTCCTGCCGTGCAAATCCCAGTGAAGATGTGGGAGGCACATCTCCAGCTAAATCTGCCTTATCTAATACACAGTATTAGGTTCTGCTGTGCCACCTTGTGTTACATCACATCACATTTGATATAAAACAACACTGTGTGGGTTTCAGTTGCTCCACTTACACCACTTCAGCATTTAATACCAAAACCAAATCAACATAAGGTGGAAAAAAAAGCACGAACTTTCAAAACCTTAAGATAAGGAGGAAAAAAAAAACCCTTTAGGAAGCGCTCTCATCTTTCATTTGCTAAGCAACCTCCCGTTTTGTTCTCATCTCAGAGCCTACTGCTTTCTGCAAGATAGGGTGGTTCGAGCAATAAAACATCCTGATGAGGAGATTTCAGCCATGTTTTTTTCTTCCAGCATTCAGCAAATGCTTTGGTTTTCTTACTGATGCTAAAGCAGATCCAGATTCCCTGCCACAGAAAGGCAGCCATGCGTGTAACGTGCACACCACCACTATTGTGCTGTCAGCACGCAGGACTACACAAAACTGACATTATTTCCCTATTCCAAACATGTTAATTGTTCATCTTCTTAGTGATTAAAGTGCAGGTTTCCTCCTGGCCTTAAAGCACACCTCACGAAATAGCAAAACACTTTAGAAGATTATATCAAACCTTGAAATAAATGCAAAATGTGTAATAAAATGCCAAATAATGAATCAGCAACTGTTCTATCCTATTTTACACTTCCAAGCAACTCTGGAGCTCAGATGACACATATATCTGGGGGACACAAGCTATAGCATAGATAGGCCATGCTGCCACAAAAATGCAGGGTAGCTCATGTAAAGCTGATGCTGACCCAAAAAGCAGATTTCACAGGCATCTCTTCATTTGCTTACTCATTTCTAGGAGAGAATCAGTGCAAATGGAGTTAATGAAGGGTAGCTGAGGGGAAAACACTTGGGCCTCGAATGCCTAACAGATTAGTGTCAGCACTTCACATGTATCACACCAGCAATAGCTGGAAATTCTGCAGGCAATTAAAATGTTCATACCCCAGCAATGCCGAGTCTCCTTGATTATCAGAACTGTAATATAATAAAGCTGCTGGCTTTGGAATCAAGTGTTCATAGGACAACGTGCTTTGTTTGGAGTTCCTTGGCCTCCCATGGTTTAGGAAAGGCAGTTGGATACGAACACTAAAAGCTTGAAATAAAAAAAAAGCAGAAAGAACTCTGATGTGGTATTTTTATATCTGGAATTTTGGAAGCTTAAGGTAGGATTTTTGCACACACGGGCTTTTTGATATTTGGGTTTGTCAACTACTATTTCAACTGTATCCCTTGTACTGAAAAACTCCAGCAGGACCTGGCAATGTTAATTAATTAGTTCCTGCAAATGCATTATTTATATGAACATTAGTAACATACATTAAACTATTTGGCGTCTGAGCAAGTTACCAACAATTACCCTTAGTGGCTGGAGCATCTGTAGGCATGAAAAACCTGGGTGAAACCCTGCTGCCTCCTGGAGTCTAATGGGAGCTTTGCCACGGACTCGAGCAGCACCAAAACCTCCCCCTTTGTGTTTTAGGTAAGCAAAGCCATCCCAAACCTCACAAATTCAGATCATCAAAAACAAATGACTAATGTCACTAAGATTAACACCTGTAAAGCACTTTGAAGGAGAAAAAACACCACGTAATCCCGAAATATTACATTATTTATAAGACGACCTGATTTTAAATGTTAAGTTCGGCTTATTTTTATCACAAAGAGAAAACAAGTTTCTGCTCGCTTGCTTTACAAAACCAATTACCAGTGATCAGTGTATGGTGCTGCATAACAATACACAGCATTGTCCCAAAAAGGCGTATCTAACACCCCGGAGCTGCTGCAGGAAAATTAACTCGCACAGTGGATTGAAACACATGCACATAAGCAATTCTAATGAGGGGTATGGACTTCAAACTTCTTATTAAAAATACCTAAACTTACAACACGTCCTTTATTTCATCTTTTCCCCACGTCAACTGATTTTTCTATCTGCTCGTTGATGCACTAGTGCCTAATCAGAATAAGGCTGTGAGAGAATAGTAAATGTGACATCAAACTTGCTTTAAACTTTCTTTAAAGTCTCATCAGCTTCTTTTGGCCGTAGAATATAATTCCAGGCAACAGAGAGAAGAGAATAACAAAGAGTGACTTGGTGGTTTGGAAAAAAAAAGATTCAGCTACTCCCAACTAAAGGTTCCCCCAGTCCTGCTCCTTTCCTGCACCTAAATTTTAACAATTCCCTTTTACTAGGATTGTCTGTTTTCAGAAAATGGAAAAGGCACAATGCAAAACATTTTAAAAACATCTCATTTCTAACACAGTTTGTAAATCAACTTACAAATTTCACTAATCTGATTCCCTTCTTGCCAGGCAAAGCTCTTTAAAAGAAACAATAACGAAAATAAACGAGGAAACAACTGAAGACAGATTTTTAAATGCCAAATGATATTCCAAGTTTAATCAGGAAATCCGTAACTCTGGAATTACAAAGTAACGACCCTGGAATACAAAGTAATGAACCTGAAAAATAAATCTTGGCCTTACACATGGACATATATTTCTTTAAGCATACTACATGTCTGATTTCCTAAATATGATTTACTAACCAGTGAGGGGTGCCTATGAGTCTGGGTGGTATTATTTGTACTACAGTATCAGGTATTTTTCAGCATACAGCTCAAAACAACCTCTACTGAGTGACAAACTGAAAGATTCAACAAACAGGTTTGGTGGAAGATACCTGAGTAGAAGGTACCGGGAGCTTTGGTAGCTGGTGGTGATGGACAGAAGGTAAGACAAGGAAAAAAAGAGGTGATTTGAAAAGGGATTTTTAAAAAGTTTAGCAGTCAATTGAGCACACCAGAGGGCAGAAAGGAATTAGGTCTGCCCCTGTTCCGGGGGTCCAGGCAAGGAGCTGCCACAAGAAAACCAACCCTAATGGCAGCACATGAGAGATGTCTGGCACCAGCAGCTCTGTGCTCGGCGAGATGGGGTCCAGGGAGCTCCTAGACACAAACACAGCACAAAGACCTCAGTATAAAGCTCTGGTCCCTCTGTACTCGAGCTGAAAACACTGCTGGAAATGGTGAACTTTTCTGCCCATTCCACAAGCTTTGGCACTGGCAAACGTGCTCTGTGGTAACCATCCGATGACTCCCAGGTTGTGATTTTTGTCCCAAATGCAGTTTGGACTCAACTTTCTCTCTTAATTCAGCAGCTGCTAAAACAGTTTGAAATTTTCTGGCAGCTCGATGCTTAAGTGGCATGACTTTCAACTCACTCTTCACTGCAAGCCTAAAGGGTAAACAGAAGTGAGTGGCTTGTTCAAAAGAGTTCAAGTCTGCACTGAATAGCTGATTGCAGCTCTAATTATACCATGGTTTTACATCATTAGGGACAGCAACTGAAAAGGAGCTCTAATTCTAGCACTTTTTTTTTTTTTCCCCTCTTACCACTCAATGATCCAGTTCCAGCTAAAGAAAGGAAGAGAAAACTTCATTTCCAGGTGGGAATTCCAGCAAGGGAAGGTCCATGCAGCTAAGGAGACTTGATACCTTTATTGCTCTAGAGCTTTGTAACTTTTTTCCATTGCAGCAAATTTTTGTTGTAGTTCCATGTGTCACAAGGAACTTCCTAAACCTACAGACCTGAGGAGAGAGTGAGCAGGACTATGGGAACAGACCTCTCCCCATTCCCACCAACCTCACTGCTCCCCACAAACACCTTCCATTCCACTGAACCATAAACAGGGAACTTACTATGGACTTTCACATGGCAGCAAGAGTCAGGTACCCACTGATGGGCATTCAGACTAGCAGATGCTGCATTGATTCTTCTTCCCATAAAATACACTTAGTTTTGACACTCCAGTGTATGTCTACATATCTATCTAGCAAATATATTTTTTTTCAGAAGACGTATTCCCATTCTGCAGTTTAACCTGAGTTTGGCACTAGGGAAAGCAATTAGAAATGGCACTGATTTGCACATGACATGTGAGCAACGTTTCACCTGCGTGCCTTCACTTTGATCTGGAGCAAAGTGGGAACGCATCTTCCAGGGGATTACGTAGATCAGGCTCAAGGTTTATGCTATTTTTGACCTTCCAGTGAATAAAGATGCAACTAAGCACTAACTGTGGGAGCACTGAAGGTAAATTGTCCATTCAAACCTGCACGAACACAGCTCAGTGTAATTCTCGGAACTGAACACAAACTAAACACATGCATTTTGGCTAACCTGAAGACTGACTTCAAAAAAGAGGAAAAAAAGGAAAAAAATAATCCTCTTTAATCAGAGGCAACTCACAAAATATAAAATACATGAAAGTTTTCACTGAAACAAATATTAGACCTTAGTGATTCCAAAAAATACAGCACAGTAGTTTTACAGAATAACTTGTTCTCACACAGATCCCCACCTGTCCCAACACAGACACAACTTCCAGAAGTTCCAGAAGTAAAAGAATAAAAGTCCCTTGGGAAGCAGGGAAATTATTCTGACAAAATGTTGCTTTTATTATGAATAGAGTCCAGGCAGAATGGAGAGGTATATGAGAATTGCTTATTTCAGTTGATTACAGTGCATAGGCAAGTCTTCAATGACTAATGCATTTCAAGTGGCAAATAATATTGCCTTGTTTCTTTGCTTTTTAATTTTTTTTTTTTCTCGAAAGTACTTTATGTACTTGGTAGGTACAAGGTTAAAAGAACCTTTCCAGCTACAAACATTCAAAATAAAGTTGTACCTTTTGTGGCCGCATTAACAGTAATTCTTTAAAATAACTGAAGTATGTAATCGCAATTTCCAGTGCAGGGACAAAAACATATGCTTAATTCTGCATTTTGTAGCAGTAACACCGGTTTACTTTCAGGTGCAGAGCCCTCAAATGGGTCCTGCTGGGTTATCAGGCATCTCCTCTGCTGTTGCAGGCACCATGTCCTGTCCCCTTCAAACGTGCTGAGCTTCACCTTCAGGCAGTAATGCCTCCTCCAGTTTGACTTACAGGCTCTAATGGCTTGGCACTCACTTCTCGTTTCCAGTTTAAATTACTCACAGCCAAACAACACACAGTTGTTCAGCCAACTCCCTCATTTAAGCACCTTGTATCTCTCCTGCCTAATAGAGACAATAATTATTTTGTCCCCCCCCTCCCCTCATTTTGCTAAGCAAAAGCAGCTTTGCCAACCAGTCCAATCAACCCTCTGCACCCTGGGGGGGGCTGAACTCTCTCTGAACCCCTCAAGATCAGTGAGTTTTATCCAGTTTTATCCACATATAGGTGAAACAGGAAAGCAACAGCAATATAATTAATCCTACAGAGGGGAGGAAGGAGAAGAAAATAAAAAATTAAACCAGAACATGGACAAGGTAAGTTTTCTATGAGGCCTCTGGAAAGCAAATTCTGTGATCTGACTTTGTATTGAAGTATTTATCCCTCTGCCTCAATCCTGCATGACTCCTGCAAATGATTTTAGATGACACATGAGCACACAGAGGGGGTATTTTAGGTTCATCCCTCCTGAAATCATCCTTGTGTTCCCCACTCCGAGACAGCAGCAGGATTTGCCCTCTCCCATAAGCCAGCGCTTCAGCTGAACACACTTCACAGTAAATATTTTACAGGCTCTTCTCAGCAGCTCTGGGTTTGCATTTTAACAATTAGACCTCCTCGTTGGGAGTACACCAGCAGCTTGGAGCAGGCAGAGCTTTTCCTGTATACTGCACATCTCTTTCTGACATTTTTCTGGTTGATTAGTAATCACTTCTGAACATCCTTTCGACAGCTCTTGAATACAAGCCTTAGCGTTGCAGGGATGCTTCCTGCACAGCGGGACTGAATGCAAGCGTTGAGCTGAAGGAAGAATGCTGACAGCATCTCAGCACTTTCCTCACTGGACACCAGAGGGAGGAGGAGGAAAGGACAAGTGACAGGGAAGCTGAAGAACAGCTTCAAAAGCGCTGAAGGAGCTTATCAGACACCCGAGCTAAATACATTTCTGCAATCGGACCAAAATAAATAGCGGCGCCTTGTCTGGGGATGGTGCTGCTGAGGAGAGACTTGGCAGGGGCAGCATGAGGTGAAGTTACAGGGGAAAGGACCCAAGTGCAGCAGCACTGAGTGCCAGCTGGATTTTAGCCAGTTCCACCTTTTGTTTTTTTAAATAGTTTAGGTTGGAAAGGACCTTAAAGATCATCTAGTTCCAACCGCCCTGCTGGGCACAGGACACCTTCCACTATCCCAGGTTGCTCCAAGCCCCATCCAGCCTGGCCTTGGACACTTCCAGGGATGGGGCAGCCACAGCTTCCCTGGGCAACCTGTGCCAGGGCCTCCCCACCCTCACAGAAAACAACTTCTTCCCAACATCCAATCTAAACCTACCTAAGTCATGCCACTACCTACTTTCAGTTTAAAGCCATTCCCCCTGTCCTGTCTCTACATGCTCTTGTGAAAAGTCATTCTCCAGCAATCTTGTAGGCCCCTTTATGTACTGGAAGGTGCCATAAGGTTTCCCTGAAGCTTCCTCTTTTCATGTTGAGCAACCCCAACTCTCAGCCTGTACTCATAGCAGAGCTACTCATATCCTCATCCCTCCGATCATCTTGGTGGCCTCCTCTGGACTTGCTCCCACAGGTCCATGCTGTCCCAGTGCTGGGCCCCCAGCGCTGGATGCAGTGCTCCAGGTGGGGTCTCACAGGGGTGGAGCAGAGGGGCAGAGTCACCCCCTCACCTGCTGCCCACGGTGCTTTGGGTGCAGCGCAGGACACGGCTGGATTTCTGGGCTGCGAGTGCACACAGCTGGGGCATGTCCAGCCTCTCATCCACCAACGTCACCTCAGAAGCCTTAAATAAACCTGACTGGTTTTGGTTCTGGGGCTACTACTGTGCATTCTCTGCTTGGCTTCTCTGCCACAGCTTGAGCGCCTTTTGGTCCAGCTTTTCTGTGGATGTGAAGAGAACCTTGTGATGGCCAATGATTAACTATGGACCAGGGCTACCAGGATCTCCAAGTTCTGTATCACAAAAGTGTCAAATTTGAAATGGCAAGTGCTCTGTGCCGAGATGGAAATGTGAGGACCTTGAAGGAGGGAGGGAAGCAGTTCAAGGAGACTGACACAGTACCTTATCTAGGAAGGTGATAGCAAACGTGGTTAGTATCTTGATTAAATAAAAAAAAAAAAAGAGATTCAACAAGATTACCAGGGAACTATTTACTATTTTATTAAAACTAGGCTTTTATTTCCTCATCAAAACTTTTCATTATGCCTTCAAGGCTTTAGGAGGATTATTAAATGTCAGGCACAATTCAAATAATTAATATATGGCGTTACCAGATACATACGCGCTCTCCAGGAGGATTAATAATAGCTGCTATTTTTCTTCCAACCATATTTTCTCCATAATACATACATTAATCATGAGAATGAAGTGCATTTTTTAAATCTCTCTACTACTGAAAGTCTTTAAGGAACTCACACTTTGAAAATTGGAGAATTCTTAATATATTCTGTTCTCTACCTTCTAATTTACTATCAAAATACAAAAACACAGTAAGCACTTGGAAAGAAAGGAGTATAGGAAAGGCAGTGCTTTCTCCAGAGCTGATATTAATTGCAGAATCAGTGTATTCAATGCCTTGAAATAGGTCTTGAAAAACAACAAACTAGACTTGTAAATTCAGGAAGCAACTTGTCCCTTGTTAAAATGGACTGGCTTTTGGTGTTTAGTTCAACCAAAACACTTTAGAAAAGTCAGCAGGAAAGTACTTTTATAGCACACACTCCCCCCGGGGCTGGCTGGGGGCTGTGTTCAGCACCTACTTGTCCATTTAACTCTGCCTCTGCAGCGAGGTCATTCCTGTGATCCACTGGGCACCCATGGGTGTGTTGTCCATAAAAACCTGCATGGGACAGGGAGCACAGTGGGGACGAGCCTTTGTCCCTCTGAGAGCCCACCAGGGAGGGAGGGAGAGCTGATCCCTCTGCTCCTGATTTTGCACTCAACAGCTGACCTGGACTTTGCCTGTGAGCTTGACCCTATCCCAGTAATCTCAACCCACAGGCTAAGGGGGTGCTTCCTCAGGTTACTTTACACTTACTATGTGCAGGGAAAGAGTTCCTGTGGATGGACTGACCACTGACAGGTTACTTGCCAACCACGCTCCACGTGGGCTGCCCGTGGGATGGGTTTTGCACCTGCTGGTAGCCTCAGCAATGCTACCAAAAAATGAGCTCAGCTCCCAATGGCACGGCAAACAAATGTGCAGAAGTCACATTTCAATTGCTTACAACTTGGATAAATTTAAATTCTCTTCTGTGCTCCCAAATGTATCCCAGGTATAATCCTTCCCCAATGAAGAGTCATTAAGTATCTGATTATGAACACTGCAAATTACAGAACATATTACCAGCCTTTTCCATACCCCAGAATAGCTCAAGGAATGTCCAAGTTCTATTTAAAATACTCAAGTTTTACCAGCATGAGACCAGGGATTGTTATGTAAGCAACGGTGTAACCACACGTGTAACCACACCACCCTCCTGCCCCTTACCAGTGCTGTGTGCACGTGGGAACCTGAGCATCCCTCACAGTGCAGCAACACGCAGTAATAATAAATTAACCATCTATGTGACCTGACAACTGCCAACTTGGGGCAGTTCCTACACCTCAGGACAAAATTCATTTCTACAGAGAAGCTTAGGAGAGCAGATCTTTCGTGACGTGCCTTTTTTCCTTTTTTTAATTTCAAGAAGAGGTGTTTTAAAGCAGTTTCGAAGACTCACCTCCTCGCTGCACCAGCAACGTGACTTCGCTTCCCTTAGGACATTCAATCAGCATATCCACCACCTGGTTGTGAGTGAGGCTCTGCACATTCTTCTTATTGACTTCGACTATGAGGTCGCCCTCCTTCAGGCCGCGGCACCGTGGGCTGTCCACAATTTGTTTCACTCTTTGGCCGCCCCCACCGGGACTGTCTGCTATAGTAAACCCAAAGCCCATGGGCCCTTTCACTATGTGCACAGTTATGAGTTCGGGCTGTGTTGCTATGGAGGATGCCAAAGACACCGTGTCGTTGGGGTAGCCATGGGGTCCGTTGGAGGAGACCTCAGCCGGGCTGCTGGGCCTCGCCTCCTTTGTGCCGTTTACTTTCCCTGTTTTACTACTGTGGCTCGCCGGGGAGTCGTAGTTTTCCTGCCCGTTCACGATGATTGGCTCTTTGTCCAAAATTGCCACGGACGTGACCAGGCTCGTGTTGGGGTCGTCGGGGTCAAAGGGCAGGGGGTAGCCCCGGCACAGTTCGAGGTCCACACTGGCACCGATGGGGATGGACTGGAAGATTTTCACCACTTGAGCGTGAGTGTGCCCCAGCACACAGGTGTCGTTCACGCTGACTATGACGTCCCCTGCAGCGGACACAGACAGACAGACCAAGGAAATACGTTTTGTGCACTGCAGGAAAGTGAGGACTAGAGCCTGAGAGCAGATCTGCAGCACCCGCAGGTACCACTCACAGGCAACAGCGGCATTTCAGCACAAGAAAAAGGACTGGTGACACTTGGGCGAGCAAAAACTCTGTGGATTCATGGCATAAAGCCTTTATGTACATAAATGTTTTTGAAAGTGAAAATGGAATTGGCTCATGCAAAAAAATTAATGAATTTAAATGATGGTATTTGGCCCGTTTCACAGCTATTTTGAAGTCCGGCTCTCACTGTTACACGTTGACGTATGAGAGAAACAAAATTGAGAGCACACGGGAGCTGTAACAGAAGGCTCTCAAACACCAACTGCTCAAACACAGTGAGTGCCACATGTCATGTCTCATACTTCAGCCTGAAATCCAGATATTGATTAAGTTATGAGTCATTTTATTAACACTGGGGCTGCGAAACAGGGATGTTAAATGCTGTGATGCTCCAACAGAAAGCGAGGAGTTGTGACCTCAGACGAAGCCTAAGAGGATTTCACAGAATCAAGGTGGAAAAATAACTCCAAGATCACTGAGTCAAACCATTAACCCAGCACCACTGTGTTCACCACTAAACCATATTTCATATTTTGCCACTAAATTGTGGTGGACCTGATCTCTGGCAAAATGAATTTGCCCTTGGTGCCTCCACACAGAGAAATGCAGATCAGCCCACTGCTCTGCCCACTCATTGGGAGCAGCTTTGGAAAGCGGCAAGCAGCCTGGCAGAGACACAAACACATGGTGGTGCAGCCCTAAAAAATCCATCACCCATTGCCACAGCGGGGAGCAGGAACCCGTAGCCTGATGTGGAACCCCACAACTGCTGGCTCCTCTCTTCAGATCAGTGTGGAGAGAGCAGGAGCTGGCAGTGTCCCAGCTGGGTATTTCGACACAGACAGAATTCCAACACATGAAGTGTCCTTTCCCAAGATTCTGAATATATTCCTCAATGTATCTCACTTCCTTACCTGCTGATAGGAAAGCTGCATGCCTTTCCCCAGGAAGGGGATGAGGACTACAGTCCTTTATGAATGGCACTTAAAACCAGCTGCAAAAACACCACAGCAAAAACCAAAATGGTAGTATGATTTTGATATAAAGCACCAGTACCTGTTTCCATTTTGCCATCCAACGCTGCAGGACCGTCAAGCACCAAACTTTTGATTTGGAGAAATTCATCTGGCTCATCTCCTCCAACGACGGTGAAGCCAAAGCCCCTGCTGCTTTTCCTTAGCTTGGTGTGGATGAACTTCCCTTTCAACTCAGAAGGGTTTCGTGTAAAAAAAGGTTTTCCTGTGTAGGAAGTTTGGAAAAAAATCTATAAGCAGGCAGGCAAGAGTGTTTGATCTCTTCTTCCTCTGCCCCTCCCCATTCTAACGAGTCCATGGACAAACACAGCAGCGTGCAGGGACAGGACTCCACTCCTGCATCCTCTCATCTCATCACACTCCACCTGTCTCCTTGGATCCAGACATGCAGTAAAAGGTGTGAACAAAACCCCAGTACCTGGCGCTTTGTTAGCTGTGGTTGTGTGCACCAAAGCCCCAAGGCTACAAAGGGGAAAACATACTGCTTTAAAGAATGGAATCTATTAAAGCTGGGAATGCTGGGGTAGATGTGTTTCTTATCTGTGTCCTGAGGTGGCTATATCCATCCGGGGAAGGATAGGGCAGGGTTAGGGGGCCTCCTACAGAAGGAGTCTGCAGTGAGAGTTTCTGCAGAAAGAAGCATCATTATGTTTTTCACCACTTGACTTTCTCCCAACCCACTGAGCAAAAAGCAACTTCAGAGCTCTGACAAGACACTGATACCCTTTAGTACAACCCCCAGCCCCACCACTGCTACCACCCTGTGACCTCCTCTGGTGAAAAAGGGAGGTTCTGATGTTGTTCTGATGTTGTTCTTCAGACACTGTTTGAAGTCTTTTCTCTTCCCTTTCTGCTCCTTGCCTGTCGTGGATGAAACACTTCTGGTGTGAAGTACGAATCAAAGAACAGCCCAGGACTGGAGCAGCCGTGCTGGAGGGCTGGGAATGCTCCGTGGGAGCACAGTTAAGAGGGAAAGAGGTGCTCCACGGACAAAAGCACATCCTTGCAAAGCATGTTGCACAGGCTCAGAAAAGGGATCATGGTTGCTGCACTTCACAGTGCCAACACTAAACACCTTTGCACTTTTAATTGCTTTTAACGCTTAGCCTGTGCCACTAAGCCCTCTGGTGACAGCTCCGGGATCAGCAGTGGGTATCAGAGCCAGCAGAGCTGGCGCACTTTCAAACACCTCAGCAGCACTGCTGTGAGCCTCTGCTCAGAACGGAGACCCTCTCGGGGGAGAGCGAGGGGATTTGAGACTCGTAAGCCTTTGACTGGGGGAAAAAATGTATATTTGAAGATTATTCATGAGGAGGCAGTGTGAGGACTTGTAGCTTTCTGCCTTTGAAGGGTGGCAGAGGAACACGGTAATCCTGCACATCGTGGGCAGATGGTCTGCTCAGACCCCAACCTGCAAAAAAGCCCTGACTATCAAAGTGCAAGCCAGTGTCTCAGGTAACAAACACAGCTGGGAGGCAGAGTGCAGCAGGGCTCATTTCTCGTTCAAAGGACAAGCAGAACAAGCAGAGCTTGCTGGTGTCTGCCCACAGACTCAGGCTGAGCTTGCCCTGCAGCAACAGGACAGCAGCACCACAGGCTACATCCCACCTACAGCATTCAGAAGGGTATCACATTTGAAATTAATGTATCTACAAAAACCAGGCTGTGAGAGTGTTGCCAGGGGCACAGAGAGGGCTCCTTGTGCCCACGTCCCTGCCAGCAGTGCCATCAGGGGAAGAGATGGAAACCTCTGGGCATGGAAGCTGGAAAGAGCTGCTGCAAATGGGGAGCGAGAGAAGAGGGAGCAGCACTGAGAAAGGAAGAGGAAGGAATGAAAGAGAGGAGGAGTCACCAGCAGGTACCAGGATATGTCACTTAGAGTGGTGCTGAGACAGGTTAATGCCCTGCTCTAACACTGCTGCACAGTTTTGGTGGCTGAGTAGGCTCCCAACATCAGCCCTGAATGACAGGTTCTTTGCATCACCATGTGTGGATGCTTGGGCAGCCCTTGCTTCAGCCTGACTGTGGAAAAGGCAAAGGTGGCATTCACAGATGCCTCCAGGAGGAAGATCAGCATTTTTGGGGCATTCTGATGCCACCCCTAAACCCAGGTGCCTGGTGGTCAGGGTGCCATCCTCAGACCTCCCATGTGTTTTCCTTGCTACCAGGTTGGATTACTCTATTGTACTCTAACACCCCTTAGGACTGTGCTGGGAGCTCTGGTGCCTGTGAAATTCCACGTCTGTTTTGCAAGGGCTGTTCTGCTTCCACCTGCTGCAGAGAGCACTTCCTGGCTCTTCCTGGCAGGAAAGGCTGCCTGGGACAGCAGCACTCCAGTCAGGTTTGCCTTCAGAGACCTTGGGAGTACTTCCCAGCTCCCAGCTGCTCCCACCTCTGTCAGGAAGATGCATTCCAGCCAGATTCCTCCTCCCACCTTCCCCGGGCTCTGGCTCCTGCAGACCAGGGCAATGCCACTCGCTTGCTACGCAATTTAGATGTAGCCAAAAATAAGCCTACTTACAACCACTTGTAACCAGAGAGCACTTTACTGCCACAGGTACACGTGGAACTCCCTGCCCTTGCTGGCAACCTGACCTGGCGATGTTTCAGCTCACGCTGCAAATTCAGGAATGATTCGTGTCCTGTCTGGTGAGTTATTTAAGGCAAACAATTGGTCTGTGAGTAACTGGCTACACAGACCACTGACACAACAAATAAGGCTGTAATAGCCCAAAGTACCCATACAAAAGCACAACTTCTGAGTAAATCCACTGTGTTTGAAAATTTGGAACACTACACAGAGAATAGCCACAATCCTCTTTTTGATGCACATAATCTCATTCACCTCTTGCATTCAGCAACAAATGTAGTCTTGAAACAACTAGTCTCAAAATCTGGGGATTCAGATAAGGAGGCACAGGCCCTGGTGTGTCACCAGTCGTGGAAATATTGCCCTTGTGGTGGCCGAGGGAATTTCATTCTCAGGAAAAAAACCTTGTTGCTCTTTCACAACTGGTTTAACAAGGCTGTTACCTTGTACTGGTGCTTCCCGAACTGCCTCTTGGTTGTTTGAAACATGGTTTGGAGCAGCAGGTGGAGGGAGAGATGGACACTCCTCTGTCCATTCTAGAGAGGGCAGAGAGGGAAATGTTACTGGTTTCACAACAGCACCACGAGCTGCTGCATGTGCACACGCTGGGAGTGTGGGGGTCAAGCAGAGGAGATGTGAGAAGTATGGCAAGAGAGGAAACAGAGTCACAGACAGAGGGAATAAAACGAATGAGATGTCCAAAAACCAAGATCTCTATATCCAGGTCAGCTGATCCATCTGCTCAGACATCCTACCTCACACTGAAACTTGGGACTTGATTTGCATCTAAGTGGACTTGACATTTAAATGAAAACTACTTCCTGCACCACTCATGGCATCTAAGTAGAAGAACAAACCCAAATGCCACAGGGCCCTCACTGCAGTTGGGCTGCACTTGAAAAAAAAAATGTAAAAAGTAAGAAAGAAAAAAAAGGGCGCAGGAGGGAGGAAAATAGTTTTTTTAAGTGTTTCAAAATAAGGAAATTACTTCAGATTTTAGAGCCTGACAACATACAAAGGTGTCAGTTTAAGAAGTCTCTCATGCAGGGTTTGTCTAGTGCATGTAAGTGCCCACTCCTCATCACCTCTGACAGCCTGAGTCCCAGTGCAGACTGGAACACCACCAGCTGCAGTGACTAACTTGATGGAGCACACTGAAGAGGAAAACGTATTTTAGTTGTTTCTGGGAAGCCTAGAAACTTTTCAGAAATAAAAGACACATAAAGAAAATTCTCTCCTGTTTAACAAGATTAAAACCTTCTACATTTAAGTGATATAGTTTAGATTTCCTCCTCTGCTGCATGTCGCGTGAAGGACAAACACAGCCTCTCCTATGCACATCACTTTGCCTTTAAACACCGAGGCCACGGAGGGAAGGACAAACACACTGGCACGGTGCTGCCGCGGCAAGGGAGGGCATTCCCCCACGAACACCCCACCCACCATGCCCTCAGGGGTGCCAACCTTCCGGAGGCTGTTGCTGTTGTTCGAGCTGCTTCTTCCTCTTTGCTTCGAGAACTGGGTTTTCATACTGTGTCTTCCGGTTGATGTGGCTGGAGACAGAACAGAGCCGTGAATTAGGAAACCCTTCGTGCAACGAGCAGGAATGAGGGCCAGGCATTGAAACTCCTCTTTCTGAGGAAAGGAGTAAAATACCAAACAAAGCCAACAGCAGTGGATGTGGAGCAAGGCTCATCCAGTTGTCCCAAAAAGAGTATTTAGAAAAACAAGCAGATTCTGGTATTGATATGATGTCTGGAGTAGGAATGGCTAATTCCTTCAAATATATTAAAGTAGTGATCTATCTGTGAAAAATGAGATTAAAGCAGGAAAGGCATTCTGTCTGATTGCATTTTAAAAGACAGACCTGTATCATCCCTGCTTTAATCAGATTCCCAGAGGTGCAGTCATTTCCTGGCTCACCCAAGTTCAAAACAAAACAAAACAACACAAAACAAAAAACAAAACAAACCAAACTCCAACATCTGTCAGCGATCTGATCAATGCACACAGGGTGTCTTAAAAATATCTGCAGGGATGTAGGCTATGAGCTGAGCTCCAAATGGATCAAAATCTATCCAGAATCAGCCAGCAGCAAATACTCCCAGTGGAAACCAGTGTTTAGTGAAACTTCAGCTGCTCTCCTCAGGCAGCTTTTGAGCACTATGAGATGTTGAGAGCCAATACTTCGTACCAATTCCAGGAAAAGAAAAAAAATCAGCCCAGTCCCATCATGGCAGACAAGGCATGAGCTCCACAGAAGATTAACCACCTTGTGAAACCAAGTGATGAACAGCAGCAGCAGATGCTGGGGTGGCAGGGGCAGGTCTGGGACTCCCTGAATGGCCCATCAACTGTTCAAGAGCCACCTTCAGTAGTGATTTTGCTACAGCAGAGGAGCAGCTAGACCTCGGAAAAATGTATTACCTTAAAGCCTATCGTCGTATGCAAAGCAAAGTTTACCATTAAGAATTTGCTATTATATTGTCTCCTATGCAGTATGTCTTTATAAAAAAACCCACATGAAAACCAACCACTTTTTCAAGTATTTGTGACTGAAGCACTCCAAGAATTTATGTTCAAAATTTTTTTCTGCTAAAGATCAATATTAAACCACTAGAAAAATATTTAACTTACTAAATAAAAAACAAGTTAGTGAGTTCTGTAAAAGATTTCCCATTTCAAGATATCTTCAGAGAGCTAAGAAAAAAATGATAACTACTTAAAAAATGATATCAACTTTTTCATGATACAATTGTCTCTCAATAAAAACTATTATGTAATAACAGAGTGCCTGATTTGAAGGGACAGAGACAAATGCTAAAATTATAACCATCTTGCTAGCTTAGAGACAGCAAGTAAAATAAAATTATGTCTTACTGCAGTTACTTTTTGATTTAATTCAATCAGTAAGGAGTGCCACAAAACTAACGGGCATGTGTATATAAAGTGACAGGACAATATCCTGTAAAGACCTCTTGGCATGGCATTTAATAGCCGAAAAATATTCTTGATGTCTTTCGTAAATAAATGTCAAGCCTTAATTACACAGTTTGCTAACCTTGTTTCCCTAGGCACAGATGGTAGGGTCAGAAATGAGCCAAAGCAGAGAGAAACTGTATTCCATGTCTGTTCTGAGGGCTATCACAAGCCATCCTACTAGACAGGAGTATACACATAATTAAAAATTCATTTTATGGGGTCAGTGATGAAACAAAACTCAGATCTCTGGTTTCCCAAAGGAGCAATCTGGCATCTCAATAAAGGAGAAGCTGCTCTAATTCCACAGAGAGTCCCATTAAACCTGTAATTCAATTCACAACCACACAGCCTGATGGAAGAGCCTCTGCCATGGCTGTTTGGTCACACCATCTTCTCCACTCCTCCTCTTGGGTGTCTTCTGACACAACTGGCTGGTGGATTGCCTTGCACACTCATTTTGTGACCACAGCACTGCACGAAGGCGATCGAGCTCAGTTAATTGCACACTCATTAATGTTCCGTGGATGGAAGGATTTTGTGAGGTGCTGGGGCTCCTGCACATCCCAAACCTGGATTGCTCCTGTCTTCCTCGAGCTCAATCCCCTCTCAGGGCACTCCTGTCTCCCCCGAGCCCACTCCCACTGTGCGGTGGATGGGGAAGGGCCAGACAGGGCTGCCCTCTGCCAGACCCTGTAACATCCCCCAGCCTGCAAGGGGCCAAGGTCTCCTCCTGCCTGGTCTGAGATGTTCCCAGCAAAGCACAGAGTGGGGTGCAGGGAGAGCCTCCTGCACCCGACAGCCACACCGAAACAGGGAGCAGCACTTACTCTACATAGTAGACACCATATACGGGATCCTCAATTTTCTCCCAACCAGCAGGCAACTCTGGAAATAGAAAAAGCATTACTGAAGCCTCCAAGGCAGGTTTTTTTTTCTCACAGGCAGCTGCTCCTGCCCAACGTGCAAAACTCATCAGTAGCTCAGACCTTGCTTTGGATACTTTTCAGAATGATCCCAGCCCCCTTTGAAGGGCTGGCACAGCACGACACCAACATCCCAGCCTGTGCCCTCCGTGCTGGCTCAGCACGTCACTGCCAAGATGCCCACACTGGTCCATTTTTGATTTGCTTTGTGCATTAAAAGAGCAAATGCTCAATAAATGCCCTGTCTGGGACTGCCTCAAGTACCCCCTGGTTTCCCCACCATGGCCAGTGGCCCTGGATGGGGCACTGCAGGGGAAGTCGATGCAGGAAAGGCCGGGGCATTTTAACACCAACCCATGAAGGTCGGTGAGACTATGGCAAAAAACTGCAGCCCACTGACAGAGACCACTTCCATCTCCTGCACCAGGGCTGAGCCATTTATGCTCACCAGTGCAGAAAACAGGATTTTTAACTCCTTTCTTTGGGATTTGCTCAGCCATGAGCCCAACACAAAACCAGGGCAAGGTGGATTTAACACGTATGCCACCATATAGAACCCACCCAAGGAGGGCTGGCATGCACGGGTGTATTTCACTGCACAACACCTTGTGTAAGAACACACATTGCCATAGTCACGTGTAACAGAGATTTCCTTCTCTTCATTACCATAATTGACAAAAAACAGTTCTGAAGATGAAATTATCATCTTGAAATGTATCCGCTTTTGTTCCTGTTGATTTTCTAGACTGCAGATAGTACTTTAACTATAATTAGTGAATGTAATGCAATCACTTCAGCATCCAACTGAGTGTTATTAAAGCTGTATGTGTTACTTAAGGGCCTGATCCTTGTGCCACTCATTTAAACACGTTGGCTGGGGGTAACAAAATAATCATCCTATTAACAATACAGAGTGGTGTGTTTATGTAATACTGTGAAACAACTCAGAAAAAGGCTCCACCACACTATGGACTGTGCACGTGTGGTCCCACCAACTCTGCACATTCATTTAAACTTAGGAAAAAACTAACATTGTTGGATAACACCAGCTCAAATATCCCATGCAAAATAATCCATCAAAATTTAACATGAAATTTGTCAACACTGACAGCAATCTATGGTTGTTCATTATCAAATGCAGAGATTTATTTCCATTAATGGCATCAATTGCTGAGCCAATACAATCAACAATGGCCCATTAATTAGAATAATGTTGCCATAAGGATAGAAATATCTCAAGACTGGAGAGGAACAGAATCTATACAAACACACACGGACTAATTACTCAAAGTTTATGCTTGTGTTCAGAATTGATTGGAGATCAGATGAAATAAATTTTCATGAATTTTGCTCCACATGTCCCTCATTTGCAGATAAAAGGTAGGTTTTCCATTCTTATCATTATTTTACCTTCATTGTGTTTAACATCTTTGGATTCCTTGAGACATAAGCCATTAAATGCAAGCCAATGCTAACTTCTGGGCATGAAAAAACTCCATGATTTTATCAGCAGTTCGAACGCTTCAGAATTAGATACTCCTTTACACCCTGCAAGCTCATCCGAGAAAAAGTCAGAAAGCTAGAGGCCAATCTTGAAAGTCTTTTCGCAAAGGGAACTCTCAGGTTTGCAGAGAAGTCCCAGAAGGTGAGAGCACCGTGGGACTGGCTCCAAGAGTTTGTGTGATTCAATTAAGACCTAGCATGCAGTTGGGAAAATCACAAGCTGCTGCAGCCATTTAGTTTGCTGCACTATGGTGAAAGTAGAATGGTAAAGAGATCAAGCTGGGGTGAAAGGAAAATAAAAAGTCAATGAGGGAAAGGAGAAGTGATGCACAAATGCTTTCAAATGAGTTCCACCAGTTTTCTTTTGTCTATTTTGGACTATTAAGTGCTTTTTGTTTTTAAAGTTTAAGCAAAAAATTTTGGTTTTTTTCTTCTGTTCATGAAAGATTTTGATACTAAATTTCTTTTTTTTTCTTCCCTTTTAAAGTATTTTCACAAAACATAAGAACACCAGCAGTTTCCTAAGCCCAAAAATGGCACTATGCCAAAATCTTTCCAGTTTACTATCTCTGCAGCTTTTCACTTAAGGAACAAATCTCCATGTTTTCAGATATAACAATATACAAAACTGCAGCTTTTAACACATTTCTTGTTGATTATGTAGATGCACTTTTCAACTCCTACAAGCTTCCAGAATTTCTCTAAAGCAAAAGGCAATATTCTCCATAGCCATGTTGCAGTCTAGCTTCTCAGCTGCTTTAAATTATTCATCTCCTTTCTCTATCTCTCCTGCCAAACTGAAGATGACCCAGAGCATTAGATTTTATCACAAAGATGAGATTTCAAAAAACATTTTGCATCATTAGGAGCCTGAGTGAGCCATATGGTTTTTGTTTTGGTACATCCATGCAGCACCAGTGCAGTCTCAAAGCATTTATCAGCAGGTGGGTAAATCCAATGGACAAATATCTAATGTCACAATTTAAAGCCTTGGATAAGTACATGGATTCCTGTTGAGATGCTCTAGTATCCTGCCCTACACACAGAGGGGCTGGATGGATTCCTAAAAAATTACTTCTCTAGCCACCAGGTATTTCAGTTGCAGCCATGCATTACTGTGAAGGAGGTGGAGAGGAACTCAGCACACTCAGCTCTTACTGCTCCCTGTGAAGCCAGGAGGGTCGGTCCAAGCCATGCCAAATTCTGCTTTATAGGTTAAATTTTTGTGTCTGAAGAACAACCCTCTGTTAAAATGAGGTGACCTATTACTCCACAGCTCTTTGGAAAACAAGAAGTTGTGAAAATGCCTCAAGTCTTAATCTTCTTATATTTAGAACAGAAACTGCTGATAAGTTAAGGTGCTAAGTAGCTGTTGCCAACCAGTTTTTACTAACCTGAGTTACTATAACTATACTAAGTTTTCATGCCCCCTCCCTAACGTTGCTGTAACCAATTGAGTAATTTGAAAATGTCTTTCTTTACACTGCAACATTTGCTCATCTCAACAGCATATTGATGGGCTGTGAGCTCAATAAAGCTTATCTGCACTGAAACAAAGGGAACATCTCGTGATGATCGAGCAAAACACTTGTGTACGTAAGTGCCTGCAGATCCGGGGTCAGGCTTATCAGTTAATGAGTTTTCCTGTATCTATTTTTCAGCTCTGATAGCAGACTGAAAGAAGGGTATTTTCTGTTTAATACTGCCTCTAAATTTGCTTTTTTAAAACCTCCCTCTCATTTTAAGCCACTGGTTGTGAAGACCTTTGTGGGAGCCCTTTGCAGATTGTTGATGTGCATCCACCTACTTCTGATGCTACTTGGTCTGCTGCTGATTATTTGTACAAGCTGCACATAACACTCACGTACCACTAAAGAGACAGCATTCTTCTTTAAACTGTCATTTCTTTCAAATTCTTGCTCTGTAAGAAGTTGGGCCCCCCATATTATTCCAGGCATGTTATTCAGAAGGACCATTTGTGGAGCAGTGTTCCAAGCCCACTGCTGGCTGCTGATGTCGTATCCATCACACAGAAGCAGGCAGCAGAATACACTCACTTGCAAGTCATTACAGAAACCAGAGCTTAATTCTCTGGTAATACAATTCCTCCAGTATGCAGAACTATGAACTGTAACTACAGTCCTTTTTAAAAGCAATAATAGTCCTAGTGGAAATAAAATCCTATGCAACCTCTTATCCTTTCAGCTCTCCGAGTGCACTAGAGCGTAGCTGAACAGAAATAACAACTACCTCTGCCATCAGTATAAACACAATGAGCACTGCTGAGATTAGATATCAAGACAGCATCCTTCACAAAAAGATGCAGCAAATAAAAGTGCACCACATCATTGAAAATCATCTGTTTATAAAATCACTGACTGAGGGAAAATTTTAAGCTGTTTCATTCACAAGCTCAGCCGAAGCATCCAATGTAATACTAAAACTTTCTGAATCACACTTAGCTTCTATTGTCTGGGAAATGTCTTCAGCCCCAGTGAAAGAGCATCATGAGCTACTTCATTTCATCTTTGGCATCTACAAGCTTTCTCCTGGAGCCAGAGATGCCAAAGGAAAAGACCCCGACTTCTGCGGAGTCCAGGAGGAAGTGGCTTCGAATCAACTTTGCAAGATTAGGGCTCTCTAGCTTTCTTCAAACTCTGAATCAGTAAGAAAACCACTGCAGATCTGAAGTTAGGGAAGGATAAATACTCTGTGTGCTGGGGAAGTTTTCCTGATAAATTACTCTTGTTGAAATAAAAAAAAACCTGAAAGATGCAAAATGATATAAAGGAGAAAGTAAGTAATTAAAGGCTCAAAACAGTGCAGTTGAAGTCAAATATCAAAATGAGAGATGGATGATTTACCTAGTTCACTGTCCAGTTCCTCCGTGTGTACCCCTTCTTCTCCAAGGGAAGAGCAGTAAATGAGACAGAAAAAATTAAAAGAAAATTTCAGATACCAGCCCCAAGCAAGAAATTCCCTACAGCAAACAGCAGAACCAGCTCTAATTTTCTACACACCGAGCCCAAGCTTCCCATTTATCACACTCCAGTGATCAGAATATTGATGGATCTGATGCAGATAATGAAAGAACTGGTTCTTGCACTCTCAAAACACCTGCATCAATGGACTACTTCCATGTCATGGTTGGATATGGCAAAGTCATGCAATTGTGATGTTCCCACTGTAGTGAGGCTTCTCCCTCAGATCCGTGCGGTCCGACCTTCGCAATCCGTTCTACAGACACATGGATCTATCAGAAGGCCAGACCTGGATACTAATGAAGAAATCTGAGAGGAAAACCTTGCACCTAAATAAGGACTAATGTAGCAAGGTTTTCAAGAAAGCGCCCAAATTTATGTGCACACAAGGTCCAACAGACTTCACTGTCCCACTCAAGATGATTTAAGATAGGCATGAAGTGAAGCGCCTTGTTTAACTGGAGGCACAGACCCACATTCCAGATGCACTGGTGAGGCACAGACAGGAATGCACCAGTTTTAGCAGGGCACCTGGGACAAAGATCACATAATTTTTCAAAGACACAAAGCCATCAATATTCGCTGTTGCTCCATTTATCATTATCTGCTCCATATTCATAAGTTAACAGTGACACAGATGATTAAAGTATTGCTTGGCCTATAAATAATAATAATGCAGTCTGAAAATGAAAGATGGTGACAAAACCAGAACAAAGATGGTAAAAACAATTTTGGACCCAATACAGCAAAGTTAAAGCCACATAAATGAATGACAGAAGCAACCAGAAAATGTAGGGTTGCAACACCTGGACACCCAAAAAACCACTTCCATGACCTCTTTGCAAAATATTCTATCAAAGCAGTTGTTTGGGACCATTAGTGTGAAATACAAATTGCAATTTCCTTTGATAGCCTAAACAACGGGAAACAAGCAAAAACTTTGTCAGGGACACACATATCCTAATGAAGCAAAAGCACAAGGCAACTACGCCCAAACAAATCTGAAACAACATCTAACATTTATAAAATCCATAAAAGAGGCTGGGATGAGCCTGGCAACTCACATGCACACACACGAAACAAAACAGAGGAGTCATCCCGCTGACGTTTGTGGGATGACACGCAACAGTGACCCTTGCCAAAAAACGTCCAGCTTCTATGATGCAGCAAAACTAACCCTCTCTCCTCTTTGTTTTTTGACACATAATTATTCTTATGCGCTAAGCAAGATTAGAGCAGCCAAGCAAAGCAGTGCAGGGCACTACTGTAACTATGAAGCAACTGGTTTAACTAGTGAATGTTAAAAATATCCATTAATGAGCAACTTGGTGAATGAAGTGAAGGGGTGTGTGGGAAGATGAAATTAGCTGATTTTAAGGAGTTGATAAACAAAGATGCCACTGCTCTCCAAAATTATGAACTCGATGAAATACAATAATACCAGCTGTATGTTTCTATTCCAAATTATACAAATTATTCCAATGTTTGCTTTACAATGGCTAAGAGGACAAGAGAAAGACTTTCCCTTAACACAGGAGACTTAAAACTGTGGAGACTTAAAACAGAGGAGCTCAGTCACCCTCAGTAGCCTCGTGGTACTGGCTGCTCCTCGCCTGGCACTTCCCTGGGGTGTGAGGGTATCCTGCACTGTGCACTAGGGAGTTGGTGACCTGCTTCATCACAGCAGCCGAGACTGCAGAGGTAAATTCTCACACCCTGCAAAAGCTCACAAGTGCAAGACAGGAGAGGTTGAAAAACTACATGTGTAAAAACAGTAAAAGCAGTTCTGGAGGCCAGAGTTGAACCTAACAGTGAAAAGGGATTAAGTTGACTCTTTTGTGAAATAAAACTGTGATTCTTACTGAGATGACTGACACCAGTGGGGAGTTAATCATATTTTGAAAACTGATTTTACAAGGACAGCACCAACACTGATAAAGGAAACTCTTCAATTTTTAAGAAGTGTCTACCATGACAGTACTGTATTAGTCAAGACTGTGTATTTGGATACCATCACCTTTCCCGGTCAGTAGACTAAAATTCCCTCACAGGTTTTCCCAAACATTTAAGTTATTTTCATAATTCCCCTTTTCTTCCAGCATCTCCTAAAGGAGGCCAAGAAGTGACCTCCTTTATCAGTCCTGCATTTGGCTGCTCTAAATCGGACAGTGGCTTGCATTTCCAACATCTCAAGGAATACCAAATCTTATCAGTGCAAATTTTCAGCGTCACGAATCTACACTTTCAAACGGAATTTGTTTTCAGGCATCACAACACTGCGCAGACTGTCAGCATTTAACAGCAGAAGTGAAGCAATTGAGTTATTCCTGCTCAAACAAGGAAATAACAACATAACTCTTTCAATCCATGTGAAGCAGGCGGCTGGAGCGTAACACAGCGGAGCACGCAGAGACTCAGTCACTCCCTCCCACACAGCGATCCAAGAAGCAAACATGTCAGACAGCTTTGAGTCTTGCTCAGCATCAGTGACTTCTCAAATACCTTTGCAAAAACAGAGGCCTCTTACTTGTAGCACCTCCTTGATTTTTATTAAACGATGTGGCACCTCAATGGCTGTTCTACATTCACAGCGACTTTACAACATAATGGACATTGTCTCTTTGTACTTACTAATAAATCCTATTTTTTTTAAAAAAAAAGCCTTTCTAGTTATTAGAAAGAGAGAAGGAAAAGGAAAAAAGTCACCTAGGAATGGACCAAACACAGCATTATGTCACTATTTTTAGTCTCTTACCATCATCTTCACATTCTTCTAGAGGCTTCTGCTGTTTGTTCAGGCACCGTGGATCTAACCAAGATGTTGTTTTTGTGTTGTGGCTGGAAACCAAAAATGGAAATATGACCTTTGTTAATAAAGCAGAGTTGAAGTATCTGTGACATAAAAGTATATATCTTCTTTATTATTCAGCAGACCTGAAGGCATACTTTTGATTCAAAGAAACAGCTCTACAATTTGATGTTGTGCAAACTAGTCGACCAAATCACAAGAACTTTGGCATTGAAAACACAAAGGTAACAAGAGAAAATACACAAATTAGCATTCCTGACTGGAAAGAGGCATATGAATGCTGCAATATTATAATATTAATTTCCAAATTTTTGTCTTTGGTGGTTTGTTTTTTAATTCCAAGAGCTGTCTCTGAGCTAAAGGCAGAAGCTTCCCTTCCTCACTAAATTATGCAATGATCTTTGTTCCTAGAAAAGACCTTTGACATGTCTAGACCCAAGCATTAGTCAAAAACGGTTTTGATTGAAAACTTTATAATTACACAAATAATGTTCTGTCTAAGCCTTTGATGGAAGTTGAACAGCTTTACTTTCAACTCCTTTCCACAAGTCCCCTGACACCCTCATGATGCCAGTCCCAGCGGTGAAGGCTGCATAGTAAACAGGCTTAAAATACACTTTTCCAGAAGTTATTTTCTCCCATAATTGCATTTGCATAAGCAGACAACCTGCTAATATAATGCCTCTTCTAACGTGGTGTCATCTTAGACACAACCTGCTAAGATATCCCTCCAGTCCCCGAGGTATCACTTATCTAGCTTAGCCTTTAACACTGCTTAACAGTTTTAAGTTTCAATACCGTAGTAATGCTATTTACTTCTCCTTCAAGGTCTCAAAGAGGTTTACAAACCGAACTTTAGCCTCACAACAGTCTCACGAGGGCTCTGTAATGAGGGCCACGATCCCTGAGGAACTAACAACCAACCAGCAAACTTGTATTGTACTGCAAGAAAAGGGGCCAGCCCTGCTCCCAGGATCTGAGTGAGTAAATAAAAGGTCCTTGTTTTACACATCCTACTACCCAGCCCTCCCAAGGCAGGATGAGCAAATGTGTTTAATCCTTATTCAGATGTGCTTCAGAGCAATTAATCGGCACCTAGACAACTGAATGGCAGAAATTCAGCAAGTCAGGCAAATTAACAAAAATAAAGCAGAGGGGGTCTGCCACCTTATAAATAAGCAAGTCTGCAGTCTAGCTGAGAAGGAGGGCGGTGGGAGGAGAGCAATAGAATATTTGCATATTTCTTGCAATTTTGTACTCACTAACCAAAGGCTGACAACAGTGTAGTTTGCTGAGGCACAGAAAATTTATCTAAACACCTTTCAGATCACACCCTCAGATGGAAAGGGTTGTGTTAGACCTGTAACATGCACAGATAACAGGGTACTGGGATATGCTGTGTAATGAAAATCCCAATTAACGCACCAGAGAAACATATCTCAAGAAGCAAATTGCTTCAGCTACATCAGGACTGGTTATCTGACACACAGCCCTGGCCCCACTCGACCTGCACTGGTTCTGTGCAAGAAGCTCGTGCTGCTCCCTTCAACACCCTGACTTGATATTCAAAGCACCACAGATGCTGGAACAGACATCTGAGCCAGCTTGGGCCCACACTGCTCATTAGTTCACTTTCTTAATCTGCTACAAATCAAATGAAATGGTTTCTAGGCTCAGGGTGTCCTTAGAATTAACAGAACTGCAGTCATTCAGCGCTGCATCCACACCACCAGGTTCATGCACAAAATCAGCCCCATGTGAAAGCATCCTCAAACTGCACTGCAGCAGGTGCTGCTACCAGAGCTTCACGTCACACAGGCCTACGTGTACACGCTGCTTTCCCAACACATCCATGACTCTCCTGACAAATCATTTAGAGGTGCTACAGTCCTGCATTGTTAAGTGAACCCCGACACAGCAGCCATGGGGGTGGGTTTGGGGAAATCAGTGGCAGCAGCAGAACCCCCGATGGAAGCACCTGTAAGGAACGACAGCAGGGGCCCCTGTGGGGTCAAAAAGGGGAGCAACCGACTGCTTGGGCAGCATTTACTACTCATCATCTGTCCTCCTCCAGGGAGGAAAATGGCAGGCTGAACGGGCTATTAGGCTGTTCTATATATAAAGGCCAGAAAGTACATCAAATAACGAGGCACCCTGAGGACACAGTGAGGGGCAGAAAGCTGTGCTCAGCGTAATGTACACATCTTGGTTTCATCTGATGGGAATTTGCATTTTGCCTTCTCAACCTTGTCTTACACTCGGGGGCTGTTGGAGCCTCTTCAGGTAATTGAGAGTGCCCTGGAAAATGGCCTTTTTTAGAGCAGCCCTCTCCCAGCTGGTGAAGGGCTGCTGCAGTGCCCTCAGTCATCCCAGCTCCTCAGATCTTCCGGCAATCTTCTCTAATGTGTTCCCTTGCCACTGCAGCTAAGGGAAAACCCACTCTTGAACCTTTCCCCAGCCCTGTCCAAAAGTCCCCTCTCCTGATGACGAGGCAGGACTGCTGTCCTCACAACCCTGATCCAGCATAACTCTCTGCAGGAGAGAGGGCTAATTAGCAGAGGAAGTTCTTCTGCAGTAACTGGGCACTGGCTTCTGGTACAGTTTCCACAACTGCATTAAACAGATCATCAAATCCAAAATCAATTCCTCACCCCTTCTTCTACTTGGCAGCTAAGGGCTTGAGTTTCAAAGGCTAATTGAGTGTTAATGTCTAGCTAAACTCTGTGCAAGACATCTCTGACACTAACAGGTCCTATTTTATAAGTTACTCCTACCTCAATAAATTTAGACAAGTATAATTTGAGACTATTATTTATGGCATGAAAAAAATCAATATCATCATAGAACTGCTGACAGCAATCAGCTCTTAGGCAAAGACTGCAGAGCATGAGGTACTGGTGCTCCAAACTTGCTGTGCCTACCCTGCACTGAGCTGCACCTTTTGCAAACTACTGGAGAACATTAACACATCTGGCCCATTTGCTGTGACAAAGGGACAACACACCAAGTCCATCCCTGGCTCTGCTGCCTGTGCACAGGACTGGAGGAATCCCCTCTGCTGCATTATGCACAGATGCAGGCACCAGAAATGAAGTCTCAGCCCTTCCAATTAGGAGCTTTCATTCCACCCGTGAAAAGAACTGGCCCGTATTTTATAAGTGTCTGCTGCTTTTGTAACTACCCTCATAAAACAAGCAATTCCTGCTGCCTTGGAACTCAGGAATAATTTGGATGTTAAACCAATCAGGAAATGCAAACCCCCTTCAGAAGCAGTAAAGAACTAACAGCTCTGCAACATAACTGTATACACTAAATATTTAATACACACACGTACACACACAGAACTCATCCATGCGGGTTTGCTTATGCCCAAAGAGAGGGAGAGAGATGGAATTAGAACAACAAAAAATGTGCTTTACTCTATAAAATAGACTTCTCCGTTCTCCGTGTAGGCCATCTCCCAGTTTTCTGGCAGAGGACCTAGGTTATCCTCGGCAGAAGGAGGTAGGTATTGAGGGAGGCTCTGAGATGGTTCCGTGGTGGGGACGTGGGGGTGGCTCTCAGTCGCGGACGGTGGGGCTGCCTCTCTCACGATATGCGTGTGATGCTCGTCCTGGTCACCAGACTCTGCTGCAGAACAAACAAACGCAGATTAAAGTGAGAATCGGTCTTTTTCTCCCCCGGTTTGCTCCTCCAGGTTCATCCTCCCAGTTTTCCTCTCCTTGGCTTTTAATTCACAAGACACAGCAACAGACGAAGCGAGGGCAGAGCCCTGGCAGCCTCCGTGGCAGCAGGGGCGAGCTCACCTTGCCCACACACACTCTGCCAGCCAGACCCTCGCCAAACAGATCAGGAGCTGTGATCAGCTCCTGTGTTCTCTCCAACAGGCCCTGCTGAGGTACCAAATTCTTCCAAGCTGTCTGAGGCCAGGGCTCACTGGTGTAGAGGAGATCAGTGTGCTTTCGAGCAGGCTTACAGGTTCACTCCTGCAGTGCCAACTGTGGGACAGGATTAGGAGGATAAAATTTCCTCTTTGAAGAATGATCAAAAGAGGAGATTTTACAAGTGCAAAATGTTGCCAGAAGCTTGAAGTCAACAAGCTAATGGTGGATGTCTTCAGTGCAGTGCGTTATTTTAAATTAAAAATTAAAATGAATGTCAGCACTGTACCATGTGTCCACATGTTGCTGCTCACTAGTGCCCGTTCTTGCTGTCCGAGGAGGTTTATTCCACGGCTCATCACAGTATCCTTCCAGTCAAAGTCAGTCAGGAGTATTTTATACTGTATCTGGCCCTTCTCCCTCTGAGGAAATATTTCTGATGCTTGTATCCATGCAGTTTTGAGCTGTATCCACGAAACACTGCTGCTCATCCCCTCCCATCACTAATCACAGTAAATGCTCCCCAATAAACAGGTCTGTGTCCTCGCTCCTTCACAGAGAGGCTTTGGCAACAACGGACAAATTCTAAAATTAACCCTGTCTCTACCAAAGGGGTTTTCTCTGCTTGGTTCTTGAAGGTGCTGAAAATTTATGGCAGTACTTCCACATTCCCTGAGAACATCAGTACAAGCACAGACAACACACTGAGCAAAAGACAGAGAGATCAGTGTCACCCTCTGCCAAGTCCCCAAGGAGGGGGACTGAAAGGGCTTCACAGACAGGACCTTACCCCTTCTCTCCACACCAGAGACCATGGACCTCCTCAATTCACAGCCCACAGCCCTGGAAATAACTCCTTCATTATTCTAGTCTGTGTGCTGCCATCACCAAAAAAGAAGAACATAATAAACTGGGAGGAACAGGAAGAGAAACATCTAGACTATACCAGTACCCTCAGCGCTTGCTTTTCAGCCCTCCTGGAGTTCGATATTTTTAGGTAGAAGATGACAAGATAAAGAAGCATGAAAGAATCATCACCAGCTTAAAGCTGAGAGTATAAACATGCCAAAATCTGGAAAACACAAGTTACCGAGAGGTCTCCTAGGGAAGCATGAGCATTTTAATATGGCTAGCACACTTACATGTGAAATAAGCATAAGGAATCACTTTGGTATATGAGAAATAACTCTTTTCTTGATTCTGTGCCCATTTAATGAAGGCAAGGGGCCAGGGTGTGATAACGTTGTGACAAATGAGCTGCATCTTCCAGTATTTCATCTTGCAAAGGAAAACAAGGAAGAGAAATGATGCTCAAGCTACTTCAGGGGCACCAAACTGAGACGGGCAGAAAGGAAATCAAATAACAGATCTCCCACCAGCTTCTTCCCAAAATCAGATCCTGTGACAAAGGCTGAGGCTGCTGGCATGTCACGACATGTGAGAAACCACCCTTGGTGCAAAATTTTGTCAATGAGCTGATATGCAGAGACAGAAATTCCAACCTGGGAGAAATTAGGCTGGCTAGGAGTGATTTGAGTCGGAAATGTGTAGCAGGTAGCAGCCAAACAGACCACAACCCTCAAAAGCCATTCGACAGTCTGGCCCAGAGAGGACCAAAACTAAATCTCAGCCTGAATCCTTTTAAAGCTCTAAACCAATGTTAGAGCCAGGACACTGGCAGGTAGGAACTGGCAGGACAGATCCCCTCACTCATCAGAGGCTGGGAAGGAAAATTTTCATGGTGATAGAAAGTGATCAGAGGACAAGGGAGCTGGTTCCAGTTATGGTGAGCTCCCACAGCAACCAGCTGGGAAAGGTTCAAAGGTGTGGATAATACTTGCTCAGTACCTGTCTCAAAAAGAGCCCAGAAGATGAATTCAGTGCTTGAAACTGAGCTGAGGCAACAATGCTCTAAGCACTAACAAATACTAGGCCTGGGGACATGGGGAAAGGCTCTTGCCCCTCGGAGCTTCACAAACTTCCAGTTGATTTCTGTGGAAACTCAATGGATCTCCAATAGTGTTTTACTCCGAATCTGCCTGCACAGCACTTGACTTTAGATTGCAAAGGTTTCCAGTGATCTTTCAGCCAAGGCTTGATGGTAGCCATGGTGGGAACAAGATCTGTGTTCAGCAGGACACAAGACCTTCGTGAAACACAGAACTTGCACCCATGCTTCAGATCTCATTCCCACAGCAAGCAGCACTCCATTTGCTGGGAAGTACCTTGGAGAAGATGACCTAGGACAGTAACTGTATGTGATGGGCAGCGCTAGATGCAGGGACGGATAAAGGACAGCAACATATTTAGGAAGGAGCAGTCATTAATTTCAAATGTAATCCTGGTCGAGTCATTTCATACTGTTTGTAACTGTCAACCACAGCTCAACTCTTCCCAGACCTTTCTGCAATTAATGGATTTGAACTTTTCCACATTTTTGTCTCAACCAGTCCAATCCCACAAGGCCTTTTTGGAAAGACACAGCTGTGCATGTGGTTGTTAACACCTGGACATCTGCCATTCAGGTGTCGGCCAGGTCTGTTTGACATTGACAGCTTTGCAGAAAACACATTAAAAACAACACCACCCCCTTCAAAATACCCTCCAAAAGCCTTCCCCATGTATTCTAACAGAAGGACAGCGGTATTTTTGCTTTACCTGTGAAGCTACTGCTCATTTCAGGTACATCATCCTCTTCCTCATTCTCTGTATGCACTATGCCAGCATTTTGCATATCATTGTAAGACTTGGTTCGCTTTGGAGTCGACTGCTTGGAGCCAGGCTGCAGGTTTTGCAAAGCATTGGTGGAAGTCACTTTCCCACTGAGGGGCTGGCTCGGAGGCTTCGGCGTTCCATAATAGTTACCTAGGCAATAGAGACACATTTGCATCTTCAAAAGAGAACAGTTTATAGCAGTAAGGTTTCTATTGCATTTCCTTTACGGTTCCATTAAAATTTCTGTCCCACCCCACAGATAAGTAAATAAAGAAGCTAACACGTGCCATTCCCATTTTTGGGGGTGCATATTTCATCTCTACAGCAGACACAGAAATATTTCTTGCCTTTTAAGCTATTCCTGTCGAATCTAAAAGGAGAAGCAATGGTTGTATTGTTTAGGTGCACTGAGCGTACATGGGCTAAAACAAAAGGCAGTCGTGGTGAATAGCAAAACTTCATCTTGTTACATCTGAATTTCAATTAGTAGCCTTTTTACATGTGTGCACCCACACAATGCTGTGGCAGATCTGGAGTGAGCCCTGCAGAAAATAAAAAATTCATGACTGCTATCACCAAGAGAAGTGATGAAAGGCTCGATGGCCTGCTTTAGTACACAGGTTCTTTTAGGGGGGGATGTTGCATGTGGAAAGCAAAAACTATTCTCTCTCTAAAAGAAAACTTAGTTAAAGGAGAGAAAAGGAAAGATACCACATGGAACTGCTTTCTTCGAAGAGGAAATTCAGCAGCTGGGTCAGCTTGGGTAGAAGTGAAGAACCAGACCTTAAAGCTAAACTTGAAGGGACACAGATGCACCCCCAGTTACATCAACACACGCCTGGAATCCATCACCAGCTGTGATGGAAGCAGTGCAAAGTGCTTGGGCTGCTCCCCTGTCGTTGGAAGTGACCATGGAAGAGACACAGAACAAGTGCACGTTCACTCATGCCAGAACAGCACAGAGGTATTTCACTGTCCCTGTTTCACTTCACCTCCACACCACAGCAGTGCTTGATTTGCCCTAAAATTCTCCACAGCAACCTCAGGTCTGGAATCTGTTCCTGCAGCACTGGGCATTACAGGAATTCAGACTCACTGTGAGGTCAATCTTCTTATTTTTACACAATGATCTGTTATATATAACAGTTTCACATAAAACTCTCCAAAATTTCTCTTTCAGGAATTATTGCTAATTTTTATTTGCCATCTTCAGATTCCAAGGGTAGACCTAAAAATTTTCCCTATGCTCTTTGACACGACAAAACACAAAGGATGCCTTCCCATATTGTTCAATTGTGGCAACAGAGCAAAATTCTTCTCTAAAACATACATTTATTTACATTCTTCATTGATCTTCACATGCTATATATAACCTGAAAGCATTATTTTTCCATTTTTCAGTACATGTTTTCTCAGCCACTGCAGAAGATCAGGTTTGAGACCATCTAAGGAACCTGAAGGTGCACAAGTCCATGGGAAGTGATGAGGTGCATTTGCAGGTCCTGAGGGAGCCTGGATGGAGTTGCTACGTCACTTTCCATCATATCTGAGGAGCTGTGGCAGTCTGGTGAAATTCCCACTGACTGTAAAAGGAGAAACACAACCCCTTTCTTAGCAATGGAAGACCCAGGAAGAGGCCGGCCAGCCTCACCTCCGTGCCTGGCAGGATCACGGAGCAGATCCTCCTGGAAGGAGGATCACCAGCACCCATCAGGAGCTGGAATCGCCCTGACTTGGCCTGGCAGAGTCCATCTGGGAAGGCTATTTAGGAAACACTTGTGATCATTGCCCCTCACCGCCTCCTGCGAGGTGAAAAGGTATTTCTCACAGAGCTGAGGCCCAGCAAGCCAGAGCAGCTCCCACCTCCACGCTTTTACAGCTGGAGTAGTAGGACAGCAACACGTGCAGGTTTGTCTCAACAAGGTGTGCTCCAGCCTGTGCACAACGACGTGGATCCAGCTCCGTGGGAGCAGCAACGCTTTCATCTTCTGCTCATCATTTCAGAATCTTAAATGCACATTGATGCATAATTTATGGGGAGAAGGAAATTACTTCTTCTGGAAAGAGGCTCTAATGGGTACGGAGGCTCCGCAAGCAGGTTGCAGTTTCTGCTAGAGAAATAATTCTTATGCTCTACATACTGCAGGACTCTTTTATACAAAAAGAGGCGGAATGGGGGAGAGAGACTGCAAAAGGAAAATAAAAATGTAGGTGGGAAAAAAAAAAATAAAAAAGGATAATCAACTCTGCTCCCATCTATCCTCTCTGGCATTTCTCATGAAGAACGACACTACNTTCCAGGAAAAAAAAAAAAAGTGTGTTTTCTAAGGATATTAACTGCTAAGCAGAGAGAGCCATGTGTGTGCCACACACATGAAAACAACTTTTATTTATAGCACTGCACATCACTATTTTATGCGAAAGTTATTTTGGGTCTGTTGTAAATGGTTAAATTCTTTAGGATGGATGCAACAAAGAGGATGGAGGGGATATACAGATGTTGATAGTGTGGGGTTTATTTCCCCTGGACAAGAACAAAGCACAGATGGTACCATCCCTCCTCCAATTACAGAGAAATGTATGATTATATCTTCGAATTTTGTTCCTCTTCAGTTCCTCTAGCAACAGCAAAGCTGGAGTTCCTAGCAGTCCACGGAGAGCTGTTCCTCAACAGAAAAACAGGCTTCTCTAAAGTATTTCAGGTTTTCTTACACCGAAATAATCAGTCATTTTTCAAACCAGCCATGGCTGTTGGTACTAACATTAGCGAATAATTACTTTCTACCATGACAGTGTGCTGTCTTAGAGGATCCCCGTAAATATAAATGAGCATATAAAAAGAGCAAATATGAATTTGGAACTGAGCATGGCTCTGCATGTGTGGAGTTTATGGGAAATGCAGCCACTGGGGCTGAACTTTTCTTTTTTCTCCACAGGAGGCAGATTAAGCCTGAGTCAACATTCGAAAAAATCAGAGCTCTCCTTTCAGATTCACACAAGGACAAACAGGTTGGAGAAATAACCCAGCTCATGATAAAAATCTTTAAAAGAATGCTCCAACCCAGCTTCCAGGTGACATGGAAAATGAGAGAAAATGGAAATGCTATCTTTCCCTCACGTTTGCTGGATGCAGTCAGCCCTATTTCTCTTCTCTAAGCAGTTATTTTTGAAGACACGGCATGTGGGCCTGGGCGTAGGAGCAGACACACTATTAGGGGGGACTGGTAAAAATAATCATCAAACCTCATGTTTCATCCTCAAAATTGGAAATAGAAAATATTTACACTGTGACTCAGAAATCCAAACATGCTCCATTAACAACTGACAGTGAACAGCCCAGCAAGAGTTTTACAACACTCAGACTTGACATTATTCGTTCAAATTAAATCTATCAATGTTTATGAAAAAACATACATTTAAAAATAGGCTTTAACAGTGTTTTGTGAGCCACTTGTAAGCCTAAAGAAGGGGCTAACTTCATAGCCAGTGTAATTTGTACTGAATATCCAATCAGCTCTAATTATTAACAGCATGTTACATGTGCATACACAAGCATCTGTCATCCCAGAGGATCCCAAAACATTTTCTGAAGTCAGCACAGCAGCTAGGGCAGGACTCCCCGGGGTGCTGAGCTCAGGTGAAGCTCTGCAAAACTTCTGAGGACTCTGACCCCAACAGGATGTGTCCGAGCTGGAAAGGAGCAGCCTGTCTCCCAGACAATGGAGATTTCTGGAACAGGACTGCAGGCAACTCTCTACTTTTGTGTGGGAATGCCAGTTCTGGAGCAGCCAGCGTGGCAGGAATGGCACTTTCCCATGTCCAATTCCTATGGGAACTGGGCCTCTAAGCCTTACCCTCTCCTCAATCACACTTGGATCCTGCCTACAGCACCTGAATTAATAGCTAATAACAACCCATTCACTCCACAGATGCACATACCATTAACTGAATCCCTTGTCATCACTTTTCACTAACCCTTATTTTATTCAGTTCCCTGGTGCTTAAAACTTACTTAACCACAGCTGAAGTTCGGTGGCAGCATCTGCAGCCAAATCCATGACTTAATCCATGCACTCTAAAGCACCGCCCGGAAGAGTGCATGAAAATAACAATAATAATGAAAAAACCCAAACAGAAGAGCCATTTGGAATGAGTTGGTTTCTTTTCATCTCCTTATCTTTAAGTGTCGGCAGCTTACACATTTTAGCATCACACCCAGTAATTAGACTTTGGTAACAGCTTATCACAACAATAAGACAAGTTCTCATCATCATAACACTTCCTGCTCTGCCAATTCAAGCAGTGATCACAATCAATGAAAGCAATCTACAGCAGCTTCCACCCTGTCCTGAATTAAAGCAACACTGTCAGCCAAGAGAACTTTCTTTTTAAGTTTTAGAAACCAAGTGGCA
The DNA here is from genome assembly GCA_013397755.1 of Cnemophilus loriae. NCBI lineage: Eukaryota > Metazoa > Chordata > Aves > Passeriformes > Corvidae > Cnemophilus > Cnemophilus loriae. Next base: position 3,037,305 of record VZTF01001529.1, on the reverse strand, counting down.
GTGGAAAATGTGTCTTATATTTCAAATAACAAAGCATTCTTATTAAGGATTCCCCTGGTGGCCGGTAAGTTCACCTTAAATTGTTTGTGTGGCCCAGAATTTAAAATACAGTTCCCAAAAATACACCAACTAGCTACCCTTAAGTAAAATAACTCTGAACTTATTCCATAAAACCCTGGAATTCACACTATTGAATTCAATGCCATTTGGGTTGAAAGGACTGCATCCAGCCAAGATCCTGTTTCTGGAAAGGGTAGAAATGCACAAGAAGAGAGGCACAATCTAACAGGTCCAAAAGTGGAATGGACACTAAAGCAGAGAGGGAAGAGGAGACCATGGCGGCTGCTGGGGTGGAGACAAGGAGCTGACACGGAGAGGTGGAAGAAGGCAGAGTAGCTGACTGCAAGGTCAAACATGAGTTTGAGCATTAATTCTAACGGTGCAATTACAGCAATTGAAGAATGTGGTCCCAAACCATGTATTTGAGTTACTTTAATCTGTAGGTGTTTGCTCTGCAGCAGCTGTTCTCTTTTCTGGTGGAAAGATGTCCATGCCTGGGACAGGGAGGGCATTTGTGTCTCAGCAAAGGACCAAGAAGAGTTCATGCAGCTCTGAGTTTCCTGATGCCTGCTTGTGAAGTCTAATTTTGCAATTATAAAAATCCCAAGAAACTCAAAAGCCTCCGTGCAGCACAGAGGGCCCTGTGTCCATGAGAAGTGCATCTGATCTTCAAAGCGACCACTCTGTGCTAACAAGGACTCCATTAATAGCTCATGTTTTAAAAAGCACTTCATAGCTTTCTGTCTTGGTGCAAATGGGTATTTTGGGAAAGACACTTGGAGATAAGCGGCAAAATTAAGCAAGGCCTTGACACAAAGACTTGAAATGTAATTATTAATGTAATTGTTTTATTTTCTGAGACTCAGCTCTTCTCCTCTGCACTGTACAAGAACCAAAACAATTGACCCTTAATTTTAGCAGAAGAGCTTCTGCTCATCCAACCCAGCAAGAGTGCTTGTGTCTGATTAGCACAGGATGAATTGGTTCCTGCGAGCAGAGCTCCTGCCATGGTGTTTTGTCTGTTCTCTTCCCAGATCACATTCTGCTACAGATTTCCACATTTAGATGACAGATCTGGCTGCTGTCTGTGGGATTCACCTAGCTGCAACTGCACATTGATTAGCAATTGCCTTGAGGAAATTCAGAGTATCCAGGCAACCGGGAGGAGGCTGCGGATACAGCATCTGGATCGGAAGGAAAACAGGCAACGAAGGAGAGCTCAGAGAAATTAACCTACAATATATCCATTTGCTTTAAATAGGAGATTCTCTGTCAATTTTTGTAGTTATTAATGACGAGGTTAACTGAAAGATCACTTTGGGTTTCCTGTTAAATAAGTCAAACTGTTACAAACTGCACATTTCAATTAGGTCTGAAATTTAACATATACTCCAATTAGTGTCCTAAAGGCAGGGGCAGCATGGGAGAAAGTCACCCACAGAACAAATCACTCTTGCTTAGTCTGATTTTTGCCGTGTTATCACTAGGTGTTGCCACATGCTATCGTTAGCACTCATGTACAAGTGCATCCAAGCACATTTAAGGCATGGAAAAATCCTAAAACAAAGCAATGATACTAAAAGTAATAAATAAGCAGTACGACCTTGTCAGAATGGAGCAGGAGGGGGCTGGGGAGGCTCAGGGTGCTCCATGAGACCAGCTGTGTTATATCAACTCCTATATCCACATTCAAATAGATTTAAAAAAAACAAAAATCATAGGGAATATAAATAAACACGTGCTTGTGTATGGTATATACAGAAAGCAGGAGAAGCAGCTGGAAACACCCTACCTAGCGTAGGGCTGTAGGAATAAAGAAAATACCATGTCAAGCCATTGCAATATGAAACTCTTCTTCTTGCAAATAGTTAAATATTTACATATATAGTCCCACCATGAGGATGTGTCCCATTAACACCTCCCCTCTCTGGAAGGCAGTGGCAGTGAGCTCTGCAGGCAGGGAAATGCTGCAGCCTGTGGGGGCCAGGCTGCCTCTGCAGAGGAGCTGGATGACACCAGCAAGAAGCAGCCACTTCTGGAGAGCCCCAAGAACACCCCGTACCAAAAAAACAATGCCAAAATGTGCCTGGACTACCAGGAACAGCCTTCGACACATCGAGCTATGGTTACAAAGTAAATGATGCCTAAAATAACCTGAACTCTAATTTAAGAAGAAAGCAACTAATTCACCATATCTCTTTTTTTCCCCCAGAGGTGTTTGGGAACCTCTTCCCCAAGGTTTGTATTTTAAAACACATGACTACTAATGAAAAATTTCTGACAGAGCTCACATGGAGAAACTTGTTACTGAAAGTGCAGAGAGAGGGAGAAGCCAGTCAGGAATGCCGCAGGAAATTCAAAGCTGCTCTAAACCCCTATCAGATATTTGAATATTTGCTTTCAGAGAACAAGAGTTACTCAGATACCACTTCAGCTGTTTGCAGAATGAAGCATTGTTATCAGATGACACTTCAGTACAGCAGCACTCATGTTTAGCACTGATAATTGTGCACATACACAACAAGGTGTTGCCGTTTTTCTCTACTAGTGGTTTAAAAAATAACAAGAAAAAAAAGCAAACAAAGTATTAAGAGCCAAAGATAGAAGAAGAATCATTCTGCAGTGCACAGATATTAGTATGTGGATATTCATATTCACATTTTAACGATGCTAAAGAAGCCCTTATGATTTGTTGAGTCAATCTCTAGTCTGGAGACAAAACTCAACAGATCTGATCTTATTAAGCAGAACATGTTGTTCACCTGCACGGGCATCCCCAACATCTGCCACCCTTCCAGCCCGAATTTCCCCTCATGTTCTGCCTGCCCCAGGCTCAGCTCTCATTTCCAGGTGGGACTGAGCTGGTGACACCCACAGGCTGCGAAGGCACCAGCAAAATAAACCCACCCATTCTGCTAAAGCAGCTGGGGCAGCGTGGCTGCTGCAGAGAAACCCACGGAGAGGCAGCACATCAGATAAATTAGGCTAAAGGCATTCTTGATTTGAAGCATGTTGCTGAATACACCTCTCTACTTCGGCTGAAATTCAAACTGTACTATTAATGTAATTTATTACAATCATTAAGTACCACAATCGGAGACCCTGTCTACAGTAGCTAGTTTTATATACTTTGAAAATGTTAGCAAGTCACCCCATTACATCTTAGTCATGAGACTAATGCAGATTACTTATTACTTCTCTTGGCAATCACATAACACTTGTCCCGGGAATGAAAGATGATGCCTTGACAATAATACTCTATAATGCAATAACCCTTCACATGTTACAAAGTGCAGCACTTTTTCTTTTGAGGATCACTAAGTGCTGGGCAGGCATTCATTCATACAGCCTCACCAGACCCTGGTGGTACAGCCATCCCCACGCAAAATTCAGCCACCGTGCTCACGTCCCCGAGTGCCTCTGCACAGCTCCCATCTCCAGGGCTGCCTGAATTCAGCACAGCCCTCCAGAACACCGTGGCTTCCACTCTCCCCCTCCTGTTTGGAAGAGCAGATAGCTGCAGGCACAGGGTATCTGCTGAAATATTAATGAAGAGAGAAGTAAGTGTTGGTTTAATATTCTCCAGGCCAGTAACCTGAAGTATAGAGCAGTTACCTGAGCTGCCCAGGGCCACTCAGCAGCTGGGGAAAAAACGGGAATAAAATGTGGAAGCAGTGGCTGTGCTCAAAACAGCCCTCCCTTGGGGTGCCTGTGAGAGCCTGCAATTCAAATGCAGAGGTAATTGCTAAATAATTAGTAACCTACACAATTACTTCCATGCATCTATCAGTATTTTCTGCCCTGAAGGAGCAGTCAATAAATGCCTGAGACTACAATTACAGTGATTTCCTACCCACCAGAAGGCCTAGGTGATGTGCAGCCTAAAAAGTATCTTCCTTCCTAGTGAGTATTGTCAATGGGAATTTCTAACTGGCTGGAGTGTGTTGTGTGCAGCACACACGTGGGGCAAAATCACCAATTTTACAACTTTGGGCAAGTCTTCCAGCTCCAGTTGCTGGATTCACGTGATCAACATGTAGCTTTCATCAGGGAGGAAAGGAGATGTTTCTGGGCTTTATGGTTAAAAATCAGGATGTTAAAACCCGAACTGAAAACCCCAGGAATTAAGGCTTGCCAATGCCCCCTCCCACCTGATTACATTTTTTGAAACCTTTTGGGTGCTTCAAAACACCAGGGAGATGAGAGGTGACCAGAACAGCAGCTGCCATGCCCGCTCTGCCTTCACTGGGATGTGAATCAAAAGCTGCCCAGAGGAACCTATTTGCAGTGCACAGAAGAAATAATAATGGCATTACGAAGCTCTGTAGGTCGGCAATATCTCTTTTGTCCTGTTCAGCTTGCACTTTCTCTTTTTGCAATTAGAGCACTTTCAAAACCCAGGCTGTTCTTTGAAAACCTGATACACTCTCCTACTTTTTTATGGTTTCAAACTGTTCTCTTCTGCTTCTTCTTTATTCTTTCCAAATCAATAGTATCTGTATCAGCATCAAAGTCCTGTGTATTACCCCTCTTCTGATGGCTCCCTGTTTTCTCATCTTTCTCCCCAGAACTTCTTTTCAGTAACTGTTATTAAATGCTTCTGTTACCTCTTCTTCTGCAAGATTTTTCCCAGTGACAGTATCCAGGTGACTTTATGCCCATCTCCTCCACCACCACATGCTGATGCTTACAAATTAAGGCCAGAAGGGTCCTTGGGATCACACTGACCCCAAACCATCAGCCTGCTTGAGCCACACGAACCTGTGGCTGGCTGGCACATGAAAACTTCCCCACTCCTCATCCCTACTGTCCACTTCACAGCATCCCTCTTCCTTCATCTCTAAATCACCTGAGAGCATTCAATCACAAGCAGCCCTATCTCTTCAACTGTTCCGATTTCTACTCAGTACAGCAAGTAGAAATAGAAGATTCTTTCCTTTTGTTGGGTTTTATTTCTCTGGTTTAGAATAAGCCATCACTGATCAAAAATACAGTCAAATTTATCATGGTGGAACACTTCTTAAAAAAAAAAGTGGCAGCAAAATGCAGTGTAAAACAAATGCTAATTAAAATATCTAAGACTCTAAAGCTGGACAATAACAGAGACTTGGCCATTAAAAGTCTAACTTGCTTTGTGGTTTGGGTTTTTGGCAGATTTTTTTTTTTACAGACAAAACTGCTTGCGATTGCAGCATTGAGTCTGAATCACCCCATCGTCCAAGATCTAATCAAGATCAACACTGTCTTGATCGATACAGCTGTAAAATAAGATTTCCAAAAAAAAGTACAACAAAGCCATTAAAGAAATCTCAGAAGGCAGCAAAATAATTTCTTTAAGCCATAAGTGAAAAATGAACTCTATTTATTTCACATTACAATCAAATAGTAATGTGTCTTGATGCATATGTGCACACATGCATCATCATTATTTGCTTTGTTCTTATTGATTTTTCCTTCCATGGGCCAGCACTCCAGAACCACAATGCACCAGCATCACTGATGTCAACGGGGAAAGAAGCTTCTCAGCACTTCTGACAAATTATTCCTCTAAAGTTCAGGCACTTCTATCACCCACAGAAACGAAATACACATTAGACTTATAAGAAATCAGCCTCATCTTCAGCAACTGAAAAGAGCAAGCCACGAAACCTAAACGGTTTAGCTGCTGCTGCATATAATCACATAAGCAACGAAACGACCGTGTTATAACTGTCCCAGATGGATACAGCATTTCCCGAGAACTAATTCCCAGCATGTCCCAGGAGCCAGCTTACAGACAGTTACCCATTTTGTCTTTCCAAGTGGAAAGGTCACTAGAACAAACAGATCAGGCAGCAATGGCGAGGCCTTTCAGCTGATCTATTTCAAGCACCACGACAAAGAAAACTAATTCGGTGTTATAATTAGAAACACAGAGAGGAAAAAGCTCATTTTGGAGAAGAGCTGCTGCTGGAACGTTAGCATTGGTGCTGATGGAGCTAATCAGCTCAGAGAAGTGGAAGAGTGAAACCAAATTATACATTTAGCATCTTCATGCAAACCAGGTTTGACACTGCAATTGTCTGCAGTTGGGAATGAGCACAAGCTTTAGAGGTGCCCTTAAAAACCAATTTTTAAAGAAGCGGACAAACAGTATTTCAGGACTCTTTCTTCAGATCCTGATAAACAAAACCACATGTCACAATTTTTTCTGTTCATGTTTGATGACTATTTTTCAAAGACTTTTGGCTATTTGTGTGTAGCTTGTATTTTTAAATGTGTTCCATATTTCTTATTATAAAGAATAATTAGAATAAGGCTACAAGAAAAAGGCTTTTTCAATCTCTCATATTTACAGAGAGGACCATTAAATGTCTTTCAAATGGCAATATTAAATGACTGAGCTGAAGTACACTGGAAGGACTTTCAAACCTGTAAAGTATTTCCTTTCACTGTCTTGTCAAGAGGTACATTTGAATGTTCTCCAGAGCTAAAAAACCCCAACCCATTCCAATAGGAGTTTTCGATTTAAAGGAGCTACAGACTGCAGGTTTAGTTACACAAATCCTACTGTGTACCTAAAAATGGCCAATTTGCCTTGCATTTCTCTGGAGCTTTTTGCTGCTCTCACCCTGGTGACATTTCAGTGCCCCTTGCCTGTCTCAGGGCTGTTGTTTGCAAAGTTGTGCTGTACAAAGGATCAACACAATGACCCAAGTTGGAAGCAACTATCTAAGAATAAGAAAAAGAAAAAAGAAAAAAAAACCAGCTCATCAAGTAGCTGCATAGTGACACACAACTGGGTGATGAAGGAAGTCTATTTAGGGAAGATGGAGGGAAAGAGAAAGAGCAGGAGGAAAGAAGAACTGGACAAGGAGATGAGCCATAGTGGATACAAAAAATAGATGCATACGGCCTCAGTATTCTGTTATGGGATTACATATTGGATTTCCCTGGCCTACTGACGTTAATCTTTTCACGCAGTTAACTTGAAGGCAAAAGATAAAAGCACAGCAAAATTGGAATTCCCTCTCTCAGGTTACAGAGAAAAGGGAAGCAGAGCACTGGGATGGAAAGCAAGGTCTTAACTCGAGCGAGGGTGGTGCAACTGTGGTGTCCCACCGTGGGTATTTGAAGCTTTTTCACTGCCCATGGCTCCATACCTTCGTAAGTTCCTACTTCCAGAAGGGTCCCACTTCGCTCCAACTCCAGAAATTCCTCCACAGTCAGAAAGTTATAGTCCACACCAGGCACTTCTCCTTCTCTTGGAGGGCGGGTTGTGCCTGAAAGGAAAAATTAGAACATTATTAGAGTTGTTTTCTTATCAAGAGGTAAAAGGGACATGAACAAATTTTCATGAAGATACAACAGTATCCGTAAAACACAGTTCTGTGAGCTACAAGGGTCAAAAGAAGTTTGAAGTTAGGAGCCCATGTAAAACCAAGACATAGATTTCAGGTTGAACTGGTGGCACCAATTAGAACAAAACAACCAAAGGACAACGTTTCTTGTATTCTCAGAAAGACTCTGGCAAAGAAATCTCTCATCTCTGCGTCCAGAAACACAGCTGGAAAAGTTTGGTACCTGGGAATATGCCAGCAATTACCTTCCTGATGTTAGCATTGTCTCTCACACTTCAACTTCACTAAAATTGCAATCTGTATTATCAGATAAGGCAACTACTTTCCAGGTTCCATTATTTCTGTATCACTATCTCTCCAAATGTTCTCTCACATCATAAACATAATTTCTCCCTTGCTTCTTGTTACTGTTTTATCTCTATTTATGGTATTATTTTTTATTCAGCATTAAAAAGTACCATGAGACAGTTTTGATGCACCATTCACACATGCTCACTAAAGAGACAACTTGCCAACTCTTCTCACAGAAGTTCACCTACAAGCTCATTCCAGTTCAGGAACACTTTTGAATAATAAGTCACACTCAATCTCTCTCTCCAGCACTTGACAATTTCAGTAGCACCCATGGAGAACTGGCTCTGATCACTGCCACTCTACGAGCTCTTCTCTCTTCTGGCCAATTTACAGCACTCTGAAGCTCACTGTAAGATGAGTCATTTCATGACTTTTTTCCTAAGATGACTTGGGATGCTGCATTTTAGGTCACCGAGCACAGCTTCATTGATAAGGATCAATTTCTGCTCAATAGCCTTTATTTTCCATGACTCTAGAGGCTGGGAGGTGACTGGATTCTGTGCATCTGAGATTAAATGTAAGTGACAGATTTACAGATGGTACAGGAAACTGAATTCTGGAAGAAAGACCGGAGTTGGAGAGTTGGAGGTGTCCGAATGCTGCGGCTGAAACCAGCCTGCTGGCTTGGGAATAACTTCAGAGATGAGGAAACCATTTAACATTTAACAAAGCATAATTTCTCACTTCTCAGGGACTCTTCTGGCCCCTGGGCAGTTGTCTTCTCAGTGCATACAATTTCTTAAACCCTCTACAAAAGGACAGAAGAAAGAATAAAGAAGCTGAGCTTCTGATAACTAACTGTGAAGATTCCAGCTCCCAGAAGTTGAAAGAGCATAAATTTACCATGCCTGCATCTGGCAAATGTTTTCCTCAAGTGCCAGGAAAGCGGAAAGTCTGCTTATCTCCTATTCATCTGAGAGACTGTTCAAGAGGTCAGTCTTGACAGAGTGACACCCTTGAAAGACTATCACTAGATTAATTTCCTTGACTGACATCCACTTTCTCTAACATCCTCCATTTCTTGTTTCAAAATAGAAACTCTCTTTTTTTATTATTTACCGTCAGCCTTCAGAGAGTCTATAAATTCCTGTGCTTTTTTCCATCATTCCTCCTCTTGGAGCTTTATGAATGGGTGAAGGAGGGAGAAAAAGTAAGGAAGGGGATGGAAATAGTGATGGATAACTCCACCCTGCTAGCAGAATTACTCTTTCCTATTTGGAAAGGACTCGATCTTGCATTCCTTGTATTTCTGAATCCTTACAGTAAGGCTACAGCAGTTTTTACTGGGTGGGTTGTAAGAGAAGACAATTTTCTTTCACAGATCTAGTCCAGAGAAACGCCGGAGCTGCACCACGTGCCCCTCTCCGCCCCAGTGGCGGTGCTTCCACCCAAAGGCAGGCACAGCAGCTCACTCAGGTCCCTCCCTGGCACACAAGCAGCACGGAGCACACACCCAGCAGCCAGGATGAAGGGTCGCAGCCCCCATGCCGCATCTCCTCCCCGAGCACTGACATTGCCGTAGACGTTGAGGCTGTGAGGAGCCTCCCCAGAGCACTGGTGGCCACTGCCACATTCCCCTAAACCTGGCCCGCGAGTGGGAAGCAAGAAGGATGAAAAGCCACACCAATAACCATGACCAGTGGTCTGCTGTAGCTGTCCCATGCCCGGAGCACAATGGAAGTGAGAATTAGACTCTGTAGCACTGCTCATCAATCGGTCAAACGTCACCCCCAGCCATGTGGCACGTGAGCCGAATGACAAAGATCGGGACGTGTGTTTTCCCAATAACTACTAACACATTGATGAGACACAAAGATCAGGGAACTTCAGGATTGCTTTCACCTTATCTTTTAAAGCCTCTTCTTTTCTTTATCTCCATCTTCCCACAGAGCATATTTATTAATCATTTTTTCCTTCCTTCTGAATTTTTATAGCGGTGAAATTGCAGTCAGCAGTTTACTAGTGCTGCCTGCCTATTTGACATGACAATTATATCTCTGCCATAATTCCTCTGAGCCATTTTAATGGATCTATTTGTTTCATCTCAGTGTTCTTAATTTCCTGAATATGTTCAAGTCAAAAAATCGCAGCTGTGCCTGCTATCAGCGCGAGTGCCTGCAAAACACGCAGAAAGCATTAGGAAAGTCACCGCGGAAAAGGAAAACATTGCATCACAGAGATAACATTTGTCACCTCAGCTGGTCCTCAGCAACAAACCCAGGGAAAATAAAAACTACACTGGCTGGGATATCTCATCTGGGCGAAGACGAAAAACCCAACAACTTTCCATGTTGCTGTCTGGAGCAGAGATTGCTTGCAGATGCTCCGGCTGTTATCCTGCTCCACATCTGAGCAAGTGTTACTGAATGCAATTCAGGAAGGCAGGGGGAAGGGAAAACCCGCCTCCGTTTTTCTTGTAGCAGAATGACAGGCTGCCGGCTGGACACACGCCTGGCAGATGGCATTTCAAAGAGTTTTCATGAACCATCTGGGATGTGTACAATGATTACAAACCACACTTACAACAAAGCCAGAAGGGCCGCTTCACAAGGAGGGTGGGGGGAGAGGGCGGGCGGCAAGAAAGGGGGGAAGAAAAGAAAGCCAAGAGGCACAAACTGCGTGACTTTTCCCAGGCACAGGACAGCGAGAATAATCAGCACCTTCCACCCAGAGCCCTTTCACGGCCTGGAACAACTGCTCCCTGGCTGTGCAGCTTGTGTGTGCACAGGCCAGCACCATCACAGCCTGCGAGCCACCACTGGAGCTCTCTGCTGATAAACTCCAGTTGTAATTAAGTCTCCCATCACTAGCACGGCTTAATTATGTACCAAAAGCAAAGCGTGCGTATCCTCCTTCCCCCTTTAAATTGCATTTCGACATCCTTACCACGGGATGGTTTTCAGTGGAGGGGGTGACTGTATGTTTTATCAGAGCTAATAGCAGGTCAGACCACTGCTAATGGCAGAATTAATTGAGCACAATGAGAGCTGTATTTAGCCCAAACAAAAGACAAGATACTCCACTTGAGAAGATGAGCCAATCATATTTAAATACGTTTAGTTGCCTGTCTTGTTTGCATTGAAATATTAAGTGGCATGAAATCTTACTGCCTTTAGGTATCAATTTAGCTAATTAATTTGAGCTATGTCCATTGTGTGACTACCTCAGAATTGCTAATGCTGCAACAAGAAGGAACTGGAGGGGAAACTGAGTGGCTACCAACTCCTTCTGCACATTTAATGGTTTGCAAGCTTTCAGTCTTATTTGGCTAGCATATCCCACAGCGTATATAACTAGTTAGATACATTACATTCACAGGCGAATTCCTCAAATTTCCTGTAGCCGCAGAAGACTTCAGAAAATAAAAAAATAAGGCTACTGGTTAGCATTGCAGGTTTTATGAGCTCTCGTGGACTGGGGAAGTAAAACTACATCTAACATGAGCGGCTCAGACGAAATGTTTGCCCAGCTGTTGGTTTGGTTATCATCCCCAAGCTATCTGCATCCCAGTTTATTCATGCATCCCTAATGCTTGGGCCCGAGAGGGATCTCGTCATGGGCTGGAGACCCCACCTGAGAAACTGCTTCTAGACACAGGTGAGATTGCCCAAGGAGAGCTCAGTGCTGTAGGTGAACTAATGAGAGCTTGTGCACACATGCCTAGAGTAACTGGACTGTGGCTCAGATGTACTGATGACTATCAACTACCATGCTGAATAATTTAAGTGCCCATTTAAAAGACAAATAGCTTCTGCTGTTGTGTTGCCTATCAACCATGCTGACACTTACCCAACATGAGCCTCAATTATACTATGGCCAGACTGTTAATACACAACTCAGGGGCTGTTTAGTTCTTTATCAATCTGCCAGGGCTTCAAGTTAAGCTGTTAATATTCACTGATGCCCTGCTGCTAAATTAATCAGAATCTTGCTTATTGTAATCTAAAAATAAGACTTAATGGGGCTGCAGTCACTTCAATTGCTTCCATGTTAAAACAAAAACAGTTCTTGAGCAGTAATATTGTTACCGTGCCCCAAAACAGCCCCTAGCAAGTCATTTGGAAGTCACCAGTTCAAGTGCAGGATACCTACCACTCCCATTTGCAAAGCAGTAGTTTCTGCAAACTCCTTCTCCATTTCCACTGTCTGGCAGTGACAATCTGGTGAGCCATACACATCTGATCAAACCACAAGCCATTTCCTCCTCATCTCCACTGACCAGCATCTCTTAAAATGACAGCCAATGTAGGAGTTGTACACTCAAAGAAATAATAATAGTTGCTACAACTGTATTTTATACAGACTCAAGCCACTGGTGGTTACCAGCAGTGGGTGGAACTGCAGTAAATAAGGTTTTAACGTGAAGTGTGCAGGGATGCTCCTGACTCGGGAGGCTGCAAGGCCACGTGCTGCTGTGGGAGGTTTGGAAGGGTTGGGGTGGGAGGAAGGCACGATGCTGCTCTTCCCATTGTTCTGAGAAACTGGTATTTTTGTTCATTCAGCAAGAAGAGACTGCTCTCATCACCTACATGGAAAAAGGCTTCAGCTGCCAAAGCAGAAACATATTAGGAAAACAGCCCCTTTTCCCTCCCACTGTGTTTGGAGGTCACCTTCTTCCCTCACATCGCAGGGTAATTTGGAGAGCCTGTTTTGGCTCTCCTGCATCTGTCACCTATGGTGCCAGATAACTGGAAGGCAGAACAAACTCCACTGATCTGCTAACAGCAAATGGAGAAAGGAAAAGACAGAGACAACCTGGTCCGTCTCCAGAAGAGGCAACATGATCAGCAGCCAAGCTTAAGCCAGAACTTATCAGGAGGACAGTACTAAAAACAGCCTTATCCACATTTCACAAAAATAAAGTGTAATCTGTATGCAAGAAGACACTGTGCACAGAACTACCTTATCTTATTGACTTCTGGGGTTATTCAGACTAAGAATACCTTATTTTTTCCCCAACAGAAGTAAAAGGAATTGTATTTGGACATTGTTGTGCAACCCATTATGCACTGTAACTCCATCTACTTGTGGTAAGGGGTCATTCATAGTTGTAACTACATAAAATACAGACATTTCAGACAGGTCCACTCTGTTACAAACCAAACACGCTCAGCTTATAAATACAATTTTCTCCTGAAACTTGAAACTCAGGAAGCTCATTCTGGGATTTTAAATTCCGTCCGTCCCTTCTCTGGCCAGCGACTTGATACCTATAAACCCCAAGAACGTGACAAGCATTCAAAGTGTCTTGGTGGTGGAGTAGAAATCCAATCCAAGGAAGAATGTGCGTGCTGCTAGAAATTAACTCACAGCCCTGTTAATGATGCACACGCAGGAACAGATGCTGATTGACTCTTCCTGGCCACACACACAACTGCAGGACTAAAAGCAAATTTCTGTCACCGTGGTCAGCAGGAACGACTGATTAAATCCAGAAAAGAGCTGACCAAGACAAAACTGTCTTTCTACAGACACGTTTCAGAGAGAAATGTATTTCATGGCTGCGGTCTAAAGCAATTTTTCTTCCATGGGGGAGATGGAAGGGATTTGTACAGAAGAGCTTAGTATCTCCTTCTCCCACCAGCCTTTCCAGCAAGCGGCCAAAGAAGGATCCCAGAGCAACAGCTCGTGAGGAACCCCTCTTGCCCAAAGGGCTGTGCCAGCCATGCACACCAGTGCTGGCAGGTTGACCCCCAGCACACACAGAAGCCACTCTCCCTCTCTCCAAGGTGCTGTGTCCAGTTGCATCTCCCTGGCCCTTCCCCTTAAAGAAGCACGGACTGCCCCGAGCTTCCCTGGAGAAGTGATTCAGCCAAGCCACACAGCACAGCTCAGATTGTGGAAACTCTCCAGGCAGCAAGTTATTTTTGTCCTTTTTAAATCTATTTTTGGTATTTCAGTGGCCTTCCCTGCCACCAAATAAGAACACTGATAATCTTCAACACATTTATCCTGCGAGCGCTCTGAGGTAGAGAAAGTGGGTTTGTTTCCGGTTAATAGCACAAGATCAGCCAAACCCAGGCTCTCAAAGGACTCCAGGAACCTAATTCTAGAGAAATCAATGGGATTTAGGAAACCCTACAGATCAGGATCAGGGCCTAACAGATTAAAAGGGACAAAAATAACTTGCCGCCGCGTCGGGGCTTTGCAAGCTCATCCGTACGTGTTGCGAAACACCACGCCAAGGCTACGCAAAGCCAACTCAGCACGAGGGGCTCACTCTCCACAGCAATATCAATTTAAAAGAAACTGATAATTACCTGATGACGAGAAGTAAGGGTATAAAACCTGCCACACTCCCCAAGCAAGCCACTTAAAAAAGACCTATCTAAGGATCTATGCCAAATATTCAAACAGAGCGTCACCCCCACCCGACCTGAGAAAAGTACCACCAGTGGTTCTAGTGCCATGTGGCACTTGCTAATGCAGTTATAGCCTCTTCATGTGTCCTTCAGAGCATTCATTTGCTTTCTCCTACGCAAAGAAGAGAGTATTCTGGCACCACATAAAGCATAAATAATAAATATTCTCGGGTCCACAACAGCAGCAGCTCTAGATCCCTTTCTTTGAGCGACTGCTTTTACCTCACCAGACACCTGCAGCCAAATCCCTCTTATTTCCCATGAGGTGGGACACCCACCAAGAAGATTAAACTTCATGAACTAATGAGTTTGCCATTAATCCCGTGTTCCTAGAGTCCAACAGCATGACATCCACTAATTTAAATTGTGAACTACTGATGAAAAAGCAAACTATGTACCTCCTTGGCAAGAATACCTTAGCTGTAACTATGCACAGTTTTATTCATTCTAATATGTGGATTAGTGTAACAAAGTGTAATTTTATAAATCAATAAAGCTGTAGTAATGAGATTGCACTGTAATGTTCTGCTTTTAAATACTGGCACAGAAATGAATGAAAATTGCCATTTGTCTAAGTGTGGATGCAACTTATAGAAAGTGAAATTAGCTGGAAGTAAATTAACAAGGTGATTATATACTCGCACTTATATTCCGTTTCTCTCATATATACATTTTCAGAAGCTCAGATAATTCTGCAGCCATGGCACACGTCCTTATTTCAAAAGGTCCACCTTTCATCTACGTAAAAAATTATCATAGTTACTTTCAGTAGAAATGTCTGTCTTGCGAAAGGCTATGGCTGAGGGTGGTAAATTAAATACATACACTGGATAATTACAGAGCACCCTGATTAGCTGGTTATTTTTAATCCTGTAGATCATTCACTCTGGGCTGTTTCAACCCAAGCCCAGCCTGATCCCCGCAGTGCTCACGCGGGGCTGCCCCACATCAGCCACCTGCAGCCTCACCACCTCAGGCAGAGCAGTGGAAAAGCTCACCATGGATTCAGATGACTATTCCATATGAATGTGCACATCTGTATTAAATACAACAGGCCAAAGGCGTGTGTGGGGAAGTGCTTAAAAGCCCCTTAACTCACAGGAGACCTGGGATGGAGGGTTGCTCCCCCCACGCATCCAGCACTTTTAAACAAATACTTCATTGTCTTATTTATACTTTCACATTTTAGGAAGTAGTTTGTCAGGAGGTATAACCTATCATGCTTTATATCTGCTTTTTTTCATGGCTGCTTGCAGAGCTATCTGATTTCTCCACATTGCCAAAGAGAAGGTGCAGCCTGGTCTGAGAGCTTCATAACTCAAGGATAGCATTAAACCACGCTGTGAACTGGTCCAGTAGCAGCATCCAGCTGCTGAGAAAGAAAACACCCATCCACTCCCTGTGATGTTTGGCTGAGTGGCTGGATTAAGACAGTGTAGTATTAAAAACTGCATTTCATTAGCTATCAGACCTTCACATGGCTCGGTACAAGTTTTGAGTAGGTTGTACAGGAGTAGAACCATAGAATTGGTAAGAAATAAATGGCTCTCAAACCTTCTGCCTGATGTTCCAGACCAAAGGCTGGGACAAAAGGGCTTTGGAAAAGATGAGGGGACAAGACAGCATTTGGGACTGGGTACACTACACTGTAAACTCTTGCAAGATGAACTGCCAAGTCACAGAGCAAAGACAGACACAAAACCAGGGAAGTCCAATAAGCCAAGCTCACTGATTTTCTGAGAAACCTGAAGGGTTTTATAAACATTACACAATCCTTTTTGCCTGCCATGAAGTAGTGGAGGAATTTTCCTGTTTGGGGAAATTCATGCAGTGGAATTTTGAAGCAGAAATACAATAAACGAGAACACAATGACCAGTTTTATCAAAAAATAATGAAAACTTGTTTGGGCAATATGTGTGACTGTTTCAACCAAAGGAAGAATACTCTTGACAGCCACGCTCCCAAGGCCAGAGACTTTAATTTCTGGGACTGGAAGGCTCCTGCAGCGTCTCTCAGTGTCCATTCACCTGGCTGGCATCTCCCATCTTCATGTTCTTTGTTATCCCAAAGGCTGGCAGCTCACGGCCTCTTGTCTGGGGCTCCCACCCAGAGCTCAATGTGCATTTCAGTCTCCATCTCGATCTGCAGCTTTTGAGCCCAGCTACCTGGACCAGGTGTACTCCTCAACAGCACAACTACTGGAAGAAAAAAAAAATGCATCTCTTTTCTTTAAAACTTGGATACCAAAATATTTTAAATTCCACAAAACAAGATGTCTTATTTTCTATTTTACTTCAAGGCTTCAGACGTGCCCTATGATCAGATACCATAATTAAGCTCATAATAAATGGCATTTCCAACACAGACTGAACACCTGCAGTATTTCAATTCAGCTTTTATTCAAAAACAATGTTTGCTTTTAACATCTGCATACTTATGTGCACATACGTCCATAAAAAGGTATTCTGCACTTAAAAGCCACAGTACTAAATTTCAGATTATTTGATGTCCAACAGCTCAGCTGCCTCAACAGAGATTCTTTACCTCCTTTTGCTGTTTGTACAGCTGAGATACAACACAATGTGGGTCATCCCTGTTTGGGTGTGATATAAAACTCCTTCTTTTGACTTTAACTGCCCTTACAGAAGACCTCTAATTTGTACTTAAAAGTCTAAACAAAACACCTCACCTAACAGCAGGAAGATCAGTTCATTAGTCTAATCTCTGTAAAATTCCACCACAGAAAGAAAAATCAGTATGTTTTATATGGCTCTATCTCTGAGGCATTGCCTCAAGTTTGTTTCAGTGACCACATCCAGTCTACTGAAAAGAAAGAGTCAGAGAGGTTTGTTTCCCATTTTCATAAAAACCCCAACAAAACAAACAAACAAACACCACCACCCCCATTCCACCACACTTCCACAGGACATCAATGTAGTTATTAAAAGCAGTCTTTTTTCCTGAACAATGTACACTGAAAATACTGTCTCCTTGGAATACTTTCTCCCAGAGCCCAGAGCCAGGAAATGCTATAAAATGAATGGACTTCGAACTGTGATAACCTCACCACAGTCTTGGAAAGTCAGAGTCTCCTGTGGCTCCTCAATTTTTGGCTCTGCCCACTCACCAACCCGTGGTTGAGATGGTTCTTTTCCCCTGACAAATCCTCCTCGACCTTCGCTTAGCAGTTTTCCAGCTTCATATTCAACACTGACCAAAAAATGCAAATGCCTGTGCTGTAGCAAGGAGGACGCAGACCACAGAAATGTGCAGTCATGTAACCATACGGATGCACTTGCTGTAAAACTCAAAGGAAGGACTAGAACAGACAGCACATCTACCCAGCAATATGCACATTTAGGCACTATTCCCTACAGGTCCTGTCCCTTAATTTTACCTGTTTTTAACTGATACCAATTCCTGCATTTTTTTTTCAAAAGCTCTGTATGCAAGGCATGCTTTAGTCCTTCATGATTGCCATCACTTCAGCTGGTTGAAAACATTCTCCCGGTTCCCCTTCTGTGATGCTGATTAGATAACAGCTCCAGATGCTGAAAAAATGCCAAACATTGAGAAGCTGATTGGTGTTTGAGTTTCAGATTCATCTCTATTGATAACTGGAAGTGTTAAAATGTAAAAGAAATCAAATACATAAATTTAAAATATTTTCTTACCTCACTGAAATAAAAACTATTGAAATATTTTTTTATTTACAGCTCCTTTGCTGCAAATTCTACATCCCCCAGTTCTAAACCAGAAAGAACTTGTCGTTTTTTAAGTGCAGTAGAATACCAAAGAAAATTCAAGTTACAATACATTCTCCTCACTTTTAATTAAAACATTTCCTGGTACAGTAAAAGCCTGCTGGTTAGGTAGTGCATAACTCTGCATCTCTGCAGTCCAAAATGAACTGCCACGTTATTGATAATGTATACAAGCTTCTCCATTGATTTTATTGCTTTTCCAGTTGTACACAAACAATAAAAACCTCGCCTACAACTCCTGTCATCACCCATGAGTTTCACAGGATACACTCTCACAGGGTGCTTTACTCTGCCTTTCTGAAGCCAAGCAACATCCCTATAAAATACTCCAGTGCTTGGCTTAAACGATCTTTGCTTCATTTCATCTGATTACTTCTAGTTCTACCTTCTGTCTGTTAAATGTCCCTGCATAGTCGTTTACAGCTCCGCCTTCACACAAAACAATCCTTCCATCACATTACACACTCCATCATTTTATTAGCTTCTTGCAAATAATTTTCTGCAAGTGCCCCAGTTTTAAATGCCGTTTTAAATTCATTTGCTGGTTTATCAAGGCCCTGCTGGTGCTGACTGGGCACCAGACAACACGAGATGCCCCACGGAGCTGTAACACCGGCAGCTCCAACTTTCACTGCGGTGAGTAATTCCAGAGCATCTCCAGGTCCCCACCACCACTGGCTTGAGTCCAACATAAATAAACAGCACACAATAATTATCCTCATGGAACTGTCTGGCAGCCCAAACAAATGAGCTGTTCCTTGTCTTGCCTCCAATTCCCTGCAAAGAAAAACACCACCAGGTTTCAGCTCGCGGTTGTGTTGGCATCACACAGAGGATAAGGAAGAAATCCTCAATACCCCAAATTACCTCCTCGGCTTAGACACGGTTGGTGGAGGGTGTTGGGATCTGAGGTGTTGAGGAGACAGTTTCCCCAGAAATCTGATTTCTCATGCTGCTGGATCACTACATGCCTGGAAAATGAATGCCTGGTAGCATGCAATCAGATCCAGGCTTTAGAAAAACCCTGAGACGATATTCTCTCAGAAGTATCTGTATGTTATTTGACTTAGAGGACAGCTGAGTGATTACCAGAGAGATAGATGGCTTTTCTTCAGGACAAGAATATCATATGACAGATAAGACCTTACTAAAAAAAAAACAAAGTTTAAATCTAAACTCCAGCACTTATTTTCAAAGCGTGAAGCATTTATCCTTTGACAGCTGTGTTGAATCCTTCAGCGGAGTGATGCAGGTGAAACCACTCTGCCAGACAGATGCTGGTACAGAACTGATAATGGGACTTGCTGCAATCACCTGCTCAGTTCAAAGCACACAAGTATCCCAATTGCTTCAAGACCAATTTCCATGATTGGTGTTAAACACGTGCTCAAGCTTTTGCAGGGTAACAGCCTCGGGGCAATAAATGTTTTGTGGATAAAAAAAAGAAAAAAAAAATTGTCTTTTGGTTCTGACTCAGGACACTGCTGATTTAAGGTGGTCCCTGCTGCCCGTGGCACTGGTGGAGGTGACAAGGCTGGAGAGAGACAGCAGTTCCATCCCCCAGCACCATCTTTTACAGAAATACTCTCTCATCCTGTTGAGCATGTGTTGCAGAAATGCGAAAATAAATAAGAGAGAATCCTAATCCCTGCTACCTCTGCCACTGCAGGATGAGGGTGACCAAAGTCCAATGAATGAGACATAATTTCATTGGAGGCATTTGAAATATTTAAAATAACAATAAAACGAACACCCCAATCTTCCAACATACACTGAAAAATCTGAGCAGGTCTCATGTGTCAGCACATTTGCCTTCAAAATGCCTCCAGCAAGGTGGGAAGATGAAACTGTGCCCATTTTTGAGATGGGTTATGGAGGCACAGAGCAGCCAAGCTGGCAGCCCAAGCTCAGAGCCGATTAGGACGGAAAAAGCAGAAGGTCACTCGTGTCCCACAGTTCCGTGGTTAGCAGACAACGTTTGGGAGCTAATAGCATTACGTGCTCTGCGGTGCTGATCTGTGCAGAGAAACGTGACAGGCCTTGGTGATGGCTTCATCAGAGGGAACTGCTGACTCAATATTCGGGCATAATGGCAAGAGCTGTTTGTATGCATACACTGAAAAACAACAGATGACTTCTGGAGCAAATCACACGGGGAGAATTCTTTCTCGAGGCAATACAAAAGAGCCAAAGTAGCTAAAGCACTTTCCCACAGTGACTGTGCAGTAAAGTAAATTAGAGTTCTGAACAGCAACCATCCATTATACCATGTATTTTTAGCATTTCTGAGATTAATAACTGGAAAGGGCCAATAAAACAGTATTAGAAGAAAACACACATCCTTTTGATGAACTGCCACTCACTCCTTTCAGATCACTTCATACCTCAACAGAAAACCTGAAGTTTGAAACATTCACTATAGCATTTTTTCTACCACTATTGCCATTTAAGTTATGCTTTACACTTTCTAGATGAATGAATCACATTAATTATTTCTTTTTTCCCCTCTGACTGTTCAGCCAAATTAGGCTACTTCCAGAGTTGAAGGGGAAAACGCAATTATTAACGCTTCCAAACATCCATTTGGCAGAAAAACATGCGGAAGGGAAGACATTCCTGTGAGCTGGGAGAAATCATTGTCTATTACACAAATACCATCTTCTCCTTTATTGTTGTAGCTGTCTTTCACCTACAAAAATTTTACATGAGATAGGATAAGACTGTAAACAAGTGTATTTGAAAATCACAACTCTGAGACAACCTTCAAAATAAATAAAAAGTTATTAACATTTGTGTTGGGAGCCAATTCTACTAGGTTAGAATTGTAAAACCTGCAGCTTGGAGAGATTCATTCATCTCTCTTCCAACTCTTATCATCTTGGTCTCAGCCTTCCATCAGAGACCACAAAACTGTTATTCCGAGAGCTGAAGCTGATTTCCTGGATCATTTTACTCAATGGGAATCTCATTTATTATTGAAAATAACAGAAACTTGACCTTCCCTGGAGACTTTTACAAAAGTTCAGACTGGAGGTGAATTTGTCCAACCTGCATAATGCAAGTCAATTCCTCCCAGGGTAAAGCAGCATTCAAAGGGAACAGGGCTGGTAGAATTGACCCTTCTGTGCATAATTAATGCAACCATTGATCAGCCACAGCTTGGATTAGGAATTTTTCTGAAAGATAAATGCAGAGCAATGAACTTACACACTTTCAAAAAGTCAAACTTCGAGAAACCTGCTTTGATCAATGAGAGGCTCTTGCTACCACAGACCTAAGCAGGTATTTTCCACGGCACACAGGTCAGGGTCATTCAGCAGGAATGCTTCACAGCAGACAGTGACAGCTTGCTCATCACAGATCTACATACAGCCTCTCTAATGGACAAGTGAGCGATTTCCTGGTTTATTCCCCACTCAGTGTGTGCAAACGATTCCCATTAGGACCAGTGGGAGCGTGGAGTGTGTGGCCATGAGAAGACACAATAAAAGCTCAGGTGCTGAAGGTATCTACAGGCTATCAGTGGTGGTATTTCATGATCTTTAGCTTACACTCCTCATCTGTTTGGAAACCACGACTACGAGTTACCACAATGTGTGAATTTACAAACAATAATGAATTAATCTTGACTGGTATACGTGCTAGGCAGGTAGCAATGGTCACAATATTTATAGAACTGGATTTATAAAGCTGCTTATTCTTTATGCTTCTTATGACATCCAGTGCTTGCTTTTCTTCCTCCCAAGCCGAACAGTAGTGCAGAGGAAAATGAGTGGTTTATTTTGTATACTCTGTGTCACACAGTCCAGTAAGTTTGTGGATTGCTGATGGCACCTGTTTACTCAGTGAGATCCTGTTTTCCCATAGAGCATTCCCATGCAAAGGACTTCAATTCCCAGGGTGATATTCAAATGTCTAGGTAAAAACTATAGCACTTACAGGTAGATTTTAAGAGAGTTCGACATCAAAAAGTCAAGTTTGCAGAAGGACTGGCTCTGCACTAGCAGCTACAAGTGGTCCCAATGGTCAGTGGCTTTGAAACCATGAAGAGCAGAAAATTAATTCTCCCTATCACATCTTTCACGGATGATGCTTAGGCAAAGCTGCTCTTCCCTTCAGGTAGAGGAATGGATTAAATGACCTCCTTCAAGGTCTCCTCTAAAGTTTGCAAATCACAAGAGCTGGCAACACTGTAATCATGTAGCAGAATTTTCAGGAGGACAACGTTGTTGTAAATTATGTCAGAGTTGTAGTGTGCTGGTAGAAGAGGATTTTTCTTTTCAAAGGTATCCTAGCCAACTCATTCATCTGTTTAGAGCAAACCTCTCTCAAATGAGTTTTTACAAAGTGCATATCTACACTGCAGTCACTTGAGGACAGAGCTCAGTAGCCAAGTATTTATGGATTTGTTAGGACAGGTGCTGCATCTTACCAAGGGCAAGAGATCGTGTGTCTGGATTATGAGCGACATTCAACCTCAAATCCAGCCAAGGACCTTTACACACCTGTGATCAGCACTTTCCAGCACAGACAGAGCCACACACTCACAGAATCACAGAATATCCTGAGCTGCGAGGGACCCACAAGGATCATGGAGTTCAACTCCTGGCCCTGCATGGGACACCCCAACAATCCCACTGTGTGCCTGAGAGCATTGTCCAGACCCAAACTCTTCCCCCAAGATCCTGGATGCTGCCCAGGGCTGGGAGAGGAATGACGATGGAGGAGGGATGGAGGAGGGTGCTGGGTGGGACTCACTGTTCCACGGTGCGGGCGGACCAGCGGCACCAGCCCAGCTCTGCACGGTCCAGGATTGTATTTAATAACTTGTATATATACATATCGTTATACACTCGTTCTCTATTGAACTGTTATATATCGTTATGTATAACTCTATAATCAATACGTTCGCTACAGATCGTTACAGCTGCTGGGACCGAAGCCCCTTCACGACAGCGGCTGCAGCGACCGCCGGGGACCCCGCTCACCCTCCCCGCTGCCACAGTCACACCAGGTCTCCTTCCCGGTTCCACCCCACGATTCCCACGGCACAGCCACGGCTGGCTCGTTCCACAAAGCCGCTTATTCACAGTAACACAGGAACAGCCCGAGCTGGCGCCTCCGACGAGGACCTCATTTTCACCTCAAAACGTGAATTCCCTCCCCTGTAACTCAGGTTTTACCCTGCAGCTCCCGGCTGCTGCCGCCGCCTTCCCTGCTCCGTGTGCCGGGCCGGGACCCCGATGCCTCGGCCGGGACCCCGATGCCTCGGCCGGGACCCCGAGCCCCCCGTCCGGCCCCGGCCCCGCTCCGCCTGTGCCGCGGCCCCGCCGCCTCCCCGGAGCTCTCCCGGTGCCCGCTCACCTCCAGCCTCGGGGCAGCCGCAGCCCGGTGACCCTCACACCTCCAACACGCAGGCTTATATAAATTCGCGTTGCAGATTAAAGGTTTACAAGTTTGCGAGGTGCTGCGTTTCCACGCAGATAAGCGCGGTGCCACGTGCTCAGCCAGCTCCCACCCCCTCCTCACCTCCAAGTGCCCCTTGCCCTCCCCGATCCGCTTGCATATCCCCACCTCCGACTGCTGGCCCAGCCTCACACATCCCTTTGGGCAGCACAGCCTGGCAGCCCTCAGCAGGCTGCATTTGGATTTAAACAATACCAACTAATTTTAAATGATATTCTGTATAACCTTGGAGGCAGCTGTGGATGATGATCGTGGTCCAGGCAAATGAAAGCTGGTAACACACAACTGAAAGAACATATTTAGAAAGACAAAAAGAGACGGATGAACCAAAAGGCCCATGTTCTTCAGCTCTCAGCTTTGTACAGGGCTGCAGTTTTCTGGCTTAGCACGTCAGGAGACGTGATTTTCTTTCGTTGTCTCTTCTTCATACCAGTTCAAGCAATTTCCCTCTCTCTCACAAACAGGGTTTCAGTCCCTCTCTTGGACAAAAATAGGTGAGATCAGAAGGAAAAAATGCCTCATTTTTGTATAATTTCAGTTATGTCAGATTTGCCCCCAACACATATCAAAATTTTTGGAGCATGTTAGCTGTTAAACCTCTGCTAAATTAGATTTCTCTCCTCCTCAGCTGCTTCTACCCCACGGCAAAGGCAGGGGACAATCTCTGTTCCTCTTGGAGACTGAAACTGTGTCATTACAGGTGTTTCTGGTACCCTTGGCCCACATGTAGCACATCCACAGGAGTCAAGTGACTCTATCTTTCAAATGAGTAGCTTGGACCTTGGTATAAGGTCCCAACTTTCTCACAAAAGATGGATGAGAAGTCCAGATGAGGACATGACTCCCACGCTGGACCATAAGACCACTTCTATCTCCTTTTTCCACTAAGTAGCAGTGGCTACAGAAGGCACCAGTTACTGCACCCTCATGATCTCCTTCAAGATACACTTCTTGTCACCAGCAAAGCAAATGGAAGGCCAAATCTGTCACACAGACCTCGCTGATTCATCTACAGTAAGAAGCAGGACTCATTTCTCAGGTCGTCCTAGTGCTCCTAGTGGTTGAAGCCTGGAAGGTTATTTTTTTTTCTGCCTGGAGAACCTGAAGGAAGGGCAAAGTTGGTTACCTCCCTCTCTGAGAGCTAGCTTGGTTCACATGCTAAGATTAAGGAGCAGAATATGTAAAGGTTTGCATGATGGGTTCACACCTCAATTAGGAAAGCATTAGAGAGCTTCTGGATAAAAAGACAAAAAAAGTCTTCATCACTCACCAAGAGCTTCCTAAGGCAAGTTTCTAACTCATCTTCAGTGCAGTCCCTGCCTTACTCTATGCACATCCTGATTTTGTGAATGCTGAATTTGTGCTGTATAAGTAAACCTGGTTTACAGGGGTCAGTCATTTCCTACACCCCATGCTCAGAAGTGGAAAGAGTTTGTCATCAGACAGCAGAGCGCTAAAGACCTGCCAACACTTTCTAGGCAGCAAGTTTATACAAAGTCTTGTATGAAAAGCTCCCTGCCCTTGCCCCTCTCCTTGTGCATCTCTCAGGAGACATGCAAATAGTTAATACTCAATTACCTTGATAAAATTACACATCTCCACTGCTCTGCATGTTTCACCTCTTGGCTCAGTGAAAACAAGCAAGACATCATTGCTGGAGTCTAGGTGCCTGCAAACATACAAATAAGGACCAGTAGTGCAGAACAGGAATGCATTACCCTTTCAAAGCTCTGCTGACACGTGGGTCCAGGCTTCATTATCACCTCTGGAGTTTACAGCAGTGTACGCTATAATTAGAAGTGTGTCAGAACTCAGAGAGAGCGCTGCAATCATCACTGGTCTCTGCTGGCATGAATATGATAAGCAGCAGAGCATGAGGCAGAACTTCTACCCGAGTTCTTAAACAGGGATGAACTATCATCACCCTCTTCTCCTGTTTGGAAAACACTGTATTGAATGTTTTAAAGAAATCAGCCTGGTTTGTTCTGCCCTTGGTTAATGCCAACCTCCTGCCTTTAATTCATCATGTTGCAAACAGGGCAGGGGCTAACAGGAGGGAGAGCAGACTGCAGTAAGAAAAAGGGTTCAAAATACCACTAAAAACTTCAAGAAAAACAACTGCAAAAAGCTGACCTCTCACATGTCAAGTACCATTTTCATAAAGGATTAAATATATATAAAAGGTTTTTATACAGCTGTACTAATAGATTGTTAAATATGTATCCTCAAATGTTTCCTGGAGTAGAACAGCCCTGCAGGAGTCATTCCTCACCCTTAAATATTCACAACATTTTGGCAGACTTGCTAACACTGGAGCCCACATATTTTTTTTTTCCTTTTGTTGAAGCAACCTGCAAATCATTCTGTGCTTGTGCATTATTGATATTTTCATGGCCGTTTGCTAGCTTCAGGTGCTTAATAGTTTTGCAAAATTGCATTAAACCCCAGTTTGTAACAAGCTTTTACACAACTGACATCCCAAAGAGGAATTTTTCATGGGTTTCTTTAACTGCTTAAAGGCTGATTGCACATACTTATCTCTCACCACTGGAAGGACTATAAAGCTAAAGTGAGGTTTTATATCCCCATTTCAGGACTCTAAAAGTATGGCGCTGTAATAGAAATGCTGACATTATCCAGTAATGGTGGTGCAACCTCTCTACCATAATTATGTACAGTTGGAGATAATAAGCACTGCTGATTCAGGAGGAATCTCTGATTGGGCTGGAAGATGGAGAAGTGCTGGATAATCTGTTTCCTGAGTGGCAACAGCAGGCCTAAAGAGCATAAACGGAGGAGCAGAGTTGGTAAGGAAACAACAACAAAGTCCAATCATGACTCCTCAGAGATGTTCTTACTCTTTTCATTGTTCATATGATTGCAAGAGACCTAAAGGACTCATTCAGGACTTGTCCCAAACAGACATTGTGACATTAACCTGGAGGAGTGGGCAACACCAGTGGCTGGGAGAGGTTTGATTACGTGACTGAGACCCAGTCAAGAGAGCACAGAGCCCTGATTTTCAAAAGAACTCTGTTCTTTTCTGGCCTTTGAAAAACCAAAACTCTTTGAAGTAACTCAAGTTCACCACCAAAAATGATGGAAAAAGAAGAAAAATATCTCAGCAAGCATGTGCATATTAAAACTGTCTGAATAACCTGCAAAAAATTGCCTTGAAGTCTCTGATATATGGAAAAAAGCCCAAATAGAACTGTTTCAATGAGGAATTTTCGTAAAAAAAGAGGGATAAGGTCTTTCCCTTCTTCCTCCTGTTTTTACTTTGCTTTGGGAGATGGAGGGGAGGGGAGGATCGGACAAGATAAGAATTTTGGTGAAAACTATTCATTCAGTTCAGTGTTTTCCTGTATTGTTTCTCCTACCATATTTAATTTTTTACATATTTACACACTAAATTTCCTTTTAAATGATCATCCTCTCAAAAAATGCTTGTTTGATTGATACAAAAAGTTCCAAATGCATCACCATGACTGGCTCTAATTACTATTAATAAATACATAATGAACATTGATAAGATTAACAAACCATTCCAAAAATTTGTTACTATATTCACTCCGCAGCTGAAACTCCAAATTAGCAGTAATGCCAGCAGGCTATTAATATTCTCAGATTAACAAAATGCAAGCAGATCATACAAGGATGAGCTTGAATTTTGCAAAATAAAATACCTGGGCAAATATTTAGCACAAAAGGTGTAAGTTAATATTTATTTAGCACGGGGTATTATGGAGACAGATGAGTGGGAGTTGCAACATTTACTTTGAGGGAGGGAATGTATTAAGGCAGTGGAGCACAGTGTCCTTACCCATAGCACGGGACAGAGTTGCTGAGTGTCCCAGTGGTCCCTTGATGCTGATTTTTAGGAGCATGGCTCCACATCCAGCTCCATCCCGGGGCTGGCAGCAGGTAAGGATATGGGAGAAGGGCCCTCCTGGCATGAAAGCTGGGCTCTGATGAGTTCAGGGGTAAAAGCTCCTGGGAGCTGATTGAAGCAGGATGTCACAGCACCTGTCCGAGCATCACCCGGTCCCTCGCTGGCGTGTCACCAACAGGGCGGGGAGAAGCGTGCTTCCCTTTGCCGATCCCAGCAAGAGCCCAGTGAGAACCCGCAGTGCTCCACACGCACCAGCAGCCTCTCCCCTCCCAGAGGGCAGAGAGCCCGGTCCTGGCTATAAACCAGCCCCTGTCTCCTTCCCATCCTCCTCGCCAAAACCATGCCGCTCCCCCGGCACAACCTGCAGCTCTGTCCGCCCAGCTACCTGGCATCACCTACTGCTCTCAGGAGAGGTCAGGGAGGAATACACGCTTTCTGCTTGGCTTCCCATTTGTCTGATGCCCTAAGGCACTCACAATTTAATATGTATTTCTTTTTAAAGTAAGTGGAATTGAAATAAATCCATACTGTTCGCCAGTTCCCAGCTTACATAATCAAAGTCAACTGTGCATTCACAAATTCCTCCCTTCTCTGCAAGCTAATCTGACAGTAGCAGGGGGGGAAATAATCTCCTGTGGCACTGCCTTGATTTCCCCGGGAAAATAAAATGCCTTCAGTTTATAATGACTTAGTAATGAATTAAACATTTTGAAATCCATAAAGGAACCTCAATAATAAGATCTTTAAAAACTGCAGACACAGTCAAAGCAAAGACAAAAAAAAAAAGGAAGCAGAACTATGTTTGAAATTAAGTGGAGACAAATCACAAAGACACGGATGTGATGAAGCAAGGCAATAGGTGCAGCCGGGAGAGGGGGGAGAATCCATTCACCAGTCTGGGTTCACCCATTCAGCATCCACTTCCATCAGACACCGAACAAAACAAAGTTACTGCAGCTATAGTTCTCTTCACTTATCCAAAGGACCTAACTGGAGTTTTAATATACAGAAATATCAGAGTTTTCAAACCTTTTGTTTGAAAGTTGATACAGGCACCCTGGTTAAATCCAAGTCGATGACTCCACTACACTGGGAAGTGCTGAGATCCAGACATTTGCATGGCTTAAAATGGCTGCAGCAGTTCAAGGCTTCTGTAACTTGTGCACAACACCATGGAGCACAGGATAAGGGTCTCTTTCGTAGCTATACACTATTTTAAATTTAACAAAGCCAGTGTAATTAGTCCCATGAGCACCCCTCCAGTAACAGCTTCAGCTCCCAGCACTAGTGAGCTGTATGCTATGCAGTAATTATGCTACCAAGCTGTCAGAGCCTCCTTATCTGCATGCAAATTAGTTCATATGCTATACATCTGCTGTAATGACAGTATTAAACCAAGAATTTTATAATGAAGCCATCCTCTTTATAGCAACATAGCACAATTACTTTATTAACATATTGCACATCTATGTCTGTAGCTGCTCCCAGTCAAACAGATGAATTTTCCATTCCTCCATACAGCAAGATCTTCGCTTCACTCCCTATATCTGTAAATAAACACGAAGAACAGGAACAGGAATTTCTAAACTACCTCTGTACAACACCACTCCTTCATTGTTCCTGGGGAAGTGCTGCACCAAATGCCATTAAAGCGTGACAAGGTGAATAAGTATTCCCATAATGCTCCAAAAGGTTAGGAGATGAAACAGTAATAATCAAATCAGCAGCTGTTTGCTCGCAGCCTTGACATCAATCACCAGCTTCTGTCAACCGGGGGCTGCCAGCACCAAATGGCGGCGGGAGGGGACCGGAGCCCCCCGCAGCCCCGCGCCCGCCGCACGGAGCGAGAAGCGGTGTCAAGCACAGACGGGAAGGCGAGGCGAGAAAAACCTTCACGAGCGAGGAGCGGGCAATGCAGACCTGGTGCCTGGGAGGATTCCCGCCTGGAAAAGGCGTGCTGGCGGCAGCCCCACCGCGGAGAGGGCTGGGGACGCGCGGGGGATGCGGAGGAGGGACCGCAAAGCGCGGCCGTGCCGCCCGCACCCCGCCCCCGCCCACCGCGGCGTCTGCGGGGGGAGCAGCATCCTCACCCTCGCCCCTCCGAAACCGGCAGCGCCGCTCCACAACACACCAGGACCCGCCCTCTTGCCAGCGCTGGTGTCGGGGAAGTTTGGTGGCTTCTCGGTCCAAGAGCTTTTTTCCCAGTTTGTTTTTTTCGTAGAGGTTTGCAATACTTTACAAAGGTTATTTACGGTGACCTCAAATATTAACCTCAAATAAATAAAATTGATAGAGGACTTGATCAAATTTCCTTGTGGGCAGTTGATGAGTCCTTCTCTTCATTATTTTGTGAGCAACTGCTCAATTCTTCTACAATTAAAAATAAAATAAACATCAACCAACCAACCCAAAAACCCATATGGAAACCTACGTGATCAGCTCCAAACCTTCAGTAGATCTTTACACCTTTTCCTCAGTTTAGCTCTGTTTTTAACCTTCCAGCTCTATTACCCATGGATCTGCACTCCAACCTTCTTGCAAGGACGTACCCTTGAAGCCAGCTAGCTGCCTCTCCAGGGTGATAAGGAAAGGTCATTTATAATAATGGGGAATATCAATGCGGGGACCTTATTCCACTTACTTAATCTGATACAGGTTATTTATACTTTTGACCAGCTGATTACTTCTCAAAAATCATCTTGGGAATAGAGCAGTTGTGCTTCACGGGCATCCTCCATGGGCAGGAACAAAGACAAGTGGAAGTGGAGGGAAAAAACCCAACAAAAAAACCTTTTCCCCTTTTCATGTTATATTTCCCCATGCACCAAAAGGTGTGGATAGGTCTCCACCAAAGTTTCAGCACTACTTTGTTCTCCATGCAAATCACCCCTTTCATCAATTATCTTAAAGCCATTTATAAACACAACTGCCATTTCAAAGCCACAAGGAGATAGGTGAGAATTACCACGGACAGCACAAAGATGTTCAAACACTAAACAAATCCAAATCTTCTCTTAAAAATCTATATTTACAGCCTTAGTAGAGCCCTGAGTACTGACACCACAGTGCGTAAAACAACAAACAAAAGAGCTAGGGAAAGGCACAGAGCAATGCTTCTTTCTCCCCTATAAAAGCTTGTTTTATTTTTGTCAGCATAACCTGTAGTTTGCTGGGTTTCTGTGAGATCAAATATTTGATCAGTTTATGAAAGGGATGATATTATGTGTTTGCCTGAGGGAAAAGGGTCACTGGATTTCATGACCCCAGAGTTTATTCCAGTATTTGGTTCCCATGAGAAAAGTACTAAATTACTGTTTTCCTCTGGGAGAAGGGAACACAAAATCAGAATATATCATAGTCCTCCTGCAGCTACTAACAAGATCTTCCGTAGCCTTTGACACCACCTCATGAAATAATGCAGCACAAGCCATCTTATTAGCACTCAGTGGGCACTCGACCAGCGGACTGTGCTTTCAGAGCGGCCACTCGTGCGAGGAGCAGCTCAGCCTTGTCTGCTGGAAACCCCTTCTATTGCTGTGCTGCCATTTAAATCTCTCCTCTGCTGCTGCTGCAGCTGAAGTCCCTTCATGTCCACCCAGTCATTAGCTTCAGAGGAGCTTGGGCCATGTCCTGGGGGTAGCACTGACCTCACCCAGCTTTCGAGGCTGGCAGGGCGGACACCTCAGACTGAGCCAGTGCTTCAGACTCCCCGTGCTCTCAGCGACCAGACACCACCACAGTCAAACCAGGGCACTGCTTAGGCCAACAGCCATCTCATGATGAGCTGAGCTGCACTCCAGGAGCATCAATTTATCTGCACTGGCCTTAAAGGCCTTCTAGAGCATTAGCTCAGATGTTGATGCTTGCAGTCAGGTGAGATGAATGCTACCTCAGAGCATCACCCACCCAGCACCATCACCCCAGTGTCACCAGCCTGGCTGTCTCGGTGGCCCTGAATTTTGGTGTCAATCCCTCCTTATCACTGTAAATCCCTCTGTATTTCGCCTGACAGACTCAACTTCTTCATCCTATACCTGAGATTGTGCATCCACCCTCCTCTCCCTCTTCCATCTCTGCTCCTGTGTCTCTGGACACTCTTTCAAAATGGGATAGGTTTTTTTATTCAGATTCACTGGTACATTCTCCACCACCTCCTTCTCCCCAGTCACATATCCATGATCTGCCACAGGACAGTTCTCTCTCCATCCAAGACAGAAGCAACACCTTCTGCCATCTCTTCCAGTCTCCAGGTTTCTTCCAACAACTGAATCAACCATGAGTCTCTGGCTCTGCCTTGGCAGCTCAGTTACCATTGCTTCTTTACACTTCTGTTGCATTATTACAGAAGAAATCCTGCCATCAGCACAGTAATCTGCTAGGAAATAAAACCACATGGAAATCACGTGCAAGGTGTGCTATTTTACACTGGACTGCTAATGTAGGTCAAGTTTTATTTTAAAAATTCCTAGTCATACAATTTGGAAGGAAAATCTTCTCCTCTGGGTTGCATCTGTGTTTATTAAGGACTCTCTTATGAATTCTGAATTTTGAATCTTCCCCCCATTGTTTTTTAATGAAAAAAATCACATAAGCATACATAATTCTCACTGTGTAGGAAGCCAACTCTATGCTCACAGCTCATGCATTTTGAGTGATATTCATGAAAATGAAAATCACTGTTTCACATTTAAAAAAAGAGTAAACTTTGACAGTGAAGAAACACCCAAAGCACTTGAGAATCAGCTCAGGATCACTTCTTGATCCTGTTACAATTCTGTCTGCCCAATTCATTGATATAAGTATCATGCAGGCTTCTCTTCTAAGCAAATCTTCCCGAAGCCCATTCTACTCTGGTAGCCAGTCCTTGAAGAATTTAACAGTTTTCCATGAAGCTCTGGCATTTTCTCTCCCTCATGGTAGCAACACTGGTGCATCTGGGAACTTGCAGTAGCACACCAGGCCACAGAAATCCTGCAGAAACACCTTGAAATATTGAAATACTGAAGTGACCTTGTTTTTTAATATATTGTAATAGACTTCATGTGTACATGACCCACATTGAAACTTAGCGTATGGGCTTTTTTTGGGCTTTTTTTTTTTTTCTTTTTTTTTTTTTTTTGTTAAACATTTGAGATTGCTATTGCTCCTGAGCAGAGTTTAATCATTAAAATATTTTAATTTTGTAATTAAAAAATATGGAAGCCAATCCCAAACTGGGAGTAAAATGACTGCACTTCATAAAGAAGAGCTCTGACAAGGGATAAAGCAATTTATTCACTCCTTCTTCCTTCACCTAGAAATTAAATACTTCACAAAAGATCATCAGCAAGACACTCAATTTGTAGACACTAATAACCTTGGCAGTGTCCTTGCAGAGCAGAACAGCTGTTGAGTTGATGGGCACTGTGTCCCAGCAGGGAAAAGCTACAGCCTCCTCCACTGTAAATGCTGTGGTTTTCTGCTTTTCAGGCACTCCTGCTTTGTGCCTTGCTTGCAAGGCAGCCCTGAACAGAAATACTGCCACCAACATTGCTAACTGTTAACCTGAAAAATTGCTTTGTTCTGGCATTTGTTTTCTCTTAAGTGTATTTAAATCCCAGCAAGCAACCCTTGTTGCTTTCAAAAATTGAAGTAAACAACAAAATGTGAGTTTTTCCGAGATTTTCAAGTGCTTAAATCCAGCTACCACTATTTAGCACTGACCAGAGCCCCGCTGTGCTGCAGCACCTCACTGCACAGTCCCCCTTAGACCAACTGTGCAATTAAATAGGGTGAAATAAAGGAGGAAAACTCATTTCTCCTTGCCTGTGCATTGGGCTAAATGCGTTCACATGCTCGCTTTCTGCAGCTCACCTGACTATTTGCTTCTAGTTGTAACATCTTCTTGACAAAGACTTTACATGGGTCTCCTATCCCTCAGCAGAAAAGGAAAAAAAGAATGCAACATCTTCCTCTGGCACACTGGGGAACCCACCAGCCTGCAACCTTTAGGTGGTGTCTCTGGAATCCTTGTTCCTGCTGTGCTTTCCCAGACTGGTGTTTACAAGTGTGAGTAGGGACAGTAACACAGTGTCAACCTCAAAAGATCAACACCCATGACTCTGAAAAACTGGTCTGGGCCTCTGATTTCCAAATTCCCTTTATCTGCTGTGGTGTGTGCTCGATGCTTTGTACTGTTAGCAAAATAAGCAATGTTGAGAAGAGGAATTTTGAAGGGCTTCTCACATCCTATCTATAACCATCCCCAAAGGGCAATCCTAGCTCGTTCTTCCTTTTAATCTTGCTGGAGAAGAAAGGCAGCTTGCACCTAGCAACATCTCACAGAAAGCCATATGGCTCAGGATGCCAGGAGCTGTTCTTTTCCCCACACCTCAATGAGACTTTACCAGGTACATGACACACAAAGTTTGTCTACAATCCTGCTTCCAAATAAGAACACATTTTAGTAATTACACTGCCAATTAGATTTTTGGTATCTCACATGTCGCAATGTCAGGCAGAAGACACTAGGAAAGACACAGACTTAAATCCAGTTTTATAATCCCACTTCTAAGGCCTTCAGGAAGTTGGATTATTTTAGTAGAAACCTGAGCAGTAAAAGCAACAGTTCTGCTATTGTTTATTACCTTGTGTGAAGTGATTAATACAGCAGTTTATTGTCTCAGTTGCACAAAAGAACTATCTGCCAACTCTTCCAGCTGAGGAAAAAGCATCATGTTGCTTTGAAATTAAAAACAACATGGAAGGGTGAAAGGTGGAGAAAATCCAAACCTCACTCAAGCAGAAGGAATGAAAAAGTAGAGCTATGGCACAAAATCTCTTTCTACCTCTGCTTCTGCTGCTTCTGAGTTTACAAGAGAGTTGTGGTGAGCTCACTGAGAGCCCAACTGACAATTATTAGAATAATAAAACCTTAAGGGGTTGAAATAGACCTTAAAGATCACCTAATCCCAGCTGTCCCTGCAATGGGCAGGGACACCTCCCACTAGGCCAGGTTGCTCAAGGCCTTATCCGATGTAGCTTTGAACACTGCCAGGGTTGGGGAATCCACGTTTCCCTGGGTGACCTGTTCCTAGTACCTCACCATCCTCACAGTAAAAATCAACCCAGGTGTGGATCATGGCAACTGAGAAAATCAAAGTGGAATCTCTTTGCTAAAAAGAGAGATCATTAAACACTAGTTAATGTGAGACCTTGCTAAGTCCATACATGCCCTTGTCTCTTACATATTGCTATTATTCCATGTTGTAGAATATCCACTGACATCTCATTCCATCCATCTGCCACCAGCAGTGTGTGCTCCATCCATCCTACTCTTCTGCTCACAGGAGCACAGATGGGCAGAGGTGGTGAGCAGCCATCCATGCTACACCACAGTTTCCCAGCCTTCTTTGTCCATAATGCTCTAAAAGCCAAGGCCCCTCCTGGCAGCTACTGGCTTGTCAAGGTGCCAGGACCACCAGCTACTGTCCAACAGGTTGTTTCACAGAGCCTCTTCCTGTCTACATCAGTTTGCATCGTATCTTGTTGGCAATCTTGAATATTGATTTCGTGCTGAGTGTCTACACACCCAGCACAGCTCTGGCCTGTGGCTAATGTGCCCTTCTCAGGCTACCCCACACTATACTAAGAATAAAAAAACAGTGTGAGAGCTTTAAATCTGCTGGCCAACGTGCACAAGCTGTCTTCTTTAGCCTTAAGTTTAAGCCATGCTAGAACCAACATCAATGGGACTCATCAGCTGTTACAAACACACATAACCCATATTATTCACCACAGCCTGTCTGGAGATACAGAGGCCATTCCCAGCAGCAGTCTACAGAAGCCCTCTGCAGCTTTTCCTTCTTCTACACTGGTGCACAGAAAAATTAGAAAGACTCTGGTTTAACAAAAATACATGCACTGTAACAGAACATGTTTTTACATCGATATAGGAACTCAGCAGGAAATAATGAAACACTAAAAAAAGAAAGGGAGCTTTTAAGTGTGACAGCTTTCAAGTTTGATTGCATAGCTCTCTCTCAAGTCTAGAGCTGGGCCTCTCACAGAGTAGGTAAAAATTTCCATGCTTCAGTACCATAAAACTCTTGATTCTTGAGCTCTCTAGGAAACCTTTTCAACACCTAGCATATCTGCACCTAGAAAAGCTGTGCTTGGTGCAGCATAAATCCACGCCCAGCCTGTCCTCAGCTCTGACACATTGAATTTTGTAAGGAAGGAGGAGGATTTCCCAGCTACCTGGGTGATATTAGAAATATGTCATGTGGAAGATTAATTTCTGGGTAGAAAGCAGAAAACAAGAACTTTCTTTTGCCAGACATGGATTTTTTTTTTCCTTTTTAAGCAGAAGATGTCACAAGCTCAAAGTCCAGCTGAGATGGTGAATTCAAGTACATATGATAAGTATCTCCGTTATCATGACCACATACTTTCTATACAAATCACACACAAATACATATTTTACGGTTCAAAAATCATCTTTAACACAGAAAGGCCACTCTTCTCTGAAATCTAGGACTGATTTACATAATGCACCTTTAAAGTCCCTTTTTTATGTGTTAAGTCCTGTTAATAAAGAAAGATGTTGCAGGCACAGGTTTAAGCTCGGTACACTCTGCTGTGCTCCCCCTAAAAGACTGCAGCAGCACTCTCATAAAATAGCTATTTAGGAGCTACATGGTGCTTCTTCCAAATCAGGAGTCAATGTGGAGAGACAACCTATGGATCATGCATAATTCACTGCTCATTTGCCCCTGTAAAGGCCAGGAAGAAAATAAAAGGGGCTGGCGAGAATCCTGCAGCAAAGGCAGCGGCAGGGCAGGGCTCTGGAAGCCACCTCAAAGGATGCCCGAAGGTGCTCACCTCCCACTGCACCCAGCTGCTCCTGGAATTCAGAGGCGCTCGGGCATTGCAGCAGAAACCTTGGCACCTTGTCCTCTGCTCTTACTTCTTCCACATATGTTGTCTTCAAAAGGCATTTTAAGACCAAAGGATGAGCCAAAAACCTGGGGGAGGCTTTTGATCATTCCCAGCATGGAAGGTCTTATGTGGCATTCCCAGTTTCTGCAGTAGCAGGAAATACAGCAGTGCTGTTGCCATTGTGTCTCTTTATATCTAAAGAAACATACGCTCAGAATTCAAATGAGAGAATTTACACTTTACATAGACTGGGTTTTCTTTAATGTTTCACTTCCTCCTGTCCTCTCCAGGTTTAAAGGAATCCCTCCTTGAAGCAATCTTCTATAGGACACAGTTCTATTCTGAACTCTATTATGTGTCATAACTTGGTGTATTAAAGTGGCTAAAATTCTAGAAAAGTTATAAAAGAAATTGGTGCTGAAGTTGATCAAGACTATAACCTAAGCTAGGCCATAATTTATGGACTACAAAAGCTACTCAGTCCTCCATGTTTCTCAGTTATTCACAACACACAGTCCACACAACAAGATTAACATAAAATCCAGGCAACATCACAAAGCTATAACTGTTTACAATAAATCAGCCACTTTCCCTTCATTAGGCTTTGCACAGTTCATATCATTTCCTTTCTGGAAAAATCATGACTAGTTACTGTCTGCCTTCAGAAACAAAACTATCAGTAACATTTCCACGGGGATCATCTGAAATGGATTTCTAATAATGTGCAAGTTAAAAGGTTTTCTTGTTCTCCCCTTTCTGCATCCAGCATTTAAACTTTATGGTCCCAATGACACTATGAAAGGCACATGTGCTTAATAACAAAACTTGTAAAGAAGTATGTCTTAAAACATATAACTGCACGTTTAAATATAGAACAGACGTGAACTCGGGCACTCGTGTAATACAGAGGAACAGGTTCTATTTATTCCCCCAGCAGCCAGCCTTAGAACAGGAATAACTGACGCAGCAGATAAAGGCTCTTATCCCGGGCTGGCTGTGTGTAGCACTTCATCAGGTCGCTTAAAGGCACTTTGCTAAAGCAGAGATGTATTGTTATCCCTATTTTACAGAAAAGGAAAAGCTTCCCAAGGTTACAGAAGGAGGTCAGAAACACATATCTGCAACCACTACCTACATACCTTAACTACTGTGCTTTGCCCATTAAGCCACGCTCCAAGAGCTTCACAGACTGATTATTTATGTAAACATTTAACTTGGTTTCTCAGCAAACCTAAGAGCACTCACAGTATTTTATCTCCTAAGTTGAATTGAATTAGGCCAACCTCTAATGTGCCCAAGTGCACAACACTGATGGCCCTGATTTCTCTATCTCTGGAAATGCAGGGAGTGGTACCATTACTTCTGCATAAACTTGGAGGAAATACAGATGGCCCTAATGCATCTCACTTAAATAGGAAGACCAAGAAATATTTCAAGTCCTGACAATCCAAATTTAGGTAACGCTTGCTAAATCTCAAGGTGGAAGACATAAGAGAGAGATTCCTGAGTTCATACAGTCACATCAGCTCAGAGCCTTCTCTTGGAGGAATAGCCCGAAACACCATGACACAAGTTCGGGTGACGCATACAGCAAGCCAGTCCCCATAGATGAAACGTCCTGCATTTCCCTGTGAGTGAGGTGACACCCAGAAGATGTCATCCTATCTGGACCATATCTTCCCCCCCATACCTCCATCACCACAAAACCTGGTTTGCAGGTAACATTGCCCTCCGTCACATGAATTTTGGCCAAACCAGCTGCAGATAGGAGCCCCTTCTGACCTCCAAAGGCAAAGAGAAGCCTCAAAGCATGTCTGATTAAAAGAGTCCAGATTAAATGTTCTTTTTAGTGACTGTTTTCTTTAGTTACCTTTACTGTCCCCCCTGCTTCTCTAGCAGGACCCCATCCTGGCAGAGCAAGATCAGTCCGAATATCGGAAGACTTCAGAGTTTTGCAGCCACCTCTTTGGCTTTTCCTCCTGTGCCTCAGTTTAGTGTCGTTTTAAACGGGAAAGGCTAAAGACTTCATTTTTATAAAGTTCTTGAACAGTCTATTTGATATAAACCTCATCTTTCAGAGCTGTCAGGTACCTTGGCTCCCACCGAACTCAAATCCGTCACGGCTCTGAGTGCTGGGGCAGCGGGGCTGGCACGGCCAGGGAGCCGGGCTGTCCCACGGAACACGGCTGCTGCCAGGCAGGGCACGTGCTTGTCCCACGGAGCCTAACTGCAGTCCTGGGAGGCACATAAAACTAGCAATACAGTTTTTTCAGATGAGGCAACTCGGACCGATACAATCGGTGTGTGGCTGGAAGTGACAGACGGAGTGAAAATGCTGCAACATTCATTCCAGACTGTTGTCCAAGGGTAAGTGCAGCCCTTATTTACAACCCTCTGTTTCACAGCTCAGCCACCGAGGTTAGCCTCAAAACTTCACACAATTATCACTCGGAGGTCTGTATTTTCTAGGGGGTTTTATTCCGAAATACAGGAGAGAAACAAATGAAATGAATAAGCAACAGCTTTCACGGAGGAAGCAACTGAGAACCACTTGTGCCAGACGCTCCTGCCCAGGCTGCCCTGCCTGGTTCGGCTGTGACAGTGTGGAAGCACAACACGTAACTGCATTCCCCACAAACTCACATCTCCCACTGCGAAAACTCACACTGACAGCACCAGGGCACTCAGAGGAAGTGGCTGCAATGTTAGCATTCACCAGGAATCACTCCACAAAGAATGGAGCTACTGTTCCCATTTCCAGTCGGGAGCAGCACGTGGCACAGGAGCACCTACGCCGAAAGGGGCTGCACTAACAAAGGCAGATCCAGCACACGCTGATTGCTAAGAGTGCTGTACTGGGAAGAACGGGG
Organism: Cnemophilus loriae; assembly: GCA_013397755.1. Classification (NCBI taxonomy): domain Eukaryota; kingdom Metazoa; phylum Chordata; class Aves; order Passeriformes; family Corvidae; genus Cnemophilus; species Cnemophilus loriae. The sequence goes on along the minus strand of VZTF01001529.1, from coordinate 2,998,277 downwards.
AAATAGGACACTCTGGACTCTCCAGAGATCAAATTCTATTTCCATGGCTAATTTTACGACTGCAGAAAGGTATTTAAGCTACCACACCCAGCGGTAACTAAGGTTTACATGGTTTACCGACGTCAGAGAGGATTTGTCTCATGAATTTTTACATCCTGCAAACAATCCCACTATTCTGAAAACACCTGCATAACTGTCATGGCAGTCAACCAAACAACAATATTTTTTCTCCTATACAAAACGATTTGTGACATACTCCATTTTATCCAAGAGCCGGAACACTTTTTCAAAAGCAAAATCACTACATCTTGACAAAACAGGAGAATGAGAGGAAACACCTTGTGCAATCAGCCTCAGCAGACAGGGACTGCGAGAAGTGGAACAACCCCTTCCCATCACACACACGGAATTTCAAGTTGAAAGCCGTTCTTTGGAGAAGGCTGAGCGAGAGCAGACAGTCAGAACCCGCCTGCAGTAGAAAAACAGTTTGCAATCTCGATTACAAAGTTGCTGTTATGATACCATAATACACTTTTTAAGCAGCTCATTACCAATTTATTAAACATTAGGGCTTCTTTGAGACTGCTGGAGATTATTGTTTAAACTGCTATTTAAAAGTGTTCAGACTCACAGCATGGATAATTCATTCTTATGCCAATACAGATACACATATGGAGGGTGTAGAGCTGTATTACAGTTCTTTTTGAAAAAGTGGGTTTGCATGCAAAGTAAGTGTGCTTTTTCACATCCAGATCATGAACCAGATAAAATAACTTCCAAATAACAAACCATAACTTATTGGAGCACTAAGTGGTACTTCTAAATAAACATAAATATTATTTTGACATTTGGATACTTTATACAACAATAAATAAAGCCATTAATACAGACAAGTAGGCATGTCTCCATGCTCCAGGAGATGCCAGGCCATCACCTTTTGAAAGGGTCGTGTGGCTTTAGAGAGAGGTAACAACCTCAATAAAGCCTTTAGTCTGTCTGGAGATTTTCTCATTTGTTCAGGCTGAGATGACTTGCCTTTTTTTTTTTTTTTTTTTTTTTCCAATTTT
>VZTF01001529.1:2781005-2997199 GCA_013397755.1 Cnemophilus loriae | reverse complement strand
TTTTTTTGTCCCAAAGGATTAACAAACCGAGGAGGAGCAGTGCTTCCTTGTCCAAGTTCTTATTTTTAATAAGAAAAATAAATATTAATTAGAATACAAACCAAGAGCAGTCCTGCTGAAGTGGAAATTTTTTTTTCAGACACTGGGTAACTATGGAGTAAGAAGGTTGCAATTAATTGACCGATACACCAGGAACCTTCAATAAAGAGTGGTCAGTTTGAACTTTGGGCTCAGTAATGAGCTCTCCAGTTGCCTCTTTGACAGAATGAACCACAGCAGTGCTGCATGACTCCAGTTAGCTTCATTTTGTAATTACAAGTCTGCTCTTTACTATTTTTCCCCAGCTTAAATACCACTTTTTCAAAGCGATGCTAAGGGAGAAAAGAAATGGAACCAATTTTAATGAACTCATGCAAATATAAGCCTGGTGAAATGAAATCACAGACCTAAGCAGAATACTGCATTGAACACATTTGTATGTTTTATGCTAAGCTCATCTAAATTTGAGTAATTGGACCTAATTTGGCAATCTGCACAATCCGTTTGCAAACTTCCACCACTGAATTTTAAGTATGAGCCTGGAAAATCATTAACATTTTTATTTATCATGGTGGCCTCAATCCAGCACAGTACTAAAATCTATGTTTGAGTGTTTTGAATGAGGTCTTAGCATATGCGCAGCATCCAAGAGTTATCAGGAACTTTAATTTCAGAGAAAAGTCACTGATCTGTTCAGATCACATAATTTTAATCTCAAATCAATCTCAAATCTCTGAAGCTTGAGACTGGGAGCCTTATTCCAAAACATCCACTATCTTTATTCCTCCTCCGTGCCACACTATCTGAAAAACATTCCCCAGATCAGAAAAGTTGATGTATTGCTTTTCATCTCCACCCTTTCCTCTTCTCCGAGAAATCCTCTTACCTGCTATTTCCCCCCTCATGCAGATGTTCACCCAGTCCTTTTCCCTTCAGTATGCACCTGATCTCCACCGAGCAGAGCACGAACTGGATGTGCTTTCCATGCTCCAGGAGCATGGTGGTAGCACCAATCCAGTTTATTAAAGACCAGTTCTCCCATACTCTCCCCAGCATGTGTTTTTTTGCTGCAATGAGGGTTATTTTTAATTTATGTCTCATCTTCGTTCAACAAAAAATGCAATAGGTCTTGAACTTATAAAACTGTTCTTGCTCCTTAAAATACTTTGTAGGAAAGAAAACTGTTTCCCATTCAACTGTATTCATTACCTATTTTTTTTTCTGAAGGCATTTCCGGAAAGAGAAGCCAAACCACGTTTTTCCAGGTGAAAACTGCCAGTCTGAATTCAGATCAAAGTCTGTATCCATTGCAATGAGAAGATTCACAGCATCCCAGCAAATGACTCAAATCAGGGGTGTAAGCAGCCTGCACTGGCACCATGAGCCCTCTCCACACAACCAGAACACCACCACTCGACTATGGTTGTGTGTCAGTAAAGTCATTTTAAATCACAGGTATAGCCAAGATCTATTAAGGCAGAACTGTGGTATTTCACATGCAAGTTTAGTTCCTCTCCATGTGTCCTCAGGAAATGTGTTAATTGCTCACAGCTCTAACACAGATTTTCAATACATCTGCAAGATGCAACAACACACACTGAGGGGAAGATCTGATTCTCTTCCGAGCATAATTGAGGGATATTCAGTACATTTCAGCATCATGGCTTTACCCCTTCTCAAGCCTCCTTCTACTATCCACCATTTTCCTCCCACTGGCTGGACTGGATCCCGGGCACCCACCCATCACTGGCGTGGCAGGATGAAGCTCACTCACACACTTGGCCAGAAAGCTCACCTGCCCTCAGGACTCCACACGGGGAATTCTGCACCAGGACAGGGTGGTGGGAGACGGGTGTTAACTTAGTGTCATGATGAGCAAAATCTGCAGCCCAGCATTTTGAATCTCAGCACGTCCTCCCTCCTCCACCTCTGCCTCAAATCAGTTCCTTATGCACTGGATCACAAATTGCTGCCACAAATTAGATTCCGTATTTTTGCAGGCCTTCTTAAGAACTGTGACTTGAAGCAATGTGATTCAGGCAAGAATTCAGAGGAGCCATTCCTGGAGGATTTCTCCAAATCAGACCTGCTTTGCACAGGGTTGTTTTGCTCCCAGGACTTTCACAGTGTAGTCAGTGGCAAAGATCTGCCTTCTCTTTTACCATTGTCATGATATTGCTGTAGTCAAATTCTCTCCAAGTAATCTGAGTAGTAAAAATCAGACCCTTTATTTTGCAACAGGAGAAGAATTTAAAACTTATTCAGCTCTGACACATTTAATGCAAATTGCTGCTTGGGCGGAGAGAAGGCTCTGGTGGAGAAAAGCTCATGCCAGCTCCATCTGTAAGAACACAGGTCATGCACAGCAGCATCCCACAGACCTAAGTCTCTTTATAAGGCATAAACTCACCAACCAAACCATGCTTTATGTTGAGGACACGCTGCTCTTTTGGCCAGGAACTAGCAGGCCCTCACTAGAAGGTTGAAGAAAAAAATTACCAGCTGCTCAGACAACACCAAATCCAAGAGTATATCTTCTTTCAGAAGCCTTTCCCTGTGACTGCGTGACAAGCAAAGTTCCTACACTTTGACAACTCATTCACCCCAGCCTGTCAGCTTGTAGAGAAAGAGCTGTGGTGGTATTGAATTGGTTCAGAATGGAAGATGTCACCAGAACTGAAGTTTCAAAATGCACCTGAGCAACAGTGCTCTTTTCACTGCTGAAAAAGAGAACTGAGGAGAACTAATGGGGCTTAAAGGAAATAGGAATCACTAAAAGATAATTGGGCAAAACCATTTTTTAAGTCACGACAAACACTGTCACATCCGAGGGAACTGAATTTCACCAATTGGCATAAACTTAAACCAGGTATATTGCACTCCCTTCAGCTTGGGCTTGTGCTTATCAAGCTCTGAAGTCTGATCCTTAAACCTGATCCAAAATGCTGAGAGACTCTTCCCTGACAACAAGGACTCAGTCAGGTGTCTTTATTAATCACAGCTAACAAATATTTTAATTCTGGGACCTTTGGGAGGAAGGGGCGGAGTGGGGCTCTGTGCCTTGTTCCATACGAGGAGATGACAACTGAGATCTGCAGTGCCTGATTAATATTTTATGCTGAGATCCGCTGGGTATGCGGTGTAATTCTGGTGGCTTGTTTTGCTCTATGTTCGCTGCATCTCCAATGTTATTTGCAACAGCTTAGTGGAACAACAACAAAAAAGAGGTTTCATTCCCGCAGGACAGCATTGGCTGACCTCTCTCACTGCTCCATGTAATTCAGAGGGAGCAACCACTAAACAGGAACTGAAAGTGCTTTGCAACTTTTAAAGGGGAATAAATGGCACCACAGATTTACATATAGATAGCATTTCAGAGAAGGATGATGTTGATTTCTTCCGCCTAGCATTTATCTACCAGGTTATCCTAACACAGTAGCCAGAGGATGAGCCTGCAACAGGGCAGTGCTGAATACACATCTCTGTGTCATCGCCAACAGGTCACTGCACTGGCATTAAAATAACATTAGAACACAGTGTGGTCAACGAAAAGAGACAATGAAAGCAAAATGCATAACTTCCAGAACAATTCTACATCTGAGGACCTTACTAAGACTCTGCAGAGGTCTCTGATCTGAATTTTTAGTGAAAAGAGGACTACTGTAAGTTAAAATCTCACATTCTGAGGATGGGCACAGCGGGGTTTGACCCACGCTCAGGAAATCACTGCATCCCAGAGGCCCCAAAGCAGCCCAGATACCACCAACACTGGCAGACAGCAGAGCAGCCCTGCTGCCTTCAGGGGATGCAATAGTAAAGACAGCTGTTCTGAATCAACATCATCTTAGCACATCTCAGAAAGCTTTCTGGTTTCATTGCAGTATATGGATGGGGTGATTTTTTATTTTATTTCCTCGCTATTCAGAGATCTTTAATAGCATATAACTCAAACCCTGCCATTCTCTTAGGAATAGCAGTGATGTTTGCAGTGAACTCTGTCGTAAGAAGGTATGTGTCAGGGAAAGACTGGGATATTTCTAGATCTCCAGTCTCTTTATGCAGCTTAATGCTAATGAAAGGAAACCATTTTTTGCACACAGTGAAAGGGAACAGATGGTGTCACAGTTCTGCTGTGGAATTTAAGCAGAGTGACAACCTATACAGCAGATCATCATCATGGGTGAAACTCTTTTAGGTAGTCGCACAGAGGGTTTGTTTGGTTTTTTATTTACTTATTACTATCCAAAATCTTGAAAAGCTTTTTCTTTCCTTCCTTTTTTTTTTTTTTTTTAAATTGAAACCTAAGAAAATGGTGTGATAACCTCACCATCCTACAAAATGCCAGAAGACACATGAAGACCAGTATTTCAAATACACTATGAAGGGACAGCTGAAACACTGCACCTCATATTGCAAACTGGCTTTCCAGTTATGTATCCATCCAGACACCAGTCACTGGTGAGGAAACCAATGAGGGCTTAAAAATGACACCGTCAAGTTGAAAATCACTGCTCTGTCTGAAAACTGGTCCTAGCTTTAATTACGCCTGCAAGACAGACGACAGTGGAAAAGAGCTCTTTTTTTTTCATTTTTAACAATTTTGTATTTTACACTTTTGGTTTGCAATAGTCTATGTGCAGTTCACCTCATTGTTTCATTTCTAGGTTCACCTGCTTTCATCTTGGAGAAAAACAAAGGCAAACAAAAATCAGATAAAAATAATAGTTGGAAATTTACTCAGAAATTGGAAAATTAAAACTGCCTTTCTGTCCAATGATTTGTTGCTGCTGTTGTTTTTAAATTGATAGTTGAATTTTTTTGACCCTACTGATAACTGAGTCAGACTTATGTTTTCATGTGCTGATCCTAGCAGAGGCATCTGAATCCCCAAAAAGCATCCCCCTCTGGAGAGACAGTCCATAGGCAACCTGAAGTTTCACAATTTTTACTGTTTTCATTCCCTCAGATTCCTTTCAGCTTATTTCAACTGCCTGCATGAGTATTTTAGAGTGCATACCACTAAAAGCAACAGATGACATGCTCATCCACTCCATAATTCACATTGACAATAGCCAATCTCTGCTCAGCCCATATCCCACAAGAAAAGGGATTAATCAGGCAGCGACATCCTGAACAACAAAGCTCAGGCTGCTGGGTTAGGGTTTAGATCCCTCCAGGAATGGCCTGGACCCACTCCACTCTCTCTGAAGCCCTGGAAAATGTTTGCACGATGACACCCCCATATTCCCACAGGGATGAATGATGTGTATCCAAAGCCACCCAGCTGCAAGCCTAATCTTAGTTTTTACAATGAGATAGAGAAAAGTCAGGTTTTAGATGCTGGATCAGGTTTTAGATTCAGGGTTGCATTTTAGATACATACTGGCACATTGCAATTTGCAACATGCTCAGTTCTGGCTGTGAGGGCCGAATTTCTGTATTCAGGTATGAGTTTGCATGGAGGAGGCACTGAGACTCAGGGAAAGCACAGCCACACAAGCACCCCTGAACTAAGTGCTCTGGTCTCCAGTGGGTGAGTGTGCTTAAGGGACTGTGCTCCCCCACGTCTGTAAAACAGCAGAGCCTGAAACTTAGGTCTAATATAAAAGAGATGCTCCACCCTCCAGTGCAGGACACGAACAGCTTAAAATCACCCCGGTTTAGCCAGGATCTCTACCTGTATGTATTTGTGGGGATAAAACAGCACTTCCTCAAGCAAAAGGGAATGCCAGGGCTCCCTCAGAGACCTAGCACCTTCCGTAACACAGGAGCCATTAATCCCACCACAGCAAACCAGCCTTGACCCCAGAAGTGGCAATACTTACAAGAAGGACTGCACATAGATACATTTGGGGTGGAAGCGCTTGAAGTGGGGAAATATTCACAGTGAGTGAATTCTAAAGTCGTTCACAGAAGTTCATAAGGTGTAACCTGCTGATTAACACGTCTTGCAGGGAGGGACAACACCTTCTAATGCTTCCTTCGAGGAGAAATGGAACACTCGGGTTTTAAGGCATTTACAGGGCATTTCTCAAACGCGTCAGGTAAAATCACTCCTGTGCTCCAAAGCACCCAGGCTCTCGCTGCAGAAACGCAACAGCTATTACACAGCAAGTGTGAAGCGAAGAAGCAGAAAGAGACGAGACTGTCAGTAAATAGGGTTAATCCCTGCAGGTAATACCCTTTCCGTTAAATTGTGCAGCGTTTTCCAGTCTGCAGATTCTCGATCCCATTTAACATCTCTCTCACGCTGCAAGCAGACACATCGGAGCTGCCCCTACCCCCCGGCCCCGCGCCCCTTCCCCAAATTCTGCAAAGCTGTTTTCGCAGGCAGCAGCCGGTTAAACTAAAGGCTGCTGGTACTACCCCGGGAAGCTGTAGGGGGGCGGGTGAGCCGCACAAAAGATCTCCACACAAAAGGCCATCCTTTTCATCCTTTTTCCTTCTTCATTTTCTCCAGCTGAGCCATAGCTTTATTTAATCAACACTTAAAAATAGATGCAAACGTGGGAGGGGGTAGGGACTGGGGGGGGGGAGGATATGGGACAACACCTATTTTAATACAAAGAATCAAATTTGGTGGGTGAGGGGATGTGGGGAGCCTTCAGCTCTCATCTTCCCCCTGCTTCCAAACGAGCCCTCTAGCCCGCGTCCCCAGCGCTCACAGAAATCCATGCAGCATGATACAGATATTTTCCTTTTTTTTTCTTTTTTTTTTCTTTTTTTCCCCAGGAGAACACGTAAAGGGCTTGACTCCAAAAGGACAGCGAACATCTCTGCATTCCCAGCAAGACCCGCACAGCACATAATCATGTGAAAAACATGGCTGGCTGGTGCATCGACAGATGCAAACGAGAAATACCAGACTTAGCCTTATTCACAGCAAAATTAAAAGGCGAGGAGAGGGGGAGAAAGGGAAATAACTGTGGCTGTGTAACATGGCTGCACAATTTTCAGAGCCTCGCGACTGCCAGCTTGCAGGGAGCAGTGAAAATGTGTGCCTGCTCCAAAGGGAGCTGTTCGTGCCACCCCTGCAGCACATCCCGCTCTCCATCCCGCGGGCTGGCACGCTGGCCAGCCAGCACCAAAGGCAGGCAACAACTAAAACAGTTTACCTGGTCAATGCAACTTCGCGGGAGCCGGAGGTAGGGATTCCAGCAGAAATGCAGCAAGGAAGAAAAAAAAAAAATCTGCTTGGATCCTTCTGGCAGTCCACAGCCTCATCTACATGCATCTGAGCGAGCCCTTTCCAGCAGCTGCTTCTTTTATCAAGCCCACAGGCACAGCAAATTAGTCCGGTTAGCCAGTTCAGTCAATGTGGGCTATTCACAGCGTGGCTGCTGCAGGAGCCCAGCTTCTCCTGTGCCCCTGTCCCCGGGTAGGCACCCGCCCACCTCCACATGGCCCTGGATAAACACGGCTCTCACAGCACCCACAGCACGCACCACATGATCCTGACAATCACCGCCGCTCACTGGACCTCTCTCTTCGCCCGGATCTGGCTAAAAAGGCTAAGCCTAAGACAGGGTTTACTTTAAAGGGAAAAGCTTTCTTTTTCCTTCCCTTTCCCGCCCCACCTTCCTTTTTTTGTCCCCCTCCCAACCAAGGAGGAAAAAAACAAAAAAAAACTGAACGCAAAGATTTGAAGATGGGTGATATCTTCCTAATCAACTCGGTTCTGAAAATGAAGCGTCACTCCGAAATGAAGTGTCATTCAGACTTCTAACAAGCACAAAGCATCAGACAGAGATCCTGGATAAAGCCTGACACATTCCTCGAGAGAGAGGCTGACCACAGTTAGTGCATCCTTGATCTGTACAAAGCCACTGATTTCCATTTTGTTGTTTTAAAGAAGGAAATGTGATAAGCCCTTTGTTTCTCCTCCTTTCCCCACCGTAAACCATTTTAAAATATTCATATAGGAATAACCACACACACACACACACACACACACACTGAAATAAAGCACACACTGTGCCGTCCTTGGGAGTGGGGAGCAAAGCTGGCGAACACAGCAAACTGGAGGCATGTTCCTCTTAAATACACTCATGAGTGGGACCCATAGGGTCAAGCATGAAGAAGAAACATTTATGAAAGTCATTCAGTTTTTCTGTTATTGCACAAAGGAGAGAAGAACTAAGCCCTTTTCTCTCCCCCTGCACTCCAATATATCTTTAGGACTAACAGTGTCCTTCTTTGTCCCCTCCAACATAGGAAGCAATATGCATGTGGAGCTATAAATAAACACACACACACACATATATATATATATCCGATAAAATGCAGCTTCTCTTGGTTATCTAAACTCTCTCTTTGCAAAGTAACACAGTTAATTGGAAGAGTTCTCCAAACAATCTGGCTGATCCCTGATGGCTGCCTACTTTGTGTCAGCATTTGCACTTAACTAGAAGTTAGTGTAAGCCATCCACGTAAAACAAAGGTAAACACTGATAAGGTATTTGATGCTTGAATAAAAGCAGGTTTATCCAAAAATGGGTTAATAGAAACACAGTGTGGCATCACATCACCCAGCTGTGTAGTTGAGTGAAAATCCTGGCTCCTAGAGCCATCACATACAAACCACAAACACAAAACTCCATAAAATCTTCTTCCTTTTCTGAAACGGGAAAGGAACTTTATGGCTCTGAAAGAGGAGTTTGAACTTACTCCCGAAATTCCTCAGAGGCTTAAGAAAAGAGAAAAGATAATAAAAGGCAGAGGAAGGAAAAAGAATAATAAAGAAACAAACCTCATGCTTCCTATGCCATTCCCACCTTCCTAATGTTGTAAGGCTGGCAATACCCGAAAGCAAATGACACTTGAATCAGGACCACCATCCCAATTTGGCTGTAGGAAGTAAGAAACATCTCAACAAAGGTACGACTAAAGTGTGGATAGCTCTTGGAAGGGGTTATAAATCAATTTCAAAGTCAGGGGAAGAAATGAAACAAAAAATCCATGAACTGGATGAGCAGGGAGTGAGCAGTGGCAATTGGGAAAGGTAGCGCTGTTCTTCTGCCTGCCCGCAATTTCCAGCCTCAGCGATGCACTGTTATCTTTAATTTGCTCCCGTCTGAACAGGAAGGTTTGGTACTGCCCCTCCACTCGTCTCTGCTCACTCATTACCTCTCTTGCCTGAAAGGTGAGAGGAAGCAGGAGGCGAGATGGAAGTCACTTCGGGATTGCATTACAGAGCATTTAATAAGCTCGGCACATCGCTGTCCCTCATCCCACATGGAAGTATGATCCACGATCCAGGAAGGGCAGCTGATACTGCCGTCAAAGCTACAGCTGCTGCTCACATGTATCTGCAAGCAGCCAGGGCAGCACACTGAGGGCAGCACATGGTCTGGGAAGGGTGAGGAACACCCACCCAGGGGTGGTGGGGGACAGCTTTAGTCCCAAGGAGTGGAAAGGAAGGACTTCCCACACGTTCTGTTTGGCCGATATGGGCAGAATCACTGTGTGAGAGAGGTGAAGGATGCTGCAGCCCCCTGGGATCGGCTGGCACCTCTCCAGAGTGTGAACATCCTCACCTTCCCACACCTATTCAGCAAGATCCACTGCTCAGCATCTCAGAGCAACTCCAGGTGCCCATAGCATGGGGCAAAGCCGGGGAAAATTCCAGCAGCAACAGGACACTGAATATGCACAATGTAAAGATATGCGGGCCAGATGTGATACTGGCATGGCAAAGTGCAGTTGGCTGAAGACCTACTTTTTCAGGCCTAATTAGAATTTAGCCCTGATAAAAAGCCAAACCGTTCCCAATTATAGTCAATAGGGGTTTGTCATTGTCCTTGATGGCAGCAGGATGTGGAACATTAGGCAAAAAAAAAGGTCCAATTCATCACCTTGAACAGGTGAAAATGAAAGTCCATCCTTTGCTGTCACATTTGATTCCTGAAAGACATCTTAGTGTATTGCTAGGATTTAACTTCCTATTTCTTAAAAAATAATTTAAGCAGGATAAAGTGATTTATAAGACATTTTTCTTCCTGCATATTTGATCACTTGTTAAGGGAAAGCAATTTAGTTCTTAAAAAAATCCCCAGATCTTTCTCTCCAGGAATCTCAGCCCCCTGGTGCTCAGCATCCCTGAAGCACCCCCGCAGAGCAGCGATGGCTGCAGTGTCACCCTGGAACAGGTGACACATGTGCCTCCCCATTCACTGTCTCCTGCTGAAATGCTAATGATCACCGGGTAGTCCTGGAGTTGGCCAAGACTCTGTAGAAAGAAACAAAGGGAGGAGAAAAACACAGAGGCAGTGTTAAAGCAGCCTAAAAACTTAACTTCAGAGAAACAGTTGGAGCCCATCTCCACAAGATTCTGTGTTGCAGAAGGAAGAAAAAAACAACCTCACTCTTTGAAGTTGGCTGGAAGCACAACTGGTTGGTTTCCAACTTCTCTCAGACTCTAATTTGACACTTGCTTCACCATATTTATTTATTTCAGGCAGACAGGAGAGGAAGGAATAATGTAAAAGCCTGATCAATGTAGTACAAACCAAGGTCATAAGATCTCAGGTCAGTGCTTCACCTGCAAGCTGGTCCTTCACATCCGTACTCCTGCTAAGCAAGGAATACACGTGTGTGTGTGTCCTTGGAGAGCAAATCTAGCTTTTTTCAGAGCACTACACGAAGGTACATGAAGAGGGCACAATTCTGAACAGCAATATTCACTGCCATCTGCGAACTGTAATCAACCACGTGCATTGTTTTGCACTGATTTTTCTTAATGGGCATTGATTTTAGGAACAGATATTTAATCTGCACTGTATAAAACCAGGCCTAAAATTTCAATTAGTTCCTCTGGTACTGAGCGCAGGCAGATAAAATTGCAGAACTATTATCAGCTTAAAAAAACCCCAAACAACAAACAAAACAAAACAAAACCCAACCCACACTGTTCTGATATTCCTTCTTGCTCTTACATAGAATGTCTGGAAGCACATATTGTAGTTTCTCTGAGCAGCATTTTTTAACAGATAAATGGAAGTATACTGAATATAGATATTGAAAATGTCTAGTTGTTAAAAATATCAACATGAAACTTTGATTTGGACTCTGGTACACTTGTACATTCCAATATGAATTTTTCTTTGTTTTGCAAGAGCAGAAGCATGATAATTCTTGCAGTGTTACAATAATAAACTTCTAATTTTTAAACTTCTCTGTGGATTTGTATAATAAAAATAATGTTTAAAAGGCATCCCCAATACCATAAAAGTATCACAGTTAAGAGATTCCAGTTGATATAGAGGAAATGACACTTTTAATATTCGCAGAACAGTAAGAAAACAACCCTCCCAGTGAATTACTTTCTATTAAAGGAAACAGTGCTTTTTGTATTGAATCACGGAAGAGTTTCACCCAAGTAAGTGGTCAATGACTAATACTTTACCAATATACAACCCACAAGCAAATTATGAGACTGTATTTATCTATACCTGACAATCCTTTTCTTGCTGTTATGAGACAGAGCCCCCTGAAGAGGTTGAGGACTCCCCCAGAGAACCCACAGACACATTCAGCTTTGATGTTTATAGATGTAAGTAGAATCAATGATGTTAAAAGGATCTTTTACAGATTCATCACGGTGTTTATCGCTGCATCCCAGCCTCACTCAGACTAAGAGATGCTCTGCAAAGTATCATTTCAGGTTGTTTCCCTGCCATGGAGTGTCTCCTCTTCTCACATTAGGAATAAGCAAAAAAATGGACTGATCATTTTCCCTGTGCTTAATAGGTTCTGGCACAACCTGGCCTCCACTATAAACAAATAGCCTCAGCACATGAAACCCCTGAAGACTGATTAAAAGTAAGCCTGATTTCATCTGCACTGGTTTTGTGCAGCCATTAATATTGTTAACACACAACCTTTTGTTCTGCGTAGCTGGAGGGCAGCTCACATTGCACTCGCTGAGGCACCTCTGAAGGTGTGTTCGCTGCCAGTGACATGTATGATTATGTTAATGGTGCTTAACCTTGCTTTAGCATAAGGAAAACCGACGCCAGTGATACAGAAATTGATACTTGCGTGTAAAGCGATGCCATTAAGGTTCAGGGAGGGAAGAGGCCTCGCTGCCAGTGCAGCCACGCAGATTTGGACAAGTGTGAGGGAAAAAGGCATCTGGGCTGAGATGGACCATAAGGTGATGGAACACAAGCAACGGGGTTGAAACTTTGAAAAAGCTGAGTGCTAAGCACAGCAATGCTGATTTTGGACAGAAGAAGATGGAAACACTGGAAATGTTCTGGAGAGCGTGAGAGCAAAGAAGCACAGAGCCAAGAGACCATTCCCTGGAGCCCTCGAGACCCCAGGGGAACTTCTACAAATGTCTGCCGTGGAAGGGAGGTTTGTACTTTCCTGTGCCTTACACGCAGAATCACAGAATCACTAGGTTGGAAGAGACCTGTAAGATCATTGAGTCCAACCCATGCACCAACACCACCTCAACTAAACCATGGCACCGAGTGCCACATCCAATCTGTTTTTAAACACATCCAGGGATGGTGACTCCACCACCTCCCCGAGCAGACGATTCCGGTACTTTATCATTCTTTCAGTAAAAAACATTTTCCAACCATCCAACCTAAGTTTCGCTTGGCGCAGCTTAAGGCTGTGTCCTCTCCTTCTGTCGGTTGTTGCCTGGAAAAGGAGACCAACCTCCACCTGACTACAACCACCTTCCTAGCACTGATTCAGTGTTCTAGGACTGGAAAATTATGTCTGGCCTCATGGTCTGGCAGGATATGGATGCATGTGCACCATCCACAATAACAGCCCAGCACCTGGCTGCTCCCCTCTGAGGGAGCTGTACAGATTTACCACAGCTGCAGTTCTGGTCCTCGATATTTCTTTACTGGTCTAAGTAAAGGATAGTTTGAAACAAAAATTAGGTGATGCAAACTCTAGGGGAAACTGTGCAGACAAAATGATCAGGATAAAATTTTTTTCTGCAGTACTGAAACAGTAAAATTTAAGTCTGACATTTTTAGAAAGACAGGAGCTGACAAATATAGGAGGAATACAAAGCTGTCCTCAATCCTCCCCCATCTTCATGTCTTCTTTAAAAATAAACAAACAGAAGAATAACACAAGCATTTAAAAACCGACAGCCACAACTCACTTTGTCACACACTAGAAGCTCCTCCATCCACAGACCCATGGGAATGCCACCTTCCTCACGTCTGCTCCTCCTGATATCCTGCTAACGTGAGCCAGACTCAGACATGCAGCTGATTGACATCAAAGGACCCACTTGATGCAATTTATTCCATTTTCAACTATTTCATTTTAACTGCAAAGCTGCACTGTAGGAGACTAGACTTAAACCTAAAGCAGCACAATTCAGATCACAACTTCCAGGTGAGCTGTCCAGCCAGACCAGCTCCACAATCCCATTCATTTCAGACTGGCATGATGCTTCTTATAAATTGAGGGCACCTGGCAGCAAACTACTCATCTGCACAGGCCTCAATAAACAACAACAAAACCAATAATAATAATAATAATAATAATAATAATAAATAATAAAGCAGCTTGCAATCCTTGTGATCCAGCTGCAGCATATTCTGCCCTTTCAGACCTACATGATCACAAGCAGTTTTTGTATGCCTCTGCCAAGGACTGAGCTTTGCAAACCTGTGATGTACGTACCAAATGACACTTGCCACAAGACACGTGCTGTCAGCAGCTCAGAGGTTCTGCTGCTGCTTTGTGCCACGTGGCCCACCCAAACCTGCCCACCTCAGCAGCCAGCCCCTCTGCTATCTCCCCTCTGCTATCTCCCCTCTCCTTGCCAAGGATTTGAATGACTCCCGTGCCCACCCAACCCAACTGGCCATTGTACACTGCAGTCCAGCACACCTGAACTGCTCAGAAGGCACGGGCTTACCACCCACCCCATGTTACTGCAGACAGACAGATGACCTGCCTGAAACTGGTTCTTTTAATTCTGTCTTAAATTAATATTCTGTGATAGAAGCTATTCTTATTAATTGGAATGCAAGAGAGATCAGGCTGAGGATTAGAAACCACATGTCTAATTTTTATTAGTTAGAAAAATGCAATATATGTTCATTCTTTCTTTTATTGTTTCAACCTAAAGGTAATTTCCCCCAGTTCTCCCACCAAACATTGAAGACTAAATAGAGCTCATTCTTTCTGTTTGCACTTTGGTGAAATAACAAGCAATAGTCAGCCCTTAAATAGAGCACAGGGTCTGGAATTCAATATACAAGAACCAAATAACAGCATTCCTACTTGTTTAAAAAAGACAAGCATAAAGGGACACGGAGGAAGGGAGGTTATTTTCCGAAAATCAAGCAGCCAAACAAGGCTGAGATTTGGACCTGTGGCTCCCAAATGCTGTCAGCTGGGATTGTGTCTCTGCTGGGGAGCCCTGGCCGTGCTCTCCAGCCCAGGAGAATGCAGGAGTGGGATGTCGATGGAGGCATGCACACATGGCTTAAAATGCTTAAAATGCGTCTGGAATCAGCCTCAAATCTCCTCCTGCACCTAGAAATCCTCTGCCTGAATACAAATGCATCCCAGCCTCACTGCAGAAATCTGCAACGATTAATGCCACACACCAGCCCACTACAGGCCTCCCATCAGACTGCACCCAACGACAGAAATGGATTGATTTTGAATTTTACTTAAAAGTTAACCGAAGAGCTGTGCACTTTGCAAGGAAATCATCTCCCTATCGAGCCGCTAGACACTCCACACCCCTCTCTCCAAATACACCAAGAAACAACAGTGCTTTGTATCAGCAGCTACACCCAGGACGGTTGCTAGAAGCAAGAACAAGGGAAGGCTGGTAGCTGCTATGCATGTCCAGCCAGATTAGATCACCAGCAAGTGTCCCAAGAAAGGCAGGGGACAATACTGTCACCCATTTGTGAGGTGGAACACTTCAAATAAATGTGAAGTTTCAAGAGATGCAAAAGAAGACAATTTCTGGCACCAAAGCCAGAATTTCCATCGTCTCGATTGCAAAAGGCCAGTCTGGCTGTGCCTCTGTCCCTCCCCTGGTGCAGCTGCAGCCCTGTAGCCTGCTGCATTCCCCAGCCAAGGAAGCAAGTCAGGAGCAGGGAGAGCCTGCAGCAGGATTTGTTTTACAGCCAAGCTGCAGACCAGGGCCACTTTCAGGAAGATGCTGTAGTAACAAAGAATAATGAGACTGATTCCTGCTCCAAGGCACCTACAGCTAAGTAGCAGCAATCCTTCACCCATGACCCGTTCTGAGACGCTGTTGTCAGTCACTCGAGTTGGGAAAACATGTGTTTGATGTGTGCCATAACTCACCCAGCCCTTGGGAATTACAAGGCAAGGTTTCTCTCACTGAGAATGGACCAGCAAAGTGCCAAGGGCTTCTCAGCAGGGGGAAGAGAGCTGACACTTCTGCAGAGGGGGCAAAATAAACCTCCTGCCACTTTTCCAGTGTGATTAAATTAGGGCAGATCTATGCCCATTGTATACATGTTTGTCAGATTTATAAACAGTTACATACCATTTGCATTTAAAAAATGAAACTCTTAACAGGCCAGTGCTGGAGATCCAGCAGTGAACCCAGAGAAGTTCACACAATGTTTTAAAGGCAAATGCTGTGATCATTCAATGCACAATAACTGGGAAGTAAAATATATATCAAAGCACAAAACTAAGAAGCCTTGCATCTGAACTGAGAAAAAGCAACATAAATTACAGTCATGAATCCCCCTTGAAACACAAGGAAAAATAGTATTTAGAATTTTAAGTGTTATCAGTGCCAATAAAGGTAAATTATTTATCTCAGCACGATTTTTAAGCTGACTCAACATCCTTTTATAACTATGTGCCTGCTTAAAATTGAAATGTCTTCATGCTTGAGAGGAAAGGCACATGAAACACAGCATGAGCACCTCCTGTTTGTGATGGCTCTGATGTGGCAGCTCTGTCCATGGCCTGCAGAGGGTTTGGGAGACTGGACATCACCTTTCTGTGTCCCAGTTTCCTTTTCAGACAACCACCACCTTAAGGACTTTATTTGGTATTGAGCTCATTTGGAAAACCACAATCTACCAGTACCTTGTACCAACCCAGTTTGTTACTCGTTTTTTCCTTCCTCCTGCAAGTACCCAGTTGCTCATTTCAAGGCGAAAAGAGATGTTTCACACCTGTAAAAGCAGCTACCTCACAGCACTTGTCTTATCAGAGCGAAGATGAAACCACACACAAACACCCTGCAATGAGGATGGGTGGGAAAACAGTTGCCCCATTTCCATCCCAGCAGCCACCCAAGGGACAAGGCAACCCAATCTGACCTCCCTCCACAGCTAATGCTGACATTTTCAAAGGCCTCAGGGATGTTGGTACCCAGCTCTTAGTACATGAACCCTCATTCCCATGGGCTTTACTGACAGTCTCAGACTTAGTTAACTGCATCTTCTTGAAATATGAAAATGTGTGGGAAGGAACAGTGAGAACTTTTAAAAATTGCAGTACTTTGATCCTAATTAACAGAGTTGACTGAAAGCAAAATATGTAGAGCTAATTTTCACAATATTTTTCCACAATCCCTAGACAGAGCCTTTTTCCTGGCAGTGTTTAAAATTAATGAAGTAAATATGTTTGCATATTTATCTTTTCATTACATGGAAACAACAACAAGGAAAACAGATTGAACTGATAGCAGAATTCTTCCACTCCAAAGCAGTCTGGATGTAGTTTTTGTTTCAGTTCATAAAATGCAACCCAAGTCAAACAAGCAATGCAAGTTCACTGGCCATGTAAGTAATCTGTTTTATCCAACAGAGCTACTACAAAATAACTGCTGTAGGAATTGACCCCTTCATTTCATTTTTGTCTCTGTGAAGAGATCCTGAAATGGCTTTGAAGGAAAACAAGATCCTTGCTGAAGTCTAAAAAACAAATCGTTGCGGGTTGCCCCACATGAGTAACAACAAATACACCATGCTACCATATGGCTAATTGACTCAGGCGATGGAAAAACGGGAAAGGACACACAGAAATGGATTCATTAGGACTCTTGTATTAATTCCCGAAGAGATATTTTCATTTTTTGGAACCTGAAGCCCAGAATCTGCTAACAGAAGCTTGAGAGGTCAGTGGTCCCTATGCCACATTGTAAACCATGGTCTGGTCTGGATTTTACACAAGTGAGATGGGAGGAACAGAAGAACTAACCTGCAGGACTGAGCTGCAGCTTCAGCAAACTCCATGGAGAGAAGACAACCAGCTTCCACAAGTCCTGCTCAAAGGCACAGGCAGATCCCAGAGTCGGTGGGGGTGGGATGGAGATGACTAATACGTGTGCAGATAAAGCAAGAGCAGAAGCTCAGCCTTGCAAGGATGGCAAGCACAGGCAGAAGGCAAGAGACCTCCCTGTGGGTTTGAAAATTGTCAGCTTGCCCCCAAATCTGAGCAGGCTGAGCAGCCCTTATTCATTCCCATGGCACACGGAGGATGGAAACTCCTATCAAGTCCCTTCGGTTCACACATACCCCATAAAATACCCATGACATGGCTGACTAGGCTTGCTCTGTCCCGGCAGAGAGGGTGAGACAAGACTGCATCTCATGTCAGAAGTGGTGTTCTCTTATCCAGCTTTACCTTCACTATCATGGATACAATAATTCATTAATAACCAGATTTTTTTTTCTCTGAGGGTCACAAAGGCTAAATAAACGTGATGAAATTCACGCTACTCAGTGATTCCTCGTTATGCCTTGATGACTGTATCAATTGCCATTACCAATGCCGAGCACCCATGATTGAAGTGATAATTAAAAAGGCAAATCATACCAGGCAGGTGTTCCTCTGTTACCACCGAGCCTGGCCTGGGCTGTTTGCAGCATCGATTACCTGTACTCATACACAACACCCTACGGAAACCCAGATTTCAGAAACTACACGACAAAAAAACATAAAGAGTAAAGAACTGTTATTATCCCCTCTCCATCAGTGCATATTATAGAAGTAATGAGCATGCAGACTTATTAGCTTTTTGTCTACCTGAAGAAAAAGTACACGACACTTTCAACCCTGATGATGGCATTTCAACCATGAAATTTTCTTCTGTTTTCAAGTCTGTGATGCAAGGAGAGAGATCTTGCTTTTGTGAAGCTCTTGCTTCATCTGCTGTACAGCTTTCATTTTGCTTTTCTTTCATTCTTTGGTACTTTGGAGATGAAACTACAGATGAACCACTTCCTTCTTCCCTCCTACATGGCACTATGCAGAAGTCAGCTTATACCATCATGCACAGAAGACAAAAAAAACACAAACCCTTCCATGCTTCTCAGTTTGTTTCTGGTCTATCAGTTCCCAGCATTTTGGGGTTTTTTGACAATGCAGTTTTCTTTTCTTTTTCAGAATGTGAATGAGTAAGATCATTTAAGTGACACCGTGGTAAACGGCATGGTAACTACAAAATCCCTTGTTAATTTTTTTGCCACGAAAGTCTAAGAAATAGTGATGGATCTCAAAAGTAAATGTTGCCTTTGTGCATAAAAGGGTTTGCTCTTTGAACTGCACTGAGATGACACAGTCATTACTATATGAAAGCCTGAACATTTTCTTCTATTTTGCAACAATTGTCAAGCAAGTGAAAGCTTTATTTGATTTCCATTCACACTGAAGACAAGATTTAGTACTCCAGTGGAACAGGCAGTGTCAGAAGGATTTTAAATTGTAATGCTACCACTTTAACATCTTAAAGGCACTTTTTAGAAGATAAACTCATCTGCCGATGATGACTAAATGACACGGTAATGGAGAAGAGGTAAAGATTTTCTTATGGTAATAAAAGGGAATACTTCACCCAGAGAAAGAAAAGCAGAGAGTTAGGCACTTCCTAGAAACACTTTCAAGAATCTTTCAAAATAATGGAAAAATAAATATATACATTATATTTATACACATAGACTCAACCAGGACTGATGTAGGACTAGATTTCTGACAGCAACTATCACTTCAGAGAGGCAACACTAAAAAAAAATAAAACCACTCAGCAGAGTACCTGATGGAAGAATACAACTCCAGGAAGGAGTCAGCAGGTGATGGCTCTGGGATTGTTGAGAGCTGTTAGCCAATGCTAGCACTCCATCAATTTCCAAAAATGCTTAAGTAATCTAGCACAAGTATCACATATATGCTGCAGAGGAAAAGCTGTCTCAGGTGAAAGCCCTCAAAGAGTAACATGAAAAAAAACCAAAACCCCTCAATACAGAAAAGATTCGCTTTTATTTTATATTATATGAAGGACGATTCCTTTGATATTATCATGTCAGCTTATGTTTAGCAACAGTGCCAGACACAGAAGCACCACC
This sequence comes from Cnemophilus loriae, assembly GCA_013397755.1. Lineage (NCBI taxonomy): Eukaryota > Metazoa > Chordata > Aves > Passeriformes > Corvidae > Cnemophilus > Cnemophilus loriae. The sequence continues at coordinate 2,977,820 of VZTF01001529.1, read as the reverse complement.
TTAAACTGAAGAAGAATTTGGGGGAAAAAAACCCCTATCCACATATCTTGCAAAACATCTGCACCTCTGGGGCACTGGAAGATGTGTTTTTAAATCCCTGCATGTCTTACAAAGTCAGTCACTGCTATTGTTCCCTTGCACTGAAAGTAAGGTTGCTGCCTCTGCCTTGGGATATCAATCATGTAACAATGACAATTTTTCTGGCTTTTGCATCCTTCATTGGGGACATTTCAGAAGGTCCTGCCAAGGCAAAGGTGAGGCACAGCCTCTTGATGTTACTCACAGTGAGCTGCACTGAGTCACTGGTTGTCATACTGGTATCTTTATTTACACATGTACCTTAAAAAAGATGATAAGATGACAAAATCTGTGTATTTTTCATTCCTGGCTCTGAGGCAGTATCTTGGTTTGGAAGTAAGAAAACCCTGTAGGTGTCTGAGTTTTCTGAGGGAGAGGCAAGAAGAGAATAGTGGTGCTTTTTTTTTTTCTGAATTTATGCCGTCAAATCTTACTAGTGCATCAACACTGGTGAGTGGCTACATTTTATAAAATAAAGCAGATGTTTTGAATTAATGATGGGAATGGATGAGATGAATTTATCCTGGTAAGACAGCTGATAAAACCTGCAAACATTAGGTTTGGGGGGTAGAAAGTCTTTGCTGGTACAAGAGTTCAAGAACAGACACCACGATTCTCCCTGGATTCACCACAAACTGGGATTTTCAGACCCAGTGGAAGTTGGTCTCTGCTCACCCTGAAGCTAAAGGTGAAAGTTCTCTTTCCTTTGACTCGGGGACAAGCGGCCCAAGGATTATAGCTCAAAATTATAACTCCTATGTTCATGTTAAATAATAATCCAATGTTCCTTACTAAAAACTAAAATAACTGCCACTGCAAGAGCGTTCAGTTGCAGCAAGTGCAGCTGCAGTAAAGTTCTCAATCTTGACCTTTCCGGAGGTCACAGACACCGCAAAAATGCCACTTCCACATTTTTCTTCAAGAAACACGAGGTCAAAATTAAGTTAAGGTGCAGTGAAGAGCATGTCTCAATGTATGTGACCCCTCTCCTGTGCCTGCATGCTCCCCAAACCCGCTCCTGAAAAGACCTTGTTCCATACAAATACAATCCATAATATCAGTGCAATTAAACTTAATGGTGTCATAAACCCAGGGAGCATCTGGAGGTATTGATAGGGTTTCCATTTATGGACACATTGGTGAGGAAATTGCTGTTTTCTTTTACATAATGATGCAGCTATTATGGATTAGGGGAAGTTGGGCCTGGGGCCTTTTTTCCTCTGCTTGCAGTTTAACAGTTTTCTATACCTTTAGTCAAACATAGATGTGAGATCACTGGTACTGAATTTTTCCCAGTTTTAGTCTTGAAATATGGTATACGAGGAAGGTTTCTCATCGGTTCAACAGCTTGTCGTATCCTGATGTATTGGAATAAAGAGAAGGCTCACTTGGGCCATATGTTTCAGTTGTTCCTCTCACTCCCCCGCTGTCTTTCCACACATACCATGACCGTGGACAACCTCTCCTTAAGTGGGCAAACAAATGGTTTAACTCAGATTTGCACAGTGTTTGCTGACTTGTGTGGGCTCCAGGATCCAACTCAGCTTTATCATTTCAGGCAAACATATTTCTGACTGACACGTTGGTAATTAGAGCAGCTCGATTTTATTAGATTGATGACAGATTAAAGGCCAGGATCTCAACCAGCAGAAATTGGTGTTGCTACCCTGAAATCCATGGTCCTACGCTGATCTATGCCAGCTGTGAGTGTGGCCCCAAATCTTTTACATTGTTTTGTGCCCCCTTACATAACAAGATTTTAAAAATTAAATGTTTTCAAGCCCGCATGTGTAGTCCCTAATCTACTTGCCCAGTGTAGGACTCAGTAACATTCTTGCATTCAGTTTCCACTTCAAACAGTCTGCCCCACCAAATCATTCGTATCATTAAAAAACCATAACTGAACTTAAGAGGAACCTTTTCATGCCTTTACAATGACATCTTAATTAAAGTAACATCTTAATTTTCTGGGACCTCTATAGGCCAGTGGACCTGGACTGTCTGTCCCTTATGCTCAGCTGAAACTGTTCAGAATGTGTCTCCTTTCTATCTTGCACCCTAACCATGTGAATTGACTATAGGCCGAACTGGTGCTGATTTCTGTTAAGGCAAAACACAGAACCAAAAAGCTCAGGTCCAAGATCCATTACCACAAGCCTTGTTTAACCAGCATCCCAATACAAGAACCACAATCTCAACGACTGAAACCCCACCAGTGGGGATCTTCAAACCACCATTATCTCGGGAGAGAACTGGCACTCTTAGTCCTGGAGAAGATCCTGAATTAAAGGGAAGCCTCATCTAAAAAGCTGTTCCATACTGTGTCTTGTGGCCCATCACTTTGTTTTTATTAGAAGCTTTTCAACAGGCAACAGTCACTCACCTACCAAACCTCATTCTTTATACAGTTGATAGTAAGATGCCCAGTGATGTGTCAGAGAGCCCAGAGACTCCCCCAGCCTGTCCCCACAGGAGCAGGTGACCTGGATGTCCAGGGATACGTGCACAGGAGGCCTTTTACGTCAGGTGGGCCCATGGCTGTTATTATAACCAGGGACATTAGCAAATCTCATCAAGCACTCATCTGACCTCAAGCCAGAGGTGAGCTGCATTTGGTTTCATCAGGGAAAGAAAAGAGGATAAAAATCCATTAAAATGAACCAGCTGTAAGAGGCCATTGAGACTACCCCATTTATTTGAAGTAGACTTTATATCACAAAACATTTCAAGAGCCTTCTGATGTTTGGTCTATTTTTAAAGACTTTCAGTTAGTCATAGATGAACCTCAAAATATTCAGTGGCTTGATATGAATAAATATGCTTATCCAAGCCTGTGACCTGACATTAAAAAAAGCTGCAGTGATTTATGCCAGCTGAGAAGGTTAAACTAGGAGACGGCCTCTCTTGTGATGCAGGAGGATTTTTGCTGTTACAACTCAAGTTTAGAACAATCCAAAAGAAACAACCTTTGCCACATGAAGACACCACTCTTACAATACAGTCTGATCTCTCTAGACAAGCACAGAATGTTTCACCCAGCAATACCTCCACCATGGCTGTAACTTGCACTTTAACAACATAGTACTTCTTAAGATGATATTTAAAGCATTTGGATGTCTCGAAGACTGGAAGAATCCAACCCCATTCTTTCAGCAGTTTGTCAGGACCTAGCTTGTATTGTAGTTGTGCTATAAAACAAAGCCAAGACACTTAATCATTTCAAGAGAGGCAAGAGGAGTCTGTCTTTGCTCCTTTAAATCTCTAGCACGTGCAATGCAAATTCCTATTTACAAGGCTGAAGTGTTTCCAGAGTGAGGAGTGCTGTCCTGAGGGGTCAGTGCAGCAGTTCTTCATACAAATAACCACATGTATACCTCGAAGAAGCGTTTCCCATCAAATTAGTAACACAACAAATAAGCAAATTAAAGCCCAAGTGATGAGCACACTTTAAAAATTAAGTGACTGATTAACCCCCAAGTCAGAGGATGCTCATCTCCTGGAACAACTCAGGAAATTTGGTAGCAAGTGGCTTAAACCGAACTCCAAGGCTGGTGAGTGTCCAATGTACAGCAGCACCAGAGCTGAAACTGCTCCTCCTCCAAAAGCTTCATCCACAGCCACAATAAAGCAACAAAGCCCCGACCCAGTGCTCACCACTGGATCAGCAGGACCAGGTCACAGGGAAGTGCCCTCTGTCATACCCAGAGAACACAACTGCTCCCTCTGAAACTCCAAAACCAGCAGTGAATTCAGATAATTTATAGTTCGAAAACTCGTATCTGGAATGCATCAGGGCTGTAAAGCCAACATTCTCCCCTTGGTTCTCCACATAAAGACATTTGTAAGGCCACTGGAAAAATACTAAGGGCTAGAATTGCAGCTCTGTTCATTCCAAAACAAGTTTCCACATGCTCTCCATAGCTATTCCATTTTTCAGTATCTCCTGCCCAATAAAAGACAGGTTTGAAACACCAAAAAGACACCTGCCTGCATTAAAAATTAACTACTTGTAAACCTACATACAAATTAACTATTTTTTTTGGCAAAAGCTGGACTTTTGGCCACAGTTCTGTAACTTGCAAATGTTTTAACTAATTGGAGTCATATTTAGTTGAACATTTTCATTTGGGTTTACAAATAAATAACACAAATTTTACAGGAACTTCTAAAGATTTCCACAGCAGAAGAATGCTGAGAAGTTTGGCAACTAGTAAGGCAACCAAATAATTTCTTGGGGTTTTTTTTAAATTCTGTATTATAAAAATAACAGCTTTATGATCATTTAAATCATTATCACGTGGCTGACCGTATGAATACTGAGCTGTGTATGGCAGTGCATTAGTTTCTTCCAGCTGGGTGATGGACAGAGCTGTTTGCTGTTTGATGTTGCCACATCTGATATTGCAAGGAAAAAAATAAATGGTGAGCATGAACAACTTGGCCTAATGCATTGGAAAGCAGACTTTCCCCCCGAAATGCTCTGCTTTTATTGATTTTGAGAATGAAAGCATTGACTTCCACAGCTTTTTCTTTCCATGATTTAGATGGTCCCATCATGGTGACAATGTCATGAGTTTATCCTCCTCATTTTGTGCACGCAGGTGGGCTTTGACTGGAATTAAGGTCTGAGTATTGAGAACACCCTGTGGTGTTTTCAGCAAGATTTCACCCTGCAGTTTGGACGTTGCTACAAAAAAACCGACATATTTGCTAGTTTTCATTACATTTTTTTGAGATTTTTCAATGAATTAGTCAAATTCTTCAAACATTCCAGCATTCTGGTGATCAGCAAGGCTGAGTGCACATGGGCAGACAAAAGGGACATTATTTTCTGCCTTCTTTTTAACTTCAGTATTACAGTCTTGACTCACTGTGGTATCATTTTTGCTTCCCAGTTTCCAAGTAAGCCATTAGACTATCTAATATGGCTTGTTATTTAGAAAAGCCCGTTTAGGTGATGATTAGCTACTGAATCTATTGTAAAAAAACCATAAAAAGCACATAGGCATGATTTAAATGTGAAGTCCCATTTTGGTATTAAACCACTCAGCTTCCATTTGACAGCACAAAACTCAGCTATACAAATTAGCCTTTATCTATAATTATACATGTGTATTTACCAAAAAAGAAATATTTTGAAAGATATTTTCTGGGAAAACAATCTTGAGACAAAACAATGAGGCATTCATATCAGCCTCTGCTTTGTTCAAAGTAGGTAAAAATGGTATTTTGAGGTAAAATTCCTAGGCAAATTGCATGCAGCACAGCAGCTTTAGAATTTGCAGGCTTCTTTTTTTGAGAGAGCTCTCACTCCTTTCATCTCAGGAAACAGACAAACATTTGAACTTAATGGCCATGAAAATGATGTGGCCAGAAGCATCTACGCTGCTGAGAACTTGATGTTACATTGCCAAAGCAACTCTGAGTCCCAAAGACACAAGTGGCACTCACAGCCATCACTGGCTTTACTTAATTTTATTTTTGACCAACTCTTCTTTTGTTTCAGTTTGCTCTTCTTTCTTTTTATACATTTCCAGTGGCACACAAAGCTTCTATGAAGCCTCAACACAGGCCTGGTTTTAGTATGACACTCTACAGTGGAACAGTCCTTTTTAATTTTAGCCTTAACAATGAAAGTCAGATTTCCAAAGCTGCATCTACAACACAATATTTTGCCAAGTGAATATATTTTTCCCCCTTCCTTCTAAAGGCAGCACCATAAAAGCTGCATTTTAATAATTACATAGTGCTTTTCATCCAACGATCCCAAAGAGCTTTAAAAAAGGAGCATATCATTACCCTGAACTTACAATGGGAGAAAATAAGGCAGAGAGGGATAAATCCGCGCCATTATTTTGCATTTTTGGGGGAGTGTGAGGAACTCTAATTAGATATTAGGAACAAGTTCTTCACTAAAAGGGTAGTCAGACACTGGAATAGGCTGCCTAGGGACGTGATGGAATCACCACACCTGGAAGTGTGGTGAAGGTTCTGTGCACTGACCACTGCACAGGGGACACGACCGCCCCGGGGGTCCAGCACAGCCTGATGCACTGGAAAGTCAAAAAGTCTCCCAGAGAATGATGGCAGCTGGGCAAAAAACCTACTGCAAGCAGAGTGCTGCCTTTCTTCTCCTGCCCTCCCACCTTTTTGAGGAAGATTAGAGATCAGCAATTAAAGCAGCCAAGCAGTGAGGGTGCAGCAGGCACCGTCTACAAATAACTCGCCATGGCCATTGTTACCGGGGGTCAGCTGCAGAATGTTGAAAAGTTAGACTGATAAATTTAATATCAGGTGGCATTTAAGCTGCTGACAGCCTTTTAAACCCACAGTGCTGTAGGATGCTGGCACTTAATTACTGAGATGGTATCAGGCCTCACAGCCAGCGCGGTGTGGGATGTATGGGCTTGCAAGCAGAGCCCAACAGACCTTTTTTAATCAAACTTTAAGCTAGAGAAGCTTTGAATACAGGAACCGTTTTAGTCCTACTGCTGCACGTAGTTTGGGCAGTCTGTAGCTGAGTCAAACAGCAGTAGAGACCAAAGGAGCATCCACACCAGCTCCTGCAGCATTTTTCCAGAAACCAGGATTATTCCTTGCTGTTGCTTCATGCAGTATTTTGAAATTTATCTTTTTTTTTTTTTTTTTACCCTCTTTTTCTCGAAATGCAGCCAACACATAACAAAATAGCTCCTCAGAGGGCAAAAGCAATTGTCAGGATTGAGATAAACTGTGGAAAGATATGCAGGAGGTCAATCATTGCACCCAGCCATAACATGCTCCTGTTAACAGAGCTTGTGGTAACTTAGGACAGGTCATTTTCTCAATCCCCACTTTTTTGTTGTTGTTGTTTTTTGTTTGGGTTTTTTTTGTTTGTTTGTTTGGGGTTTTTTTTGTTTGTTTTTAGATAGATGAGCCTGTAGCATGCAGAGATGAAGGTGGCCAATGTCGAAGACAGAAGGCTCCCAGAGGACACACAGAGATCCACCAGCTTAGACCAATACCTGCTGGCCCATTGCTCAGCTGTGGACCAGACCACCAGCTCCCACCACTCACTGCACAAAGATGGGCTTTGGCAAACCTGACTGCTACAAATCACAGAACCAAAACTGGCAGTCTCTGAGCGCCTCTGCTTCTTATTGCCTGGATGCATCCAAATAAAATCAAACCAAGTCAAACTGGGACAAGGCATATGAGTAAGGGAGAAAGAGCAGAAGGTTTTTGACCCAGCCCTGCTTTCTATTTCAGTGAGGAGAGACCACAAGTTCTTGAAGCACAGTGAATACTGTCGGTAGGAAGAAGTTCAAGTACCAAGGGGATGGTCAGCAATACAAAGTAACTACACTACAAAAATTAATAGTGCCAGGCTTATTTGAATGTGTATTTGTAAAATGCATTTAAAATAAGGAACTCCTGAGGGAAAACTATCAAAAAATATGTAATTAGATATGAGGCCAGGAAAGACATCAAAGGAGTTTAGGATTTCTTCCACTCCACCCAAGAATATCTGAGGAATATGGTTCCAAAGCACAAGGCACAAGTGCAATTGTTTATTCAGGTGCTGGTCACAGCCCTGTTAGTTTTGTTGCTGTAACAGTACTACAAACCTCAAGCAGCACCAGCAAGAGCAGCTGCTGACCACCATATGGCAAATAGAAATATTTAAAAATATGTTGTAGACAGGTGACCAGAAGAAATCAAGTTACTACTCGCCATGCAACAACAACAGAGCACCCCAGTACTCAAGCAGAAGTCAAGATTTTAAATAGCAAAAGTTTTAAGATTTTAAATTAACTCCTTTCATTTTGCCTTCGCTCAGGGCAAGGAGTACAGACATGGCTCCAGTGGCTCATTAAGCCATTCCAGCCCAAGCACTTGCTGTGCAAAGATATCCTTATTTTCTGCCACTGTTTGTTTTGTTAAAACCATTCTGTATCAGAAGTGTTGATGTTTGGAACATCGGAGGAGTTTGAAGAGCAAATTTGTTAAGTTCTATGAATATGGAGAGGAATTGAGCAGATTTGATACACTGGCAAAAGGAGAAAAGGGATCAGAGAACAGCCACCATAAAACCTCATTATGAAAGCACCCACGAGAGCCATTGGTTTGCACTATTACTGTATAAAGATTTTTTGTTATAGTGGGGATATCTGAAATAGTGCTTAGTGCAGTGGGACACGCTTTAACTTTACAAAGAATGTTACAACAGGCGACTCTTTAATAAGGCTGCTAGAGGATCAGGTCAGCAGGTAATTCACCAGGAGTGAGCCACTTTTAAATATTTCACTAAAAGAACACACTGAGATAATAATATCTCATTTATCAGCTTGCCCTTCAAGATGCTATAGCCCTAGTATCTCTTTTACAGTGAAGCAGACCTTTTATTAGAGAAAGGTCCTTCAATTTAAAGACCTCCCCATGGTGCCAGTGGGCCATTTGCAGCTAGAGATGCAAAGAGTTCTACGTATGAAAGCAACTTTTGGGCAGCATTCAAATCTCCCCTTGCTTAAAAGTGTAAGCTTTGCATCATTCAGGTACAGCCAGCAGCAACACCTGAAAAGCCGTTTCACACACACCCCATTATCAGCTTCTGCTTTCAGAGACTCCCATTTCCATTTCCCAGACTTTAAATACTGTGGATAAAATCTCCCACACTTGTTCTCTGACCCTCCTTAAGAGCTTCGAGGCAGGGCTTTGGGAGGAAGGTAGAACTTTGAAATTTTGGGGTGTTCCTTTGCTCCCCCCTGCCTTTTAAAAAACACTACAACGGTAAAGAAGAAAAAAAATGCCTGCTAAAATATAGACTCCCAAATACAGCACTTCTGAGCTACCAAAGCCTGCAGTTCAGGTTGCTCAGACAGTTTTTGTTTCTCTTTGTTCCTGTAGGTATTTCTCAAGAACTCTTCCATCCTGAAGTCAGACCTTCTTATTTCCCTCACAAAACCCATTTCTCACTTCACTTAGGGAGCAGCAGAGAGTAACAAATGAGGCAGAGGGTTATCAGAAGGAGAAAGCAAGACTGAGCAAGAGGAAAGCTCCTGTGTTACACATCTATTTGACAAGACTTGCCCAGATAATGGCAAAATATGATGTGTAAAATGTTGAAATTATGGCAGCATCCATTCCTAACCTTGGAACCTCGAATTCTCCACAGGGACATGTCTATTCATCCCCCAGGCAGAGTCTGAGCTAAGGAAATGCCTCATAGATGGTGACCCAGAAGGAATGCCTCAAAATACAAGCCTACCAACACAAAGCTGAATTTTCCAAAAAGGCTTCTGTTGGTAGACAAGCTCCCTAATGCAGCTAATGGTAACTTTTCCATTTCCTCTTATATAATCTGAAAACTCAAGTCAATCATGCTCAGCTTGTTAGAGTTTCCTAGAACTGCCACGAATCCAGCAATATTCCTTCAATTGTGTAATGGTACATTGTGTTAGTTAGGCTGGCGAAGCTCCACAGGCTAGTTTCTCTCCACCTCTTTTCCAGGGATCCTATTATCCAAACACTGAAGCAGAAACTCTGCAGCTCAATGTACTGAATGGGCATCTTCATCTGTGGAGAAGAAATGGGGTTTGATTCCCCATGCGATGAACTCGCTGATACCGTAACACAGAGCAGCTCAAAATCAAACTGCTCTGCCTTGGAGAAGCAAAAGGAAGATGAATAGAGGTCACCAATATTTAGTCACCAAGACCTTTATAAAAGTCAGAATACTTAGACTGCAATGACCCAGAAAGGCCAGTGAACTAATAAAACAATAGAATCCATGAAGTATGAGAAAGAGGAAAATGGAAAAAAATTGAGAAGGGTCCATCCAATCAAACGAAAACTAAAGGAGCTGATAAGGGGAATTAAATGCTCTGTGTTGTACCCTAATAATCCAAAGAAAATCTGAAACTTCAAATAATGAGAACAGCAGGGCTCAACCTTCTTGTCCCCCAAATCACATGCAACTAAAGATGAGTTCTTTCTAACGGGTAAGCAGCTGCTTAACAGAGTGATGATAAAACTAGCTCAAGTACTCGTAATTCTAGCCTCACTGTGGCTTTCTAAACCCTTTCCAGCTTCCCAGTGGTTTGTCACTGTGAGAATACTTTCTGGGACATTCATCTCCTTCACAAAACATCATCTCATCAGCAGGTAATGTGTGACATCCTCCCTGACAGTCCCAGGAGTGAAGGGAAGGATTTAATGAGCACAGACTCTGAATCGCTTCCTGATTAGGACTCAAAATGAGTTGACTTCATCTCCACCAGGAAAAAAAGAAATAAATTCAGGTGTTGAAGGAGAAAAGGCAAAGGACAGTTTCAACTCAGGCATCTAAATGTAGTAAACCCTTGATTTCCCTTAAGAGTTTAGGATGACAGATTATCACACATTAAAATATTGCCTTGTCAACACCAGGACTTGTCCACTAAACTACATTCAATACACATCTTTAACCAGCACTGCATACTCTGCTACAGCCCATTCCCAGCTTCTGCTGCTGAAAAGAACTTGGATCCCTCAGTCTAAGCCGCAGGGGATGTCTCAAGCTTCAGGCTCTTGCTGTGGTCCACGCAAGAAATAGAGGAAGAGGAGACTTTTTTCCCCCCCAGTCACATCCCCACTCTTACCACGGGCTTGCATTCTGGTGCTGAATTGTCAGCATGCCATCACAGCAATGACACTCTGTTCATCACCAGGCAGTGCTGACAGAACTGCCTTTCCAACAGCACCTTCTACATGACTATTATTCAGCTGCTCCCCATTCTTTTAAATTAACGTTAAAAAATCAACACCAGAGAGTTTTCAGTGTGAGCAATAAACCTACCAAAGACTTCTAGAAAGCCTGTACCCAAAGAAGATGCAAACACAGGGGGAAAAAGGAGCAAATTTACTTTTTTTCCCCATTATATCACAATCTCAGTTAGAGAGTTCTTTCAGAGCTTTTACTTTTTGTGTGCCTCACTCTCATCTTCACATGCATTAACAGGCAGTGTTGTACCCTAATGAAAACAAAACACATAAAACAATCCCCCACAAACAAACTAAAATTTCCAATCTGCAATGGATTGAGTGTTTCCTCAGGCAAACCAAGAAGGTGGTAACACTGCAAATTCCAGGTGGGACACTACCTCTGTTTAGGTAGGCAAAGCAACAAGCTATTTTTCTGTACAGTGAGTGATATCCACAGCCATATTCCAACTGCTGACAGAATGACATTATTCATCTAGCAGCGTTTTTTTCCCTATTTCAATATGGAACATTTTCAGAAAATATATATAACAAAGTCATTTAGGCACAGCTCACTTAGGGCTGACTTGACACAAATTTATTGGGTAATTGCCTCATTGGCCTCGAACTGCTGGGTCAACTATTTTTCTTCTTGGGTTTCATTTTCTTAATGAGTCCTTTGAAAATCTATTTAGAAGGAAAAAAAAAATTCAGTCTCTTCCAAGGAAAAGAGTGGGTGTTCATGATATTTTACATCAACTAAATATGACACAGTTTTTAAGAAAAAGTTTGACTTTAGCTATCATACACACACACCAGATATATACATCCCATGCAGCCATGTCAATATAGGCCACATGGATATTAACATATTTATGCAAATATGCTAATCTTACTATAAGGCGATACAATGTCTGTCCATGGGTAAAATCAGTGGGGGTGGGGAGAATCAACCCAAGGTTAAACTATCACCCTTCCTTCCATAAGCTTTTCTATTAAATCTGAAACATGCTCAAGTGATAATTTTGAGGTGACACTAACTGTCCCAAAGGAAACAGGGTTTTTTTCCACCAGAAAGGAATAGATTTTGCCAAGCCATCTTCCACAGGTAGGTCCAGCAATAAAAAATTAAAAATCACTAGGATAAAAATAGGAAAATCCAGTAATTTTATTTTAGGGGATCAGTATTTGCTTATAGCCATCACTGCCAGCTTCATCTCTAATTAATGTGAAATTGCAATAGAAATTCTGTCCAGCCTGTGTGAATTTGGAAACTTGCTTTAAGCATGTCTTTTCTTCCACATTTGTCTACAGCTGAGATTCCTGAAGACATCCTGCACAGTCTGAGCCAGTATATGCCTCCAGATAGAGCTCGACAGACCAAGAATATTTTTCCTACCTCTCCAGGTTTTGTTTTTCAAGTGGAAGAAACTCAACTCTCCTACTAAAGGATGAGAAGGAGGAAGACTAGGATATTTGATCTGTTATTTTCTAGCAGTCAGCTGGAATTCTGCTGTATATGGTCAAGAGGAGGGGGGGACAGAATCTTACTCATGTGTGCAGCAACAACAGCTCAGGATTAGCTGCAGACAGAGAGACCATATAGGATTAACACAGTGAACCAGTCATCATGCTTACCAGAATACTCAAGAGCAAACCATTCAGAGGATTTCAGGACAGGATTTAACAGAATTCAACTGAAAATAGCACCACATTTCGAATAAGTTTTACTGAATACCACAGCACCCAGCACCTTCTGGCCAGAACGACTTGATGTGCATTGATTTTAGAAGCATTTCTTGTGCAACCATGTAAAGACTTGGTGCACTGGAAAGGATGGAAAGCTGGCAGAAAGGTGTCTGTACACAGCTCCAAAGTTCAGGTAAGAGCCTTCCCTGCAGCACAGGAACTTTTAAACAACCGAAACTCAGGGTAAGTGTTGTTCCTGACAGATGCAGAGTCAGGAACCCAACACCATTCAATCAGCTTCTGCTTCTGAATTAATGGCTTCATTGTTGCTTTCTTTCTTTATGCAACACTGACTGCTATGACAGCCTAACCTGTGCTAGGGGTTGTCAGTAATGTTGACATTATTATCTAAGTTTCATATTTCAGGTTGGATTACCTGAATTAGAAGAGTATTAAAAAAAAAAAAAAAAAAAAAGGCAGACATTCGACTGGAAAAGGGTGATTGCTGTTACAGCAAAACCTGGCTCTGCAACACCTCAACAGCAGGGAGCTGAAGTGCTCCTGGAACAGCTGCCTGTGCTCCTTCTCACAAACACTGCAGCAGGTTCCCTGAAGGAAGTGAAGCATCATTCTTGGATCTGCACGGATCCATCGCTGCTTCCATCTGACAGGAGTTAGCAGCAGACAAGGACGAGTGGAAACAAACGGGCAAAGGAGAAAACACTCTCTGTGTTTCTGCACCCGCGAGCGCTTCCTCGCTCTCTCCAGACCAAAGTTACTCCTTGATACGATGTTCCACATTGCAGAAGGAGCCACACAACAACAAGCAACAGGTTCCCAGCCCAGCCCTCTGCTGAGCCAGCCCCTCTAACAGAGGAGCCCTCCGCACAGACTGCAGCCTCCCAGGCTGAGCCAGCCTTTGCGTTTCTCGCTCATTTTTCCTTGGGCACTGCAGAGTAGAAAACAAGCATAATTAACAACATAAAGCTCAAGGAGCTGAACCTGGTAGTTCAATTTAAAACCAAGCTCCATACATTCAAGCCATGTGGGTGTGCTAGAAGAAGTCTTATGAATTGTCTGTGCAAGCACTGCCTTAAATCTTTTTTGGCTGCCAATTCCAGCAGCTACCCTATAAACCATTCCCATTAACTGGCACACAGACTGATACCCAAGCAGCCAGAGCACGGCAAGGACAGCAAACAGATCACAAGTGACAATGCTGTTGATGTTACACGGTACACAACCTAACCCAGCACACCCCACCAGTGCCTGGACAGCGCTCTCCGAGTGCCACTGGCACCCCCAAATAGTCACTGCCACAGCTGGCCAGTCACTAGCAGCCTTTATTCGTCTGCAGCCTTCGCCAGCCTTTGAACAGACACATGGGCTTGTCCATATTACACACTCCTAGTTTATTTTTCGACACCCTTTTTGGCAATTTACACAGCAGCAAATGATCAAAGGTGAACAACGACTAAATCCTAGTTCATGGTCAGCTTGGCCATTCATCCATAGAAAAGGGATACGTAGAAAGGCAGCTGCAAATATCTGAAGCTGCTGCAGCCACTGGCCATGCTTTACCTGAACTGTGGGCAAATGAAGCTGATCACTCTTCATCACTATTAACCCATCGATATGTAAAAATAAATAAGTAAAATAATTCAAGCCTTGCTTGCAAATTCCTCTGAAACTCCGAGCAAAAAAAAGCAAACCCTTCCCAGTGTTACAGCAGGCACAGATCACCAGCTAAGTTAGCTCTAAAGGCAAATATTCCATTTTCACTGAGATGCAGTGGGCCATAATACGAGTAAGGAACAAAGACCCCTTTCATTCTGCTGACAAATACAGTATAGCATGTCACAAATCACAAGGGGAGCAGACAACACAATGACAGCAATTAAATGGGAGTATTTTTATTAAGAAATACATGTAATAATGACTGACTGTGTGCACTCTCCCCCTCCCCAACCCTTCAAGAATCACACTGGCAAACATGGCTGTAAATGTTTAGGGATGTTACTTCTGTTAGACAGAAAACTATCTTAAAGGAAGGGCACATCCAGCCAGTGGAGCAGGACACACACAAAAGCAGACACAGATGTTTTGTTTGGTTTTATGCATGTTGTACACCTTGTTTATTGCAATTCACACAGCTTCCCCAACTCATTCCCAATCGATGTATTTCTGGAGAAGCTGAAAAAAAATATGCCCCTTTTTAACTCTTTCGCTGCTGAATTCCAACTGACACACCATTCCTGCCTCTCTGCTCCTTGCCCTCCGCCCTGGTGACCCAGACTGCTCTCGGGAGATTCACTTCCCAGCCCTCACACCTGCTTCGTTTGGGGGAATATTTGCAGAAAAAAGGACCCTTCTGGCCCTGATACGCCTTTAAGCTGTGACCAGCCTCTCCGAGCCTGTCCCCTCCTTGCTCGCCAGGGCCAGCACAGGGCTCGGCTGCCCTGCACCTCGTCCCAGGCAGTGGCCCCGGGGCCGGTTCTCGCCTCCCGCTCTCCCTCCGGAGCCGCCGCATCTCCAGCCGGGATGAGCGCATCCCTCGCGGGGTCTCCTTCCTGCCCCCTCCCCGGCTGAGCCGCGGCAGAACAATGCGGGGACAGACATTTAGCAACACCTGCTGTATCGCATTAATATGCACAGGGATGTATTGAAGGTTTTTCCCATCCAGCACTAAGACCGCATTGTTCGGGGCGATCCATCAGCGGATCGCTCCCCCCTCCTCCAGCGCCGGCCCCACAAGCCCCCTTCTGACATGTCCCCTTGTCTCCCAGCCCGGGCTGACGACCACGTTTAGGAATGCACTTCATTAAATCGGAGCTGCCCCATTCCAACCTGCAATGCGGAGGCAGTACAAAGCCAGCGCCACGCTTCCTCCCGCATTTCTTTCAAAAGCCCCATTGTTCGGCAGGCATCTGGTCCTGATCTCAGCCTATTCGTGCCCATTGACCCCGCTTTTCGCAGCACACCCGCTCGCCAACGGGCCTCACGTAAAGCCTGCTTGATGAATTAAAAAGCAGCACTAGCCATCTGTCCTCCCAGGCTGGGCTCGGGCTGCCAGCCCCGCTCCGCAGCTCCTGTCCTTCCCAGCCCCGCAGCCTCCCCTCGCATCCCAACCTGCGGCCGGGGCACCGCTGCGTTCGCTCAGCAAACACACACCCAGCTTAGCACATTTGCTGCTTTTCCTTCCTTACGTTAGCATCTAGGAAAGAGGGGAGGGGGGAAAAAAAAGGGAGAGAGAATACAACAGAACGTTCTCACTTGCCTGAGTCCTTCGAAATTCAAGCACAAATACAAGATTAATCCTTCCTTTGTGAGGTCTTGTCTTTAAGTCGTGGTATGTAATGATCCTCAGCACTGCAGCAGAGGGGAATAAAAAATGCAGGGATCATAAGCAGGGGGAGGACAGGGCTTACTTACATCAGGGTTTCTGCCACATGACAATAGGTTTGAGAGGGAAGAATAAGCTGGCAGCAGCAGCTGACAGTGCAAAAGGGAGAATGCAGAAGCCTGCCTTTTATATTATTGGTGACATTTCTAACACATGACAACAATTTCCATCTGTATTTAAGCTGCGAGTGTGAGGAAAAGAGCATTACATCACGACTCCTCTATTCCTAGGGGCTGTGGAATATGTAGGCCAGAGGGATTAAAAAGCACCTGTGTGTGCTGGAGATCTGAAATACCACAAGGCAGATTTTACCCCCTCTCTTCTTTCTCCCTCACCTTTTTTTTTCCTCTATCACCTGCACTGAGCTGCTGTTTGAGAATATGCCCAGGGAAGTGCAAAATGGTATTGTCCTAGTTAGCAAGGCTCAAGCATGGGGGAATGATGCAAATATGTGTTTCTGGCTCTGTCTCTCTCTCTGTAGGAGATACAGCACTCATTTTTGCAAGCAATCAGACAGAATACAGAGCATCTTCCTGTTTTCTGCTGTGCTTGTCCCAAGGGCTTCGAGTTTCTCTTAAAGTACCAACTTTCATCTTCCTTTTAAGTCTGCAGGGAATTTCAGTGACAGTAGCAACAATGATTTCCTCGCCTTCCCCCCTTTCTTTTACAGCCAACACATGCCTGTATCTTTTTAAAAGTAAACATCCAGAACAGGGGCCAAAGATATTTTGGAAAAAGCACTTGACTGCTTCAGAGCCAGCAGGTGTCCGTCTTGGATGCTTTCCACGTATCTCACAGGACAGGATTGCTTAGACACAGCTCCGAAATCCTAGGGGACTCCAGCCTTGCAAGGAAACCTGCTTCCCTGCAGCTCCAGGGCTGCTTTGTTGGGGCTGCTGCAGCTACTCTGAGACAGGCAGGGACACGGCAATCCCCGGGATGGCATGGGAAGCACTGGTGGGGTGGGCACAGGGCGGTGTAGGGCCACTCCTGCCACTGTTCCCATGCCCCGGTGGGTTCAGCACCAGTTCTGCTCCTGGAACAAGCAGAATTTTGACCCACACCAGCCGAGAGCCATCGCTGGCAAAGCAGCTCTGTACAGCTGTGGGCACAGGACACAGCTCACAAGTTCACAGCACCTGTGTGAAAGGGCCAGGCAAGGGAAAACATCATCCTGTCCCACCACCAAACCCAGCAGCAAATACAGACACTGCTCTGGCTGACGTACCCAGTCCTAGGCAGGGGCAAAACACCACCGAGAGCCAGCAACCCTTGCATTACCTTTACAGGAGACATGGCCACACACTAACAGCAGATTGGCCTGCTTATAAACAGTCTTAAATTTATGGGACATCAGTATTTTCATGAAAACAACAGCTGGGCCAAGGTGCTGGCCCATTATATGTCTCCTGACAAAAAAAAAAAGACAAAAATTCTTTGCTCAAGATCACCTTCCTGATCGTTCAACACTGGCCTCTTTGAGCCATAGATTGTTTTTTGGGTATGTGTCTGGTCAACTCACAGCTGCTGTGGGAACTCCAAAGCCTTTGATAATGTTGGGTTTAGAATACTGCACACAGTAAATTTGAAGACTGCAGTATGAAAATAAATTACTCCAAATTCCTCGCCCCTCCTCTCCATGTCCACAAAATAAAAAAAAATCTGCATGAGCCACACTGAAACTCTCTCAACCAGATGAAACTTCAATGAGGCAGTACCTATGTGGAACATTCCAGAAAAAAAGCCTCTTTATTAAAAAAAGAAATGGAGCATTTTACTTTAGATTTATTCAGAGATGCAGCTCTCCAGTCATTTATGGAAACTCTTTCATAAGATTTAGAAGAGGGGAAAACGGAAACAATGAAATGACTTATTTTTAATCTGGGGTTTAAAGGCTTTTTTTCTTTCCAAAAAAAAGTCCCACACACAAAGAAAGAAATTCAATGCAAACCTCTGTTTCTGTATCATGAAAGCCCATTCCAGTACCAGAGTAATCAATTTCTCAGAGCTTGTGTGGTCTACAGCAAAAGCCAAAGAAGGTATTTAAGTTTATACAGCCTTCAGCATTTTGATGGCTTGCTTTTGAAATACGACATGTTTAAACTTTATATCTTTTTTTACAGTTAGTTATGTCTGAAGAAAATGGTTGCTCTCAGTAGAAAAAAATAGAAGGAAGGGAGAATAAACGAAATTCAACCTGGTTTTGAGCTGTTTGCCCATTCTAAAATCAGACTAGTTCAAAGTTGCACCATGAAAAACTATTACAGTTGTAATTACAGCTCTCATCATTATATTATACCCAGTCTTAATTTAGCATCAAACACTTTGGCTCGTATGAACAGAGAAGAAATAAGAGTGGTGCTCCAACACCGAGAACTTATTACCAGATAAGCATCCACAGAAATTTACAGAATCAGCAAAGCAAATACTTTGTCAGATGTAAGAACTCTCTACCTTTTCTAGAGCTGAAAGTCATAAGCAAATCGTAAATCACTTCAGGATGGGGAAAGGAGTCTTTGTCCTTACGGTAACCCCAGCTTCCCACCATGAAAGAAGGCCATCTTGAGACAAGATTTTACAGCTGGGATTTAACTCACAGGGTGGAAAAAGTGTGAGATAGAGCACTCTTGTAGGTAGGAACAAACTTCTACAACAGACTTCTCATTCTTTCATCAGTACATTTTGGATCCAATTCACTTACCATGTGGGAACAGCAAATGGGGAACAAACTGTGAATTCAAATAACTGTAAACTCAGCAAGATGTGGAAATAAAACACAGATGGTGCACTTCAGATTAAGGGTCAGCATTTCAGCGTCGCTTTCCACTTTTACATTGTGATAGGTGATGTATAACAACCACCTTCTCCTCGAGACAGCACTCTCATCAAACCATGACTCACTTAGGAAAACAAGAGGCAAGTGATACCTCCTTGGAAGCCTCCTGCCAGTCGAGAGGAGCTAAGGTTACCTGGTTAAGATGTGGGTTTGCTGCTTGAGGATTAATGTTTAGGAGTGGAAGTTGTCTCCACTAGACAGACGTGGCTGACAAAGGTTTCTTCGGCATTTCCATCTTGCTGCTCGGCCTGGCAGGGCTGTGCCCAGACCCCACGTGGTCCCCTCTTCACCACCTACATTTCCAGCAAGAGTTTGCAGAGGTTGCTCTGATACCTGTTTGCCAAAGCCAAGAACACAACGCACTGCTGCCAGCATTCCCCAGTACCACCCCTTAGAAACTGCTCAGTCCTAAAACACCTCTGCAGGTCTGCATCCTGCTTGCCTGAACACTGGGTTAATTTTATTCTCTCAGACCCATCTTGTCCAAAATCTGAGGAATGGAATTTAGGATGACTTTATTCTGGCTATGAAGTGTTAATTGCATGCCCAGGGCCTTCTAGAAAAGGGTCGTCTGCCTGTAAGCACAAGTTCAAAGAAGAAATAAAGGAGTAAGTACAGATTAGATGACAGAAGAGCTGTAAATCTATAGAAGCTTGAAATGCCAGATAGAGAGGAGCAGTAGTGATTGTAAGGTGATTATTACCTTCAAAATATGCCGGAGGTTGTTTATCAGATCAGAGTTAATGAGGGAGAAATCTAATAGAACTATAATATTAAATTTACCACTTTAATGGTATCATCAATGTTCTATAATGTGGGCAATTTACAGAATGTCTGTCAGTGTGATTCTCCAGTGTGGTTAGTTACACAGGAGCAGCACTATTGCATCTCATCAGCTTTTCCCTTCCAGAAAACACTGGGCTTTTTGCAGAGGATTGCTAAGTGAGATAGCAATCTGTATCTTTAAAATGATGGAAATGCAAAAATGGGAAAGATATTTATGAACCTGATGGGATGTTCACACTTCTGCAAGAACTGGGTCCAGCTGTGCCCCACTGCTGAGTCCAGCTTTTCTACTTCTGCACTGCCATGTAGTGTCCTGCTGGGTTTTCCATGACTCTCTTTCACATCTTGCAACACTTGCTGTTCTCCTCAAAACCTTCCACATTTGGATTTAGGAGAATTGCTAATAACCTCACTATTCAAGCACAATTTCAGCTCTCCTGTGTTATCCCCCTCTGAACAAAAGAAAATACTAAAAAACCCACACCCTAGAAAAACATGAACTAACATGGCAGTAAGGGCTCATAAATCAACACTTAAACGAAAGGAGTCAAAATACCCGGTATCAAGGTTTTGATTACTAATTCAAAAGACCTGTGAACAGCAGGAGATGGTAATGCTGTGTTTATTAATAGCCATCTCCTCATGTATCCAAGGAAGAGATCGCTAAAAGCAGCAGCTTCTTAATGTGGATTTCCTCCTTCCCTAAGCATCTGCTCCAGCCCCTCTGTTCTGAGGTTTGCCAGTTCAAGTCCCTGATATAGCAAGGATCACCTGCACATTTTTAACAAATGACAAATGTCCCATTAAGTAGCTTTAAATTTTGGTACTTGAGTTGCCATGATGGTCTAAGATAACAAAGTATCATCAGTGTCTCTAATAGGCCTTTTTATAGGCCTTTCACCAACATCGACTTTTGTTTACTGTTTTTTCCTCTGGTAAATGAAGTGTTAAACCCGAAGTTCAATGAAAAAGTGCAGGTAGTGAATGAATAATGAAGTATAAAATATAATTCAATAGCAGATGATACTTCCAAAGGTCTTTGATGAGGTTTTCCTCCATATTCATCTCTAAAAAGACCATGCAAGAAGAACTGCCAGATCACCATCCACCTGATCACTCTGAGATACACATCTCATTTTGAAGATACATTAGCCTTTCAAAGAGCCATTTATTAAACATTTCCATTTAAATAAAAATTTTCACAATCCTCAGTGAAACAGATGTATTCCCTCTTAAATCACTAATTAAGAGCAGTCTGGGACATTACAAAGCCCTTTAAAAGGAATTCAGAGAACTAGTGTCCCCCTTAAATAAATCTGTTCTGGCAATGACCCAGGAATCTTGACTTCATAACTCAAAGCTCTAATTATTCGAGAGAACATCATAAAAAAAGGATACATCTAGACTGTTAAGACTAATAAGAAAGATTTATTTTTCCTTCAATAGGGGCAGAACTACAAATATTTGTTCTATTTTTTCTACCCTCTTATTCACTTGGGGTGGGGGGAAGGAAATCAGTGAAGATGAATTTACAGAGTTATTCCCAGTAAAGGTACTGGATATGACTCTCCCCAAAGAAAACCAGCTAGCAGAACCTAAACAGCTTTATAAATGATTACACGGCTAATCGCCTCTCTGCTGAAATAAAGACAAAAAGGATTTAGAGGACAAGTACAGCACGCTTTATGTGAGGAGGCATGTAATGTTAAAAAAAGGATAACTGTTTGAAGATGAAATGTGACAACTCTGCATCCCCATCAAACCATCAGGAGCTGGCATCTGCCTCTGCCCCCCTGGGCTCAGAGACTGTCACGGCAGCAGGATGTGTGACTGGGAATCACACAGGAAACTCCTCCTCTGCAATCCCACTGGCTTTGCCCACGCCGTACCGCAGGTATCACACTGGACCAGAAGAACATCATATAAATGCGATTTACAGGTGTTCCTTTTTAAACACTGACAGCTTTGATGGAAAGCACAGGAATTCTGTAATGGTGAAACCACCAACACGCCCAAGCACAAACACACCTACACAGTGACGGGTGCTTTCTGGAGGGAGTTAATCACGAAATACCAAATGTGAAGCCCAAATGCAAATGTGAGTGGAAAAGCAGGTTAAAGAACAGCTACACGTTTAATTTTACCTCATTTTAAAGCAATCCTTTTGCTTGGAACGCTCATTCTCTTGCTTTGTGGCATAATCAATACACTCAAACCCTTGAACGGATGCATGGTGATAGCTGAAAAGAAATCAAACTGCCTAGAAATCAAAAGCTGTGGCACTGCAGCCATCACAAAAGATCTAATCAGGACCCTGGGACATCATATGAAAAACTATGGCAGGACAGAGCCAGTTTCGAAGTAAATAATGTGGGGTAATTCATCTGCACCCCTTCAACCTCCAAACAGCAGTACCTGCTCTCAGGTCTGGTTTACTCTCTGCTCTCCCAGAGACTCTCACCTTGGAAGCCTTTATGTTTTAAAACATATGCACAGACATTGTTTGCACTGCACCTAAATATCCACTCGCAGCTGCTTTGCTGTAGCACAAAGCAACTGCGATGAAAAACCTGCAAAATTAAGTACACTGGGGACCAACAAAGGAAACAAAGAAAACTGGCCGTGTAATCTCTTCCCACACTCCTTACCCAAATCTCCTTTGGCAAGTGGCATGGGAGAGCATATCAGGCTGAGCTCCTCTGCTTTGTACTGTTCTCTGGTGCCTCATGCAATTCCAACTGGGTGTACAGTGAAACACAAAAAAGCTATTCCTCACAAATGGGGCAGCAGATGGAGCAATATTTGCTATCATAAGTGCTTTTATTTCCAAAATTAAAAAAAAAAACCAAAACAAACAAACCCACCCCCAAACAATAGTTTCACTGGCACAAAATGTGCTATTGATCTGAAAGGACAGACCAGATGGGAAAAAAGTCCTGAAGTCTTCTAGATTAAACAAAAATGATTGTCTATAGAAAGGAACTAAACTACAGAAATATTGGCCTTGTTGTTCAGAACAGGGTATTTTTCTCTCTTTTAAAAGTGAAAACACATCTGGTTCACTAATAAGTGAAAGAATTATATCCTCGAAAACTGCAGGGGACACTGCTGCAATTTGGCACACCCTGGAACACAGGTATAAGGATTTTCTAAAGCCAGTGGTTGTACTCAGGATACAGTCTCTGCTGAAAACACAGGAAAAATTAAATGTGTGTACACTAGCTGGCATGGAAAATATACCTCATATTATACAGTTAGATTAACTCACAAGCAAATATTCTTGAGAAAAATTATCTTTACATACTGCTGGTACCCATATGTTGCAACCCAGTGATAATGCCACCATTTAAAAAGTATTTAAAACTTTTTCCTAACATAAATCTTGTAAAACAATTAACTATTTTTTATGTGTTAGAAAAGAGTCTGCTGCTCCTCACCTTATCAGTGTGGGCCTTCAAATGGATATTTCATGGACCCTGCAACTATTTTTCATTAGAAAAGCAGAATTACACCTCTAGGAAGGGAACTGCAACAAAAGATACTTGGATAATAAATACATCTGCAGGTCTGGAAAGCTTTTGAGAATTCAAGAACATTTGTGTACATAAACTGATGATTTATTGCCTGGGAAGAAAACTAATGTGCACTGTCAGTGATTCTGTTTATCCTTAATAAAAATTAGTAACTAAAAATAACTTGGAAATTGTAACTCAAATACATGTAAAACTCCACGCATGTAAAAACATATTCATTTGTAACATAAAGGTCTTTATGCTTCATTTCAGCAATTTTTCCCAGTATACTGATACACTTTTATGCTCACTATTCTAAAGAAAAGAACCTTCTGTAACCTGGTTTGCATTTCCCTTTTATCAATTCATTCTGAAGTTCAGAAGTACTTATGGGGGAACCCAGAGCTACAGGACTTTAAAAACTATCCTGGGAAATCACCTAAGTCTGCACATTTGACAGGAGTTTCATCACACCCCAGCCCATTTAGTCTCTCTAATCCTCCATTACCTGCAGATGATGGTAGTTTTGCACAGAACAGCTTATCCAGCTCCTGGAGAAACTGAACTACCCTTAGGAAGTTCAATTATCCATGAAAATCTTTAATCCAGATAATAAGCTTCAGTGTGCAGTCTACAATCACTTACTAAAGTTTGTCCTATCAAAACTGTGAAGTTTTGTTGTTCAATATTATTGGTTTTGCTTAGAAAGGAGACTTTTCCTTTGTACCAGGAGACTGCTTGGAATAAAGAAACTTACTCTCAAATTTCCCACTAAAATGTGAGAGAGCTCAGGCCAGCCAGGTGCCTGGGCGTCGTTGGCTTTTTCTGAGCCTCCTCACACATCACTCGACACTTACAACTATTGATTTTCATCCATTTCTTTCCATTTTGCTCCATGTTCCTCTTTAAGACCAACCACAAACAGCTGGAGCTACTGTTCTGTAATTGAGGACAGAGGAACAGATCAAACTCTGGGAAGGTGAGAGAACAGACAGCAGAAATGAAAGTGGTAAATCTCTAACATTCAGATATCCAGTCAGTTAATCCCAGGACATGTACTTGTTTTGGGGAAGTCAATCAACTGTTGAATGGTGACCTATTGACATTTTAAAAGCCAATTTTGTGAAGAAAAGGGGAAAAATAAAAAAGAATGCCATTTAGTGTCTAGTCTGACTTAACTCTAGACTAGCCACTACGCTGGCGCCTTTTCATCTACCATCAAAAAGACCTTGCACCTTCCACAGTTTTGCTTCTGAAGACTGCAGCCTGGCAAGGAAAGGAATTGCACAGTACTGAAATAAGATTAGCTGTTATTTCAGTCATGTCTGCACCACGTATACTGCTTTGGCAAGTACAGGTACAGACACCAGACCCACCATAGCTGTGGACTGAAACAAGTGGGGAATCAAGTAAATAGAAAAAAAAAACCCAAACCAAACAACATGCTGAGGTAAGCTTTTATGGAAGTATCATCTTTCTGATTCCTCTTGATGCACTTTGGAAAGAAAACTTGCTGCCAGGTTGCTGAGTATAAGCAACTAGGACGAATGGCCAGTACTGCATGTTTATGTTAAACAGATACCCTCTGCCATCATTTCAAAAAGAGGAAGCCAGTCCTATCTGTTCAGCCTCCTGTGAACAATGGTTTGGACATGCTGCTGCACTAGCACCTTAAAGTAAGTTGCTATCACATATCTTTCTCAATAAACACTCTTGCACAGATATCCCAAGGCAGGGCTGTTTGGAAACACCTGTTTAATGGATATACTCTGACACGAACTTCCAACTAATCACAATTTCCACTAGGTGAATCTTCACATACAACAATCCTGTTTGGGGAAGTCTTGCTCCTGGAAACTCTCTGAAACCCAAAGCCAGAATGTCAACACACTACATCACCGACCCTCAGCCTCCCCCAAATCACACCAACTTCTGTGAGCACAGATGGACTCAAATTTGGCACAGGGTGCCCCAGCAAGATGCCTCACACAGTTGATAAACCTGCTCTCATGCTCTCAAGTGTTTGGGCTGGCAAAACTGAGCTGGAATAAGTGAAATCCACTCTAGAAATAAGGTGTGGACCAAGTCTTTGCATCAGTCAAAGCACTTCTGGTAGAGGCATGGCCAAGGGGTAATTGTGGAGTTGTTGCCATCTCACAGTATAGTCCAAACTCGATGGAGCCATTAACCACTCCAAAACAGAGCATTATTTCTGGTCATCTTCATTAGGCATATCAAAACACAGGAAAAATGTGGTACTTCAAAACAAAAGAAGGAAAAGGGATAGTAAATAGAAAAACCAACATATGGTGTTCCATCCATCCCAAATCTGGATGATGCACTGATGGATTTTTGTCTAGTTTTGACAATGGAAACTACCTGCTAGGAATGAAAACAGTAACTCATCTGTAACATCAACAACTATGAGAATAACTTTGCTCAAGTTCTAAAATCCTGATTTTTCTTAAGCAAAAGACAAAAATATTCTAAAGTAAAGACTCAGTGAAGTTTACAATGAAATGAAAGCCTCAGGAAGAAAGTCAAGGAAATAACTTAATGAGAAGTAAAAGCTAGTCCAGTGGCTGAACTACACCAACTCTGCCAAAGATTTGTCCATTGTAGCATGGCTTTATAACCACTTATACACCATCCAAATACATAAATAGGTGCCCTGCCTCTCTTCCTTACTCTGTCTTGGTCCTAGCTTATGCTGCTGCTCAAGCTGTAAACTCAGAGGAGAATGCCTTGGGATTGTAAATAAACCCGTGGGTTTGGTGCGATAGGAACAGCAGAGCACTCGCGACTCATGACAGCCAAACTTGGAGGCCACCTGGAATCCTGTCACAGCTGTTGTTTACTACAGAACATTGCAGGAAAAAATCAGCTCAGTGGGGAGCTGGGAGCTGAGGGTACGAGGGCTCGGAGGAAGTGCTGGAGGGGCAGATGGCACTGAGGAGCAGGGGAAGGCTTCAGTTTGCAGAAATATGTGTGTGGTTCACCAACTTATTTCAACAATACTTCTTTCACCTTTGGGTCCATTTCAAGGCCTCATTTCTTTATGATAGCTCCCACATCTAGGGATCAAATCCTGTGATCTCTCAGAACACCATCCTGTGTCACCCAAACAGGCAATGCTCATATGGCCTCTGGGAGCTGACATCATCCCACTCATCCTCAAGGGTTCACCAGGAAATAAATCAAACTCTTAACCAACTCTCCTAAAGAAAGAATCTAAATGATGCTTAAGCAGTGTGTCATTGACAAAATAACGAGGCTGAGCCAAACTTTCTGCATCTTTCTTCCCTTCTACAAAAGCTCAGTCTTCAGTCAGTTCCAGAGCCAAGCACACAACGGGCACAGGGCTGTGTGGGCAACAGGAACCTTCTGGGTTTTCTCAGCACCTGTACCAAACCAGTCAGGGCTGAGCCATGTGCTATGCTCACCAGAATTTCTGGGCAAGAACTGGTTAACAGCACCTTTTTCCAATTTGCATTTGCTAATTATCGCTTCATTTAGCCCTTATATTAGTGCAATAAAAAGCAGCTGTCGGGCCAAGCATGCTCAGTCCAAGTGACCTTGTGTTCTTGTTTGTGTTTACCACATAAGCAGCAGGGAATTCCATTTTCAAAATACAAGGCTTCATAATCCATTAGCACTAGAGATTGGTCCAGGGCTCTGGATTTACTGGTCACGTGTACCAAGGAATAAAAATATGAGTGTACAGCCAGATTAATCTCCAGACCTGTAAAGCATCCCATCTCACCCTGCAGCAGTCTCATCCCAAGCCACATATGAATATTAGCATCATTCTTAAAAGCTACCATTAATACTATCCCCACAGTAAATGAAGCAAAAATTAAATGCTACCTGCTCGACAATTTAGAAAGTGTGGAGACACACAATAACTAACAGCACTTCTCAGATTTTCCACTTGGTTCATAAGTGAAACATAAGTACTGATGTTCTCATTAATACACCAACAACCCACATCTCCCCCAGCTATTTCGAAAAGGCAGGAATCACTTTCACTGCTCTTAATTTTAAATCAAAAGCAAGTCCAAGCAGCTTAGCTCACCATCAAGTTGAATAAATCAGATAAAAGAATCAATGGAAAGCATTTCAAAATGTAACCTTGGTAACATGTAAAATGTTTCCCCAGAACTTACACTCATTTGCTTTATTTGCTGCTTTAGGAAATGAAATATCACACATAGGCAGAAGGACATTAGTATCACAACACTGCATCTCCCAAGCCTAACACTGCACGTGCTCTCCTGGAAGGCACTTTTTGCAGTATGCCCTAAAAATCTGCAGCCTGCCAAGTTAGGTGATTGAAAAACAATCATGTTTCACGTTGACAAAATGGAAAATGGAAGTGTTCAGCAGGAAACAATAATCCATATTTATTCTTTATGTCCTTTTATGTTCTTTAAACATTATTTGCTTCATGCTTTTCACTGATAAAATGAGCATAAACTCAATGGTGTTATAACAGCATCTGCCATTTGAAGAATCAACATTTGTCAGTGTTACCACTCAATTTTAACTGGTCTTACACAGCCCTCCTGCATGCAACACTTAGACTGAAAATGACTACGACTGTGTGTACCACTGTGTGATATTTGTTGGCAAATACTGATTTCTGAGTTGCAACATAATTATTCAATATTTATGTAAGTCTACCAGGATAAACAATCTCTGATTCACAACGAGACCGAAAACTTCAAATTATTTTGCTGCTTATCTCAGTATTCTATAACTAAGATGTTTACTAGTTCTTATTCCAGCCTGATCTAAAGGGCATACCATTATTCCCACAGCTCAGCCAAGTTAAGCAAAAAAACCTTTTCCTTGGAAGAGTGTCCCCTGCCACCTGGAGAATGTCAAACAGAGGTGCAGCAAAGCAAGATCACTCTCCACTCTTTGTACGTCTTCCCAAAATGCCAAGGACAGTCTCACTTTGAGTAATGATTCTGACCTTCTAAAGATTACCATGCTCCAGACTTCTTAGTTTTTCTTCTGGTTGTTTTTTTGTTGTTGGTTTTTTTTTTTCATTTGGTTTTGTTTTTTTTGTTGGGTTTTGTTTTTGTTTGGTTTTGTTTGTTTGTTTTTGTTTTGGTTTTTGGTTTTGAGGTTGGTTTTTTTTGTTTTGTTTTCGTTTTTTTGAATGAAAATGAGCATTTCTTTCTCAGCTTTGCTAACTCTTGTTGCTTATCTCCTATGTGAATCGAGGACGACCTTCCAACAGTGGCAGATGCCTGCAACAATGGCACCCGGCCATAAAATGCTGTTCAATTCTACAAGTTTAAACAAGCATCAGAAATAAAGTTCTGCTCAGGAAATAAAAATAGAAGCCACTTTTTTATTCATAGGTTTTAAACCAATAAGCAACATTCACCATTGTGATGTTAACACAGACTATTTCTAAGGCAAGCAATCACTTCATGGCAGTTTTTTTTAGGGTTTTTCTCCAAAGCAGGCATCACAAGGCTTGCATCACACCATCAACTGCTCCAAAAAGGTAATCAAAAAAAGCCTAATTCAGAGATGAATCATCTTCCTTTTCAACCCTATTTGCTGTCACACGTGGAAGTCTGCCCAAGCTGAAAACAGTCTCCCCCACAGCCGTGCCCACCACCACGGGAAGGCTGCCCCAGAAATAAAGATGAAATTCTACCACACGTAGTCCAGCAGGTCAAGGTTTTGCTACTTACAAGGCACAGCATGGCGATAAAGGTTGTCTCGAATGGTCTGCTGCAAGTCGTGATCCGGCGACCCCTTCTGAAACCTCTGGTTGAGATAATGCCGCAGGTCTTTGTTCAGTCTGCTTCCTGCGAAGAAGGAAACAGCCATGTATTTATTTCTAAATGCACACAATCAACATTTCCAGTTGAGGCAAATGTTAGATTTCCATTCAGAGTCCCCTAAATTATGGCATGCTGACTTTACGAGCAGAGGCTCATCGTCCTCTACAAATGGCTAATTACCAAAAATAACTTGCTGTAAACAAGAGGTCTCTCTTGTCTCATAATGCATCTTTCTTCCTGGGGTGTTAAACAGATCATCATTCCCTTTTATCACTTATTTGTCTGAGCAAATGGAGACAGACAGATGATGGGAAAAAGAAGAAAAATAATAAAGGTATTGCTTTTGCAAGTCACTGGAGGGTGAGCTGGGCAGAGAGGTGGCAAAAGCTGCTCCCATTGGAGGTACTAATAAAGCTGAGCATGGCAAAAAAATCTAACAAGTGCTATACTTTCCACTGGTATCTATCCCAACACACAGCAGGAGTTACAAAAGTATTGACTTAACGAGTTAAGAGCACCCAAAGTCCTTAAAAACAACAAAATAATATCCAATGCTTTTCACTTAAATCTATTTATTTCCCTGTTCAGGTTTGAACACCTTCAGAAGTGTGAAAGAAGATCAACGAGTTGAAAACAAAACAAAAACAAACGAACACATAAAAAAAGAAAAAAAAAAGAAAAATAAATGTAGCTGTTAATGAACATTGCCAGTTGCTGAATACCAGATCCTTTTTTGTAGCAGAACATATGAACTGGAGAAACTCAATGAAGTTTTTTCTCAAAACTATTTCCAAGTATGGAATAACACTGACATTAATTTGACTGAAGAGCAAAAACAGGGGTTGAAACTCTTCTGTTCTAAAATGAAAAGAAAAAGAACACTGGAAAGGCTTCTAAGAAACATAACCAGGATGATCAAAGCCTGGAGCAGCTGCCACACAAGGACCAAGAGAGGGATGCTGCAGCCTGCTGTGGACATCAGTCTCCAACATGTCCTGAGGTCACCTGGGGACTGGGCACTGCTTGGCTGTCCCAACACAAGGACTGGGAGACACCAGGGAAAGCTGAACAGGAGCCTGGTTCAGGATCAGCAGGGGCAAGAGTCCACGGGCTGTGCAGCTCTCCCTGGAGAGCACTGTGGGGGCAAGAAGCTCATCCAGGAGATTCAAGGGGAGATGGAAAAGCATTTGTAAGACAGACCCATTGGGGGCTGCAGAATTACAGAATGGGTTGGGTTGGAAGGGACCTTAAGGATCATCTTGTTCCCAGCCCGTTGCCATGGGCAGGGACACCTTCCAGTGGACCAGGTTGCTCAATGCCCCATCCAACCTGGCCTGGAAAAGAAGAGGGAAAAGGAATTCCCTTGAGCTTAACATTAATTGCTGGTGGCTGGTAGACCTGGGAAAGAAGTGGGGGAATATCAAATATCTTGCTCTTTTCCTTCCCTTTGCCAGGCATCTCATTTATGGCCCCAGCTGGAGCCAAAATGCTGGACTACAATGGACCTCGGGCTGAACCACTGCAGCTGTTTTCACAGTCTTTTATCATTTGCATTATGTTTTCTTGATTGTGAATATGTAATGCAGAGATCATCTCAATACATCTGGACACCGAACACAGCCTCACAGTTGCAGATTCCTGGCTGGAGCCTCTAGGAATCACTGCAGAGCAAATCAAAAATAATAACACTGCAATGGAGTGCAGTTGGACAGTGGGTCTGGGAGGCAGCAGCAGCACCAGGCAAATGGTGAAATAAGAAAGAATGCAGAGTGTTACATGACCGTGGGCAGGATCAAACTACTGCAGCCCTGCAGCATTTTACCAGAAATGTTGGTTTAAAAACAAAACTAAACACAAAAAACCCCCGCAGTCTGAAGTACTACGTCAAATTTTAAAAATAACTTTGTGATTTGTATTTAGATCCTCCTGACAGCTTTTTCTTGTAATTAAATCACTTATTGAAGAAAGGAAGGCTCAGGCAGCAGGCCCAGTTATTAACAGAAGGAAATTTTTTAAAGACCAAGATGTTCATTACAGAAGTGAAACAACAAAACTGAAATTAAGAGAGATATAATTGGCTCAAAACACTTTCCTGAGCAACCCCAGCAAAACCCCTCACTCTCAGAGTGAATTATCAACCCATCTTCTAACAAATGGTCTCCAGTTATTACACCATAAAACTGGTTTCCAACATAGGAGGCACTTGGAGGGTTTGGTAGACTTGTGGGCTACAGTTTTTCAGTATCAGAGCTGACTTTCCAAACTCCAGATGTTTGATTTCATACCATGTTGTTTTACTCCAGAGGGAAATTGGGCACAAAAAAGAGCATCTGCTGAAATAATAAAGTAGTCCTTTATCTTTTAACTAAACAGTCCATATTTTTCTTTGCACAAGAGAGAGTAAGACAAGGTGGTTTTTCACAGCTAAAAAGGACAAATATGACAAACTGTTTGGGCATAATGCAAGGGCTTATTCCAGGGAAGAAATTAATGCACAGAACTGCATGTATCACATAAGTAAACTTTCTTCTAAAATACTGTGTGATCCCTGATTCAATGATTTATGTCACAATAATGTCTTGAGGTGAAAAAGCTCTGCTGAGCTAGGGCTTGTTTGACCACAGAATATATGCAATTTAATGATGATATCTGCTTTTAGCTTCCCTCTGCGCCCATTCCATCTACCATCTCAGTCTATTATGGCCCCGCTGGAAAGTTTGGTTATTTGGTTTATGCAGGAGCTGGGATTTCCCAGCTGAGTCACTGAAGCACTAGTTAAAAAGGCACTTGCAAAAACAGGGGCTATAGCAACACTAACACTCACGTAAGTGTCCCCTCTGGGAGCTCAGAGTCATGCTTATTTCTATTACATTGATTTTAGAAGGGAAGGAAGAAGAAGAAAAAAAAAAAAGAGGCAAAGAGAAACCCAACCCCCAAAAAGCTTGCTAAGCTACTTTCCTGTTCCTAAATTCCAGGAAAGTCTTGACAGAAATGAAGGCTTCTTGCAGCCCTGATGATCTCAGCTCAGCAGTCGCTGAGGCCACAAGCTGTGGGCACGGGCAGGTTCAGGAACTCCCTCCACTGCATGGCAGAAGAAAATGAGCTAACACAGAAACTAACTCTATGTAGGAAGCTGCCAAAGGGATCCAGCCTGGAACCTGTCGGATTTTTTACTGCTTGAAATGCTTCTCTCCACTCTGATCTCCTCCAAAAATCTCCCCTGAGCTGAGAGGGCACGTGCTTGACACTGGCATCATTTAGTAGGTTCTAGTGCTGCACACAGGTTTATAAACTCTGCTATACTCTTAGTCCAAAATGTATGCACCCATAAGCTCTGAGAACCTGAAAAATATGCCAGTGACATTTCAGCAACCTCCTCTGTGAAAATCTTAGCAGCAAAATTCATTCTGATCCTCGGGGGCATTGCTGGCCTGTGCAAACTCCCTCTGAGACCAAGCCTCACCTTTGATGGTTTCTATCCATGCACCAGCTGCCACCAGACTAAAAGATTGGGAAGGTGCCCAGAATCACCTGATTTTATGCAAAAGTCCTCCCCTTTGTAAAATTTAAATCCATGTCATTGTGCTCAAGAAAATACTTGCTTTAGAAAGGAGCTGTGTTAACCAGAAGTATCTAATGGCCTTCAAAATACTCCCCTGTTCTCATGGAGACTGGATTTTACATTTACTCTTTTGAAATCCTTTCTTTTCTTCTCTGCTAAAAGGATGTAAAAGGATCCAATAGTGATGATAGTGATAATAGTGGAGGGACAAGAGAAGCAACCCAGGAACAGCAGCTTCCAAAGCAGAGGATACAGGTCTGAAGACCCAGTGCTCCATTCTTCCTTTGTGCTGGTCAGGATATGTTGGAAATTGTTTATTTGCACACAGAAAAATCACCTTGTTATTTCTGCAATGAAACTTAGGCTGATACATGTAGCTTTAGATCATCAGACACACACAATAAGTGAAAAGCTCACCAAAATTGATAGTTCACAAGTGAGATGTTCAAAGATTTTTTTGGTGCTGTTGCAACAGTTTCCTTTCCCTTTCTTCTCTGCTGAACAAAATCAATGTCCTTTCTTAAGGTGAAGATACAGTCAGAGAACCAACTTCTCACTGCTTCACCCCCCACAAATCTGAGATGCTTCCATCTTATTATCTGAATCCTTTGAATGAAACACAGAGCAAAATGGCTGGTTTAATCTATTCTTCTTGATTATTATACCGTATTTTAGAGTACATCTATCACCCTCCCCAACCATTACATTGTAACAACATTTTAGTAGTAAAAAGAAACCCAAGTGGGAAACATCTCTCATAACAAAATAAATATTCTTTATATGGTTTTCTGAGAAACAATAAACTGTCAGGTTTTCGTAGCTCAATGTGTAACTTAGATGGGTTTGTGATTAATGAAAAATATTGACAGTTTCTGAGCACATTGTTTTCAAACCCACAGTTCTGTCACACATTTGTCCTCCAACAGTTACCTGATATAAAGTCACTAGGGAAGCTGTGCTTTGAACTATGCTCTGACACTTGGTGCTAGAATTCCCAGTTCCTGCAGGAAGAAAGCTGCGTGTGGGATCATCTAACACTGACTTTGCTGCGTGAGAACATCACCTCTTTGAGAGCACTCCCACCAGCAAGCAGCAGCACAGACCTGGGCGCTGACAGCCTCCTGCCTTTTCGCCATGCTGGCTTCCAGTAGGGAAAGCAGACTGCATAAGTGACCAAGCAGAATCTGAATTTCTTCCCAAGAAAAAGCTGAGTGTGAACATCGCAGGGCTGCCAGCACCTTCCTGCCAGCTGGCGGATGGTCTATGCCAGGACTATGCAATATGTGTATTCTGAAGATGTATTTTAAACGCGTGCTTTAAGCTATCGTTTTATAGTTTATGTTTGTATTAATTACTGCAGCTGTTTGATCCCATTTCTGTTCGAGATGGTCACAGATAATCCTGATAAACAGCCACACTCTGACAGAGCCTATAGATGCTCGTGCAAAGATGGGTCAGGGTCAGGCCCGGGACACACTGGTCCCTGACCTATATTACACTCCTGTAAGCAGATTACACCAGTATATATATTTTTTTTTGCTCTACCCTTCTTTAGGAAGGCAACCAATTGCTACATTCACAGCGACTGATAGCATCTGAACTGGAAAAATCTGTTTTCCATTCCTGAATTGCAGCAGAACCCCCCCTTCTCCTGTGGGGATCTCTGTTTAAAGGTGTCTTTAGCAGAGGGATTCTCTGTGGTCAGACAAAGACCATTTCAAAACAACAGGGCCATGAAGCAATGAAAGGTTAAAGGCCTCACTAAAGGGATAAAAGTGCAATAGAGTCATCTGGATTAAGACTCTCTCTCACCACCCTGATGTCTACATTGAGAGGGAAGGATTCAATTTTTTAGAGACACAAAGATTGCACATGTTGGATTTGCAGTATAAACCCCTGATTGTAACGTACTGTCTTTCATCTGAAGATCTCTATCTGAAAGTATTTAACTAATAAGTTATCATGGTTGGCAGGGCTTTATTTCTGTGCTACAAAACGTAGAACTGCAGATAAGGGGGGAAAAAAAACCCTACAAAAACCAAGCCAAACAAAAAAATCCAAGCCCTGCTCGTTTAGAGGTGTGAGCAGAGAACCTGCAGCTCGTGTTTTCTAGAGCAGCAAGTGGACCTGCAATGTCAGCTGATTGGCCTTACAGGCTGGGGGACTTCACTTGTGCTCCTCTCTCCAGGGCTCCTGCTCTGCCCAGCGGAAGGTACTCAACACAAACTCATCTATAATTAGAGCCAGAATAGCTCCCCTTAACTAGAAAGTGCGTTGATTAAGCTGGTTATAAATCTACAACTCCCCTAAAAACAACAGCCTGTTTTTAAAAGAAATGTTAAAATATTAATAATGTAACTCAAGACAACTTCTTAATCTGTTGTTAAATCCTTACTAAAAAGTGGGGTGTAGACAGGGCTCCTGGGAAACAGAAGACAGTTCTTAAAACTTTTCCAACAGCAATTCCAGGGCATCACCACTCTCTCACCAATACTTGCCATCGATTTTCCTCAAGTCCTGTTGCAAAGGTGGCCCTGATACTCACACATATATTCTCTTAATGCTTGGAGAGATTCATATTCTATTTCTGGGCAAATTAATGGAATAATTTTCATGGTAAGATCCAGGAGGCAGCAGCCCATCTTAGAAGGCCGAGTAGATTTTTATCATTTAACAAGACTGCACGGGTATCCACATCATCATCAAATATTCCTAATCCCAGCAGTTGTTATGGAAATGGTAATAGTTTGTGCTATATCGTTTCATCCTGTCCCATCCTTGTCTTCCAGCTGCTGTCCAAAAGTGATTATAAATAATGGGGCTATAAAAGCCATTCAATAATTAGAAGATTCATTGGCCATATGCCAGCAGTGACAAAAGAGAGTGATTTATGTAAGATGAGTCTGTCACATCTGCCAGATCACAGTTTCATTACGCCTGTGGCTTTAAGGTCACAGTTTAGCACTGTTTCAACAGCCATTTGTCAAGGGGGTGCTGGGGAGAAGAGGCGAAATACATCATGGTTTTGTTTGCTTTCTTGTTTTAACTACTAAGTAAATAAGTAAATAAAATCCAGTACCTACATTTGTTATTTCATGTCTCGTGTGAGGTCAAAGACACGAGAAAATATTCATCATGGTTGGCCAGAGTTCAAATAAGATCATGAAGAAAAACCATCCCATTTAAAAGCCTTAAGAATTCATGTGGCTTCTTAAATTCAATACAGTCTAAGCATGTTCTGTCTTCCAGCCACCCATGAAATGAAGGTACCCTGTAAACACATAACATGTTGGTAAATTAATTGCTACTACATTTTCCTAACACAAGTAAACTTAAAAACCTTTTATGGTTCAGTGTTCTAAAATGATATTTAAACATTGCCATGGGAGTTCAGATTAACAATTAACATGGCTCAGCAAACACCTAATTTGATCCCAATTCCATTTTCTCATCTTCTTTTCCTCTAAAAAACAAACAAAAAACACCAATGAACTTTTATTGCTGGGTGCCAATACTGGTACCATAAAGTCCAGGTGTTTAAATGTTCCCCATAAATGCTTCAATAATGTCATCTGTTATTGTCAGTGATTCCTTCCATTCCAGTGTGGACAGTCTCTGGTGACAAAAACTGCTGGTCTGGGGGTGCCGACTGGATCTTTGCTGGAAAAGCTACACCCAGTACCAACCAATATATTACTTTAATTTGTACCAGCCTCCTAAAACCGGACTGCAGTCAGATGAACTGCTCAGATCAGAGCCCAGATGCTGCCACTATGCTAACAAATCCATACCACAACAAAAGCAAAGTGACTGCTCACCCTTTGCCTACCTCCTGAAGTAAAACATAAAATACTCCCCAATTTTTATGCTTTAGAACCTTCTCCGAACAACAAAGCCTCATCCACAGCAAAAGACTTTCACTGGAAGGAAATTATGATAAGCTGGAGGGCTATCCCATAAAGAATTGCACGAAGTTACAGGATGAGCTACCTGCACAGCAATAAAACCCCACTTTGATGGAGCATGGTGAAGACTTGAGCAGCAGCAGCCTGGCTGCTGAATCAGCAGTGAGCACTTCAGTGCAGCTGGTAATTCCTGTCTGGAGAATGAGTAACACTTGTTTCTTTATTACTAAGAGAACTTCTTAAAATATTATTTTAGGTGTAAGCTGTGAATCTGAAGGAGACGTATTCGCACTCAAAACTTTCAGGTCACGCTCAGAATCAGGAGAAGGCAAGAGCCTTCTTGGCACAATACCTCTGGTATCACTCTCAATCTGTACGGGTGAGTGAAGCACCACTGAGGTGGTAATTCAGCATTTGCTGCTGCAGAAATGCACTTAACACATCATAAATCCCTGGTGAAACTCTTCTAAGAGCACGTCACCTCATCTACTGCATTCGCAGGGTGCTCCACCTTATTTCGTGGGCATTAATAGTGATTAATATTTCTACACTAAATTTAAACAAATAGCCTTTCAGCTGAGCAGTGCCAGAAAAACCCACAGAGCTCAGGCACTGAGGTTGAAAAGAAAAAAAAAAATCATTATTTATACACCAGGCCTGAAAATTTTGAACATTTGTGACAAATAAGCTTCTCTTGCTCTCAGCTGAATTCAGATCAGCAACAATAGCAAATGCAGCAGCAAGCCCAGCCTCTCTTCCTTTTTGGCCCCTTCAAGCTTCTGGTGCCCTCAGAGTTTCAGCCCTGAATTTCTCGAGGCTCCTGGAGAAGAAAAATTCCTTCACCCTCTGACGTCTTTTCAGCCCAGGACAATCCTGGCCTGGGAGACAGGGAGGCCACGCAGCCACAACTGCATCCCAGGAAGGGGAGCCTGCTCTGCCATGGGGAGACAAATCAGATCTTTCTACCTCAAGAAGGATCTGTTTTATTATTTTCTTAAACCTCAAAATACTGAGGTTTAAGTTCTGCTCCTCTTCTTAGATCGTGTGATATCATTTGTGTCCATATAGAGCCTATAGTATCACGACAGTAAGTAAATGATGACATTTCTCCAGAGAAGGTGGCAACCATACCTGGCCCCAGGTAAGTCTAAGGAACGGAAAATCTGATACATGTGAGGCAAAAATATGACAGAACATGCTGCTCAATCAACAAGAGCCTATGATGAATAGGAGAAATAAAAGCAAGGTCAGCAGTATTAATGACTGTTGGCCTTAGATACCTCTAAAACACATTTGAACTGGGCAGGCACAAAGCTTCAGAAACATGATTTGCCTCATCCAGATGGGTGCTGGCAGATGTGGAGTCCACCAGGGTGCTTTGGAGCCATAGTTAATCATGAACTCAACCAACTAAACGCTGGAGATTAACCACTCCTACTCTGTTATTGGCTCATAGGAGACCTCTTTTCTTCCCCTATGACATTTTCAAGAAATGCTATGAGCTCCCTGCTCTTGCCCTTGGCTTTCTGTTTTCCTTGTTCACTTTTAAGAATCCACGGACACATGACAAGGAGGAAGTCACGACTGTCAGGTGGTCTCTGGGAATGACAGTAGAGAAGCAAGGTGAGCCAAGGTGAGAGAAGGGACCCGCTGGGAGGACAAATACAGAATATTTTCCTACTAAAATAGAAAATCTCCAAGATAGAACTATAAAACTGATGAACAGCCACACACACCACAATGTTTTCACGGCAAAGCTCAGGGAGCTGCACGGACAAAGAACAAAGTAATGCAACATCCTCTGGTCTTGTTTTCAATGAAGTTTGGATTAGTATCACGCTAAATACTTTACCCAGTTCCGTGGCCAGATCAGTGTTGACCCAGAGTTAACTGGCTGACAATCAAGCTGCAACATTAAAGCCACGTCCATAAATGCCTCCGCTTGGCAGTGACCTTAAACCTAAGTGCCCGGAGCAAAGCCTCAGCTCTGCAAAGCTTTACAGCAAGGCAGACCCCGAGTGACTGTAGGCAAGCAGAGACATTCCTCTGAGCAAGGCATTCTGCTTTGCACACAAAGGCACTGCTGTGCTGGGCCACTTTGCGCGGCGTGTTCCAGCAAGGAGGAGCAATGAGGAGCACGAAGCCATCAATAGCGGCAAGAAACGTTGATGTTGCCACGTAGGCTTTTAGGAAAAAAAAACAAAAACCAACAACAAAAGTAAGAAGAGAAAAAACCTCCTACACAACTGAAGTGAATGCAGAATGAAATCACTGTAAGAGAGTGCCACGGGATGCAGCCTGTGGAGGATTCAGTGGAGCGTTTTTCCATCAATGAACACAGACTGAGCTCCGTGAGCAGCCCGACCTTCCGGCCAGGCTTCCCAGGAAAGCACAGCCTGCCCGGGAGCCACACAACCGCATCTGGCACCAACACTCCTCTGTGTGAAGCCACCTGGGTAAGGCAGCACTGTCCCTTTCCCTTCGCTCTGAAGATGCCAGCAAGCTCTGCCTTTTCTGGGATGCAGGGAGGGCTTAGGGGAGCAGCAGAAGTAGGGCAGGGGGTGAGGAAGAAAGTCCAGCTAAAATAATAACAATGGGAAAATCAAGACGAAAAGCACTTGCAGTCTTTCGCTCCAAGGAAAAGATCCATTTCTGGAAACGAGATGCACATCTCTCTGTGTCTCCTAAAAGGAGTTGCCATATGTTCCAAAAGTAGGATATAATATTTGAGCTGTAAAAGCCAAATCAGCTTGAGAAACAGACGGCATTACAATGCTTTAGCAGAACAAGCCCCCCATAACAATATGCCAACAAACTCATTTTCTAGAATGGCACTAGGAAAATATTTGCAAAATCTGAAACCCTTTCCCTAAATACAGCATTTGGTTCTTCCAGAATGGAAAAAAAGTGCCACACGTATGCCAGAATTGGGGAATTCTAAATAGCTCTTCATATTCTTTGATTTTTTGGCTTGCTTCTCTGTAATTTTTGGATAGTGTTTTTTTGGAGCGTTTTTTTTTTAAACTTCACCTCAAACTTCTTGAGCAGTCATTCTTGTTCTTCCTTGATTGCTGAAGGGACAAATTCCCAAGCCAGGTCACCTCTGAATTTTGATCACAGGGCTATAGTTTTTTGCTCTGACTTGCCAGGCTCCAGGACACACGTCAATATTGACAGCTGATTTCCAGATGTACTGAATAGATAAAATCTAATGCTAAGAACCTGTGATAGTCAGGCTATAAACACACACTAAAATGCAGATATTGTCAGAACACTAGAATTTTGATGCTGTTTTTTAATTTTTTTTTTCTCACAAGAATCTCTATCACATACAAAAGGAAGGCCTTCTTGGAAGAAACCAGCTGAAAATCATATGTCCACTGGAAGATCTGTCCAAAGCATGTTCCAGCTGCTTTCGCCCATTTTCTCCAGTGTGGCTGGATGATACACACT
The DNA here is from genome assembly GCA_013397755.1 of Cnemophilus loriae. NCBI lineage: Eukaryota > Metazoa > Chordata > Aves > Passeriformes > Corvidae > Cnemophilus > Cnemophilus loriae. The sequence continues at coordinate 2,938,070 of VZTF01001529.1, read as the reverse complement.
CAGGTGCACCAGTGTCTGACCAAAGAAAAATAAATTATTTTGTTTCCTCTGCAATATATCCATTTACAGAGTGCTACAGGTTAATATTCCAACTTGCCCAAGAAATTTCCCAGAACCAAGATTTGCCAAGAAACAAATAAAACCAGAAACAAAACTTGCTGTGGTCTCACCTTAGCAAGTAAAGGTCCTGCTCCTGCTACGTTATTTTCAAAGAGCACAACTCAGCTTAACCTCAGATGGACCTGCTTTTTTTCTTTTCTTTTTAAAATAAAATTACACATTTATGTACATATAGAATAGATGCCAAACCACTAACATACAGTACAGAAAGGAAGCACACAGGCAACAATGCTGTGTGATTTAGAAAATCAGGCTCGTAAAGCTGAATATAATTAAGAGCTAAATCTGTTGGGAAAAAACATTTAAATGGAAAAACGTGTATAACAGTTGGGAGCTGTTGAAGCACGTTTTACAAGAGGCCCAAGAAGCCGCAAAAATTGAGTAAGGAGGTCACACTGGTTTAAAAACAAACCTGGCTTAGAGGGAAAGTGACTGCAGCTATTTTCAGTTTCACGCTGAAGACAAAGGGAAAACAAGATCTAAGCAACTGGACTAGCTCTGCTTAATTATTCTAACTGCAAACATTTTTGTTTTATTTTCACTGTACCATTGGAAGTGTTTTCTGAGGTTTGGAGGACATCCTCCATCCCTGGAAAATGTTACATCAACACCGAATGTTTTTCTTGAAAAATCATGTTCAAGATTAAAGAGAAATTGATTCAAACTAGTTCTCTAATGTCCTGAGCTATTACTTGGGAATGTAATTTAGAAAGACAGCGTTGAATAGGCAGGTAAAGGATCTGGAAGAATGGGGGAGCCAACAGCAATTTTAAACAGTTCAGAGCAAAACAATGCAATGAGCTGAATCTTTTGAATTGCTCAGGTGACCGAGAGCCTAGGCAAACTGAGAAAACCTTCCTGGTAAAAGGGAGGTGTTAACATGGCTATTCTGCTGTAAAAGCAATTCAATAAACAGCATTGTGGGTCTCCCTTTTGTGCAGGAAATGGAACTGAAGCTTTAAAATCAGATTTTACAGCGCTGACAGAATGAACGAGTTGGCTGGAGCAAGCAAGAACTATGGCAGTCAGTTGTGGGTTTTAATAAAGTACCACTACATCTTATTGGCAAAACTCAAAAGTAAAAGTGAGAAGTGAATGTGGGCAAAGTTGCTGTTAACTATTGCACACACAGTCAAAAATGCTCTGATTCTTGGGACTCTCTCTATCACACAGAGCAACTCTTCTCTTCTGTAACCTTCATGGTAAAGTCTGGTCAAAGGCAACAGCTAAAATATTGAGAAACTCACATTTAAAACAAAAAAAACCAAATAACCTGTATAGCATTGGTCTCTAACATAAATTTAATCCTTCATATAAAGCAAGTTTGGCAATAAAAAAATAAAAAGGCACATGAAAAAGCTTACTAGGCACTGTAACAAACATCTTTGCCTTGGTCACAAGGTCTTGTTTTCTTAATGAGTTTAGGAGTGCCTGTATCATGTTTCTATCACCCCAACTTTTCCCTCTGAGAAACAAATATGAATATTACAGATGGTAAAACCCACATTTTCTCGAGCAGGAAATAAATGTTTATATGCAGCATGTAGCAAAAATCTCTTTCCAGAGATAATAGTTACAAGATTTAGACTTATTAGTGCGGGAATTTTTAATGGAAAACATGTTTTTGGGGATAAGAATTTTAATTACAAAGAAACAGCATACAACTTGCTTCCTTAGATATAAAGCAGAGCAGTTCTGCAGCAGAATAAAAAGGTCTCTTTTGATGAAAAGAGAATATTGGAATAAAGAGAGAAACACTCAGCTCGTGTGTGTGGCGGGTTAGACATTTTCCTGGTAATGCTTTCGATCCCAAAATGGCATTTGTCAGGATGGAGACATTCCTCAGGAACGTGGCATCCCTGCAGAAATCAGACACAGCTCTGAGGGTGCCTTTTCAGATCACGCCTTACCCTGCCAGGCTGCCCTGATCCCAGCCACAGCCCCTAAGTGTCCAAGCTCAGTCACTCAAGCCCTTCTGCCCACATGCTTCTTTTCTTTCCCCTTCTCCCAATCTTTAGACAATGCACACTGCAGGAATAAGAATTAGCCCACCCATCCAAAAGAGGGGGCTTATGAAAGGCTACCGACGCCCAGGCTTCATCTTCCCACCGCAAAAAAACCAAGTTAACCAAAATACTAGTTCGGTTCTGAAGATACAAAAAATTGGTACCTCCAGAATGAAGTTTCACAGATTCTGGTTTGGTAGAAATGGAAATATAGGCTTTTTTTGGCAAGTGGGGCCTCCCTTACATGAGCACATCTACTTAGCTGCAGGCATCTTGCACTAAAAACAATTAACTGGAAAATACAAGACCAGAAGTGGGCAAAATAACAGTTTCTCAGAATTCAAGGTGGAAAGAAACACTGGTTTCATTCCCACTACATTACTCTTTCCAGCAGCAGTCTTGGTGGCTTTCCTGTATATCCACAACAACTGCCTTTTGTGAAAGACTAACAGGAAAAGCAGAAATGAAATGTTTAATCAGGCTTTCCTGCTGGCTTTGGCATCATGGGATTTTTCCCATTTTACAGGACACAAGCAGACCTGACCATGCTTTATGCCCATTTTTACCAGTAAGTTCTCGCTCTCCAAACTCACATGGTTCTAACCAATTTGCAGTTCTGCCAGGAAATCTGCATGCTCAAGCAGCAGCCTTACTGTCATTGCTATTAAAACCAACAGCCACTTTATTTTTTATTATTTTGATAAGCGTTCTGATGATCCAGCTAAAGACTACAAGAGAGGCAATAGAAAAGAATAAAAATCAGCGTTAATTGTCTAAATACCAATTCTACCAATTCTTCCTCCTTAAGTTTTCAATCTTTAATTTTGGAGAGCTCTTCTTGTACCTTCTTGGTTGGTTTGCTAACAAACATTTTTCAGCCTCATTTAATCAAATGCATTTGGATGGAGATCCCTAACACTGACTCTGAAATGGAAAGCTCTAATCAGCTTACCCTCAAATTCATTTTATGCCTCTCTCACTTCGGGGAGTGCACAAAGCTCTGGAAGTTCTGCAAAGCTGAAAGAGTTTTTAAGCAACAGAGGTACACTGAAGCCTCCTATACTCCCTCTGCTACTGGAGGGGAAAAACAAGTTATAGAGGTCTAAACTGATCCAGCAAAAGATGCAAGAGAGCACAGTATGGGCCTTGCATTTCTGCTGAGTGAATGTCACTATGGTTTCTGCTTTTATGCTACTCTGGGATTTCAGAAAGCTCTACTTCCAGTCATTAAGTCATCAGGAATTTTTTCTGCTGACTTAAAAGGACTTTGGGTCAGAACCTCCCAGCTTGGCAAGAAAAGGTGTCAGACAAGTAGCTTGCAAAAGGAATAGCTATTTATCAAAGGAGTAATCCAGAATAAGGCACTGTTCCTGCTTGAACACAGTCCCACTGCCCCACTTTTAGAGTCTGAACCAGGGTAGATGAACAAAGGAGGAACTTTGGAAGACAGGTTGGTTTTTAAATAGAACAGAGCATAATGTACAAAGGCATCCAGGAGCCACAGATAAACAGTTCCCAGAGGAGACTCAAAACCCCAAGTCTCCTCCAGACAGGAGCTGCACTACTGTCCCCAGCTTTGTGCTACTCACACTCCTCTGCTAATAAGCCCCACGGTGAAACCTTCAGATTCCTAGAAATAAACTGCTGCTGTTTCTGAGTGTGGCCAGGCTGGCCTGGCAAACCCACCACATTTGACAGGTGTTTTCTCACACTTCTGCCCTTGTTTTTTTTTTTTTTTCTTTTAAATTGCGTGCCTAAATATTAATTCATTGGTCTAATTTTAAATTTCTTTGGATCTGGTCTTCCTTTTAAGTCACAATCTGTTTGATAGTTAAGCTTTTAAAAGAACCACAGGAGCGTGACCCTTCCGTGATCCGATGCTCCCCTGTGCACCTCTGCTCAGACCCAGAAGTTCCATTCAAACAAGGTGCATCCACAGCTGCTGCAGAAACGCCGAGTACACATCACCCTGCACTGCCAGCACAGAAACAGCAGATGCATCTACACAGGCTGACAATTGATTTACTCGTAATTTGCAACCCTTTGCAAAGGAACTAGACTTCCTAGCAATCAATGAGAAAATAACCTTGTTAGCAAAAAAAGCCAATGTTCTTTTAAATTAATCAGTTCTTTTTCATCCAAACAGTACAGATAATGAGAGAGATGATGACATTTTACATGACCTATAAAAAGTAGTGTTTCTATTTTAGGCTCTCCTTCATAAGGGTGCCAGGATGATTATGTTTTGTTTACTGGACAAAATAATCTCTTATTTGTTAAGGCTTGAACGCAATTTTATACAGAACAAAATTTTATCTTCTATTGTCTTAATTATCATCTGGAGGGTTGAAGCATGAAATGATGGCACAGAAAAAAATGAATATTAATGTGTTCTAGCAGCAATTTAAAGAGAAAAGACTTGGAGCTTTCTTTTGCTCATGTGCTTAACACGCCGCATCAGACTAGTGAATTATATCCCATTTAGCTGGTATTGTTTCTCCAAGTAGCATGAAGAAAACAGACACCAACCTTTTGTAGACTCGCTACATTCCCAGTGTTCAAACACACAACCTTTCCCTCTAATTTCCTTTTACATCACTTGCTAAAACGTGTGAAAATGTTTCCTGCTTAGGATGGCGTGCAAGACTACACCACTGTTTTTAAAGTTCTTTGTACGACACCTTTGTCACCTACAGCATGTTCTCATGCCAGTGTGAAAGCACGGTCAGCAGGAGCCTTTTCTCTCATTTACCTCATTTGCATCCTAATAGCCAGAGAATTCAGTGTCTAGGGGAAAAGGTGCATGTATCCCGGGAGGAGTGGCAGAAAAGAGAAAGTCTTGGATTTTGAGCAGTGCACAATGACGCCACTGGGTTTTCTACCTTCCGAGCTAGAAATCAAAGGGGAGCTTAGTGCGCTGATCTTAAATGAAAACAAACAAAATGCATGGTCTGACCACCTCAGATTCCAAAAGTACCAGTAGAGATTGACAAAGACAGCACTTAGATGCAATGAAACATGGTTTCATTCTTTTGCAGTTTCATCCTGCTGTTTCAGCCCTGGCCTTTCCAGGTCTGAAAAAAAAAGGGAGGAACTCAAAGGTTTAGTTTCCCTTTTTTTGGACAAGAAGAGCAACTGGATTGGACTTTGTTTCAGGGGCTTCATACACACTGTTAGAAATGTAAAAAAACCAAAAACCAAGCAAGACAAGTATCAATTAAAAGAAGATTGGTTTCCAAATTTGAACTGATATGGCAGTCAAGATATACTGGCAGAAAAAAAAAAAAAAATCTGTATTTTAGGCAGATAAATTTAAGTTACCTGACACCATAGAAACAAAGAGTTTGCATGACTTATCAATACAATTCCTTTCTAATTAAGTTTTAATGCAAAACGGAAATGCACTAAGGCACACATATCACTATGGCATCCTGCAGCACTGAGAAAGTGAAGCAAATGCCTCAGGTCTGACTTGGCTCATAGACCTCAGGGCCAGCTGCAAGCACAGCAACGATGATACTAAAGATCCTTTTCCCTTATGCTGTTTCATGCCATGACTATTTTAAGGCCAAGGTTGGGTACATCTAAACACCTGTGTCATAGGTTTTTCCCTGTGGTGTTCTATTTGTCTGTTTGTTTGTTTGTTTGAACTACTTTGCAAAATCCCAGAATGCATAATTCTGCTTTAGCAGCTCCAAATTCAATCAAGGGGATTACCTTCACGCCCACCTAAACTGTGCTCAGAATATGGAAACATTCATCATCCACGTGTTCCTGCTGCAGCCCAGACTCACTGAAGGCCGAGACAAAAGGAAGACAGCGCTGTGGGCACACTGTGTCACCACCAGGATAATCCAGAGCCTCACCGTGGGAGCGCATCCCCTACAGCCTCCTCTGGCAATAGGCACTTCCCCAGCACATCCCTGTGTGGAATCACGGGGATTAAAAAGGTAAGAAGTGGGGTTTAAAGGTATTAAAAGTTTGAGGGAACTCCTCCAATAAAGTGTGAATTAGGCGCTGATCACCACCACCACTCCACTCAAACCCAGCAGGAGGCAGGTGGATGGGATCCGAGGCTCCCCACAGCTCCAGTTAACGGGTGTGGGAGGACACAGGCTGCTGGGGGTTTGCATCAGCCTGTCCCAGAGCTGGGTACCCCATGGCACCAGCACTGCTCTCACGGCAGCAGAGCCCTGAGCCTTTCCTTCCACGGCCAGCAGCTCTTCTGGGAACTCCGCACTGCCCTTCTGCCCATCCCAGCCGAGCTTAAAACACTCCGGATCACCATCACCTGTGCAAGAGCTCATATTCAAAAGTCCTCCTACTATATTTCCAAACTATTTAAAGAACCAACAGCATTTGCAGAAACACAAATATCTTCTGCTTATTGGATGACGCAGAGCACTCATACCTGAGCATCTACAAATAATGATCAATACCTGTATCCACACAATATTTCCTATACACACACTACTTGCTATAATCAAAGAATAAGGCCACTCAAAAATATCCATCCTAAAATAAATTAAGAAAGAAAGGAAAAAAAAAAAAAAAAAGACGAAAGAGAATGGAATTAACAGCCAAACAAAATACAACTGAGAATGCAGTTCAGCTGAGGTAAACAAAGAGCAAAACATATCTGATAATTGATCAAGTCATACTGTCTAGCAGATAAGTGCCTACTGAACAGAAGGGCTGAAGAACACAGACACTCCAGGGCGACAGCTATAAAGCAGAGTTTAATGAAATGATAAGCTATTTATGCAAAGCATTCATGGCTACGACAATTCATTTGCACAGAGTGAAAATAGAGTAGAAATTTGTCAAAATGCAAATACAACAGTGACCTATTGATACAGGGTCAAAAAGTGAAGGGGAGAAGCAAGTTCAGGACACCAGGGCTACAATTACTGCAGTGTTCTTATAACAACATTTCTCTCTTTACACTAAGATTTTCAATCAAAAGATAGATCTAAGGAACTCATTAACATGAAGAAAAATGAATAAGACATTACTGAAAAGGAAGTCAGAAATACGCATCTTATAATTTGAATTAAGATTTTCTTCTGGAGAATGTCTTTCCAGGCAAAATAGCAAAGCAATTTTGTAGAATTTAATTGAGAAATAAGGCACACAAAAGGGCTGCTTATATGCATACCTCAGTAGAAGATACAGAGTAGAAGTAAGTCCTCTGAACAAAACTGAGAACTGCACATCAAACAATGTTGCCAAGTGCTTGCCTATGAAACATCATATTTAAAACAGTGTTTAAGGAAAGTCACATTGCTTCCCCAACAAAAAAGCAGTTATTTTTAAGTTACTATTGTTATGATACACTAGACATAAATATATACAACCCAAAGCAAAAAAAAAAATACTTCTATTTTTATTTGAAATTCATTGATCTGGTTAAGACATTGGTATTTTGACCACCAGGTTTAATTTTGAAAGGATTTGAGCAGCTTTACTGTCCAGCAGCCATGAATAATTCTGTGCTTGAATACTTTTTATAGAAGTACATGAAGCAAAGCACCACTGCAACCTGCACAGCACGGGTCTCTCACCAGCTTTATTACATGGCCAAGTTAATGCAAGCTCAACAAACTGTACATTTCTCAACCCATCTGACTTTTTGCTCTCTCTCTCTCTCTCTCTATCTGCACACATATATAATTTTTTTCTGGAACATTTCAGTTTTCATAAGCAGCACAACAAATTGTTGCTGTCCTTTTATGAAGAGAAAACAATTGGGTTAGGGATTCTTCCTGTGCCCAACAGTATACATGCAATAGAAGCTTTTGAGCACTTACGCATCCCTTCGACAGCCTGTTTCAGTAAGAATTCACCTTTTGCTTCAGCCAGATTGCTTTAAGGAACGTTTTTTCAACACTGCAAGCATTACAGCTCATACAATAGAAAGAACTGCAAGTTTCAGGAGAAGGTTGGCTCGGCTGATACAAAGAACTAACCTGGGAGTGTTAAATGCACACATGCAAACATACACAAAATGATTAACTCATTTATTTGGGTCATGTTTTGGTCCCTTGATAAAGAGCATAAAATGTGAGAGAGGACTACAGGTGCTCAAGAAGAAGCCAGAAGAAGATACCTGACAGGTTTCAGTTCAGTTCTTCTATCAGCTATTCCAGGAATTTATTAATGTCACAGGAGTTGTCTGCATAAGCCAGAGGAGAGTCAGAGCACCCGTGTAAGCTGCCTGCATTAAAGGCAGCAGCCTGCTGTGGTTGTCAGCACCAGGAAATCATATGTCTCTGGATGGTGTCTTCTACAACTTTTTCCTCATAATTCCTCACAAAGAATTTTCTCCTCTTTTGCATTTTACAGCTTAAAACTCTATAAAGCTTGCCAACTCCACCTTGGCTTTTCCTTGCTGGTAAATCATTAGAAGTGACTGAAATAGTTCTGTGCAAATAAACTCACCCTTCAGCTCACATCAAAAGCCATTTTGAGGATTGCGCGCCCTGAAAATGAAAATTGTACCCAATGCTCTCCTCTTCCAAGTCCTTCACCTAACCAAAGCAGCAGGCTTGATATTAAGCAAATTCTTGGTTTCACAGCAGAGTCTCAATTAAATATCACAGGAAACATTTTTTTTTTACAATTTGACTTCAAATGTGGTACCTGTCACAGTGTTAAGGGGGAACTGAAAATAGAAAAGATGAAAACAGCATGGCTTGTCATCACTTCCATAATTTAATTGAGAAAATATTTCAGAAATATAAAACTGAATGGATGGGGTTTTAGGAAGACAAGGTACTTTTTATTCAGTTTAAACAGAGTGACAAGAAACACTAATGGATAAACTCCTTAACTACACAGAGTTTTGTCAGGGGTTCACAGCCTGCTGCTTTTTAGAAAGCTCCACACTGCCAGGTGAGTGACTGCTCTTCTTATGGACCCTTCTGGGACCACAGTGTCTCCTTTCACTGATATGTTCCAAACGTCGTGTTCCCCTTGCTAATACATGATATAATGGTCCACAACTCAGAAAAAAGTAATTTGTGCCGACAAGAGAAGTAAATGACAGAAGGTGTGAGAGAGATGCAAGTACATGACGGTAAGGACAGACAATCTTTAAATGGAAAGGATACATTTTCCTTAACTAATTTTCCTCCTTCTTTTCTTCCTCTTTTTTTTTTTTTTTTGGTCTAAAAGAGACTAGATATTTTTCAAATGCCCCTAATTATGCTACTTGTAAGTTATTGTGCCATTCCTTTCTTCACTCAACCCTCCTGTCTGCTCAGATGAGAAGTTCAATGAACTATCAGCCATCTTCCAACTCCATTCCTGCAGTACCAAGCACCCTGAGCCTCACAAAATACCAGCAGAAATATCCACAATACAAATATACAGATTTTTTATGCTATACATACACAGTTACACCATTTTCTTCTTCAGGATAGAAACTTATTTTGGGCACAGATTGGTATCTGTTCTAACTTCTCCAAAATATAATCAGACATCTCAGAAATAACAAGGATCTTGGGAAACGCAAATAACCTCAGTCGTGCATCCTCATATGACTGTGCACAAGTTTAATGGTTCCATTAGAGGCCAGTACCAGGCCCCCAAAAGCCTGTTTGCTTTGCTGTACAGAACCTAAAACAATCACCAAGAGCAAATGTCAAGAGTTACTGTTATTACCATATGTAAAGTGCAGAACAAAATTATTTCCCATCAGTTTTGCTATGAAGAGAGCACAATTCGAGGATTACAGCTTTCGTGCTGAGTAGCATCTCTGAAATTAAAGGCAATTCAAAGTAGAACCATCTAATAAAAGAATGAAGAGAAAGCAAAAAAGTCTGCTGTAGAAAATAAACATAAAACAGCAGACCATATAAACTGTCTGAGGCAAAAAGGCTGAATGCATTCCAGTCTTAACGCTGGAGTAGGTGGTTAAAATGGCTAAAAAGCTTGTATCTTCTTCATTGTAACTTATTCAAGGTCTGAGAACATCTTGAGTTCCTTATTAGCTGCAGTAAAAATACCCCTAATAAAAGCACACAGAAAATTACTAACACAAGTTTGAAATTTTTTCCCAGATTGCAGGATTCAAGTCACATCTGTTACTTCAACGATCAAAAAAAACCTCATAACATCACTATGTTAAGCTCCCATTTTTTTAACATATATGGTGTGTACAACTGAACACATACTGTGGTAATAACCTGTCAGGCAGCCGTATCTGTAATACACACTGTGGGCATTAATGCAATGTATTCTTATACACAGGGCAGGGAAGCACTCCTTGTTTTATATATGAAAAATTTCGATTCAGAAGGACGTGTGGAACGCATGCACGCAGGAGAGGAGGAGGAAACAGCCCACTGGATTGCCTGACCCAAGCGCTCTTACACTCTGGGCTGGGGAGGAGCCATTGCAGAGAGCACCAGGGCCAGCAGTGGTCCCAGAGAACACTCAGCGATGGCACAGAGCAGTTCTAAAACAGTTTGTGAACACTTTGTTCCATTCAGATTCCATCCTCTCAGTGTGGTTTTATTACACAGCACTATAATGATTCATTATGCTATAAATTATTTCAAGACCAAAGATGAGAACTGCGCGTTGAAATGCGCAGGGCAACCGAGAAAAATCTCAAAATCTGTCAACAAATGAAGCTCATTTGGAAGAAATTGAATACAAAGGGCAGCTATGAAACCACTCAGTGTAGAGCAGCAGGGAACTGGTGCTATGGCACCAACCTGAAAGTGAGTGTTAGTTTAGGATTTCCCATTTGTGCACCGTGTCCTGGGGGGCATCAGGCACAGGATCACCAGCTGGGCCAGGGAGGGGATTGTCCTGCCCTGCTTTGCACTGGTGTGGCCTCACCTCAAGTTCTGGGGGCAGTTTTGGGCACCCCAATATAAAAAAGACATTCAGCTATTAGGGAGCATCCAAAGGAGGGCCACGAGGATGGTGAAGGGTCTGGAGGGGCTGTATGAGGAGCAGCTGAGGGCACTGGGTTTGTTCAGCTTGGAGAAGAGGACACTGAGGGGAGACCTCACTGTGGTCTTCAACATCCTCGTAACGGGCAGCAGGGGATCTTGACTCTCATGACCACTGACAGGACCCAAGGAAATGGCATGAAGCTGAGTAAGAGAAGTTTAGGTTGGGTATCAGGAAAAGGTTTTTTACCCAGAAGGTGTTTGGGCACTGGAAGAGGCTCCCCAGGGAAGGGGTCACAGCACCAAGCCTGTCTGAGTTCAAGAAGAGTTTGGACAGCACGTGGTGTGACTCCTGGGATGGCCTGTGCCTGGCCAGAAATTGGACTCAATGATCCTGATGGGTCCCTTCCCACTCAGGATATTCTATGATTGTGACGATTGAAAGCTATTGCAAAGTCAGTATTTCTGCCCATTTATCTTTCTTAGCACACAGATGAGAAGTTCTAGGTGGTTCAGCTGCCTGCTTTGGTCACCCAGAAACTTTTAATAGTTATCAAGAAGTCATATTTAATACCCTGGCATTGCTCTACTGCCGCTAAGCCAACTGATTGTGTAACCCCATGTTATCTGAACACAAGCTTGCAGAAATGCATGGCATTTTCAAAGAAAAGCCATCCATCCCCTCTCCTTTGCTAGAACAAATTCAGACAGTTCTCAGAGTAACAACACGCCAAGACAGATCTAAACTCTTTGAAGCTATTGATTCACAGTTCAACCACCTCAAGGACTTTTTTATTTGTAACAACCTTCAATAAAATGTGCACCAATTTTTTCCTGTAATGCAAACTGTCAATTTCTGGAGGGCAAACGCTCCGCTTCCCACATTTCATTCACTTTACTATAGGCAAGGGGATTTGTCCTACTGAAGCACGTCTGGGAATGATTTGGTTGTCATTCCAATTCATTACCAGTTGCAGGAGAAGAACCACTGTTTTTCCAAAACCTTTTTTACCTTTTCCAAAAGGTAAAATATATTTTTTATTTTCTGGGTAAGCAGGTTAAAGTTAGAGTATAAAGGTTTTTGGCAGTGGCATCCATTTACAACAGCGAAAGCACCACAGTTTGAAACTAGGCTGCCATTGCACATGCACTGCTATTCTATTTAATATTCTTTTCATGGCACTCCTAAGTACATTTGATCTCTTTGATAGCTTCTTGGCAATACTTTTTCATTAGAATCATTATTATCTAAAAATCTTTTAATTTTCATTTTAATACACATAAACTTGCTGTGAAGCCAACTTAAATACTGCTAAAGCCACTTGGAATAAGGAACTCAAATGTACTAATGCTACAAATTGTACCTGCTTAATGCAACGTTTTGAACTGCAGGTAGGGTGAAATAAAGATGCTGAGGAGCAAATTGGTATTCTTAGTCGGTAATGGAAAGTTACTTTTCCCCTTCCCTAGTAAAGATTTCACCTTAAACAAGTCATCAGGGATCTTTGGTCTGCATTTCATAATTAGTTTTGTTTAGATGTTCATTTCACAAAAGAATCACAGGCTGTGAATAAATAGAATAATCTTTCAAGCTGAATTTTTTGGCAGTATTTTGTTCAGCAGTGACTTTTCTGGATCTCAAATTCAAAATTTTAATCACAATAATTATATCACATGATGAAAATTTGTAAAAGAAGCAAATCATAGTATACCCTAGAAAATGCAAAGACCTTAATGTGGCAGATCCAGAAGATCTGCTTCTGAAAGATTTGCTCTTCTGCACCCTGAAATAAGGCAAAAAAATGAGTTCCTGGGAAACCAAGATAGATTAGAGTGACATGCAAGTCGTTTGGCTAACTATGATATGACTTGTTTTAAATTGTTTCCACTTAGCTTAACCTCTAGGTTTTGCTATGAGACACACACTTTTTGATATTTGGTACCGATTGTCAATTCAAATTAAATTAAACCCTAACAGCAAAGTCTGTGAGACCCTGGCTAGAAAGACTAAGAAAAAACTATTACTTGATATACTTGCAAAATAAATAATATTCTGCTGCTTTGGAGAAGCCTGGGACAGGAAGAGGAGAGCTGTCATCTGCTAGAACAGAGATAAATTAGCACGGCTCTGTCAGAGAGCCCAATATAGGACATTGTATTATGTGCGGTCTCAGGATATCTTAATCGCTTCTTGCTCTCCTAGAAGCTTAAAGCTCAGCCCAAATTCCACACACATAATTCTTCATCCTACATAATGAGGTGATTGTTGCATCATTGACAAATGCAAAATATAAAATTCAGGCTTTGGCTATGAAATATGCTAACCAAGAATCAAAAATTATTAAACTCAAGCAGCATGAGAGAACTGATTTACTTTGCATTCATGAAATGTTAAGTCATTTACATAGCAAGTGCAGAAACATCTCTAACGACGACGCTAATGACTTGCCTTAAAAAATCTCCAAACCTGTCTATGGTCTCCCTGCCCAGACGCTCCCATGTGAAAAGAATCAAGGCTGGAGTCTAAGTACTGGTCGAGTGAAAGAGGTGAAGTGCATGAAGGAGAAAATAAGACCAGACATCACACAACACTTAGCTGTAGTTTAACTGACAGAGAACATTGTTGTTGCCCAGTGATCTATGGGTAATATCTGTTTACTAAACAAACTCAGGACTCACAGAAATACTCCTTTGTCAATGTAATGATTTTCACTGTTGTGAAGAACTAAAACTCAGTATTAGAGGATACTTGTATCTGATTCTGCTGCTGGTAGATTTTAAAGTTAGACAGAAAAAAAAATAACACTAATATTCTTCAAAGTGCGACATGAAGTCTTCCTTTCAGCAAAAGCAGCTATGTTATGCCAGGACACCCTCTGCAACAAAACAACTCTATTTCTATGCTGCCTGAAAAGCACCAAAAAGTTGATTTAGCAGCTCTACCTGTGACTGCAGCTGTGCCCAAACTTAGAGTACAGCAGTGCCTAGAGATGCTCCCGTGCCCTGGGCAATGACTGCCCATCTATTAAGCTGTCAGAAGGGTCCCTGGCACAATTTTGGCCTGTGCCAACTGTAATTTTCCCATGCACTCCCAGGCACAGTTTGAGAGCTGGCACAGTTTCCAGTCCTTTGGGAATGTTTTGCAGGTTAAGAGACTTTTAATGGTATGGATGTGGGTCATTCAGTACCAGCTGGCCTCGGCACCCAAAACCTCCACAGACACAGTTACAAGCTCAGAGATAACCTCCAAATTAATAGTAATTGCAAACTAAACGTTGTTGTGGGGGTTTCCCTTTTCCTGCCCACAACAGTTCTTGAGACACTTCACGACACTCTTAAGTTAGTAAGTTTTTTAAAATAAATTCAGAGTGTGTTCAATGACAGCCATTTCCAATATTTATCTCTTGGAATGTCCTAGAAATTCAAGCTAAATAAACAAAAGCTTGTATCATTCCAAGTGCTCTGATAAATAGCTGCTGAAAACTTCAATGCTTCTGATTTGGAGAGCTTACAGAAGCAAAGGCATTTATATTCTGAAGCTACATTTGTAAATTGTTCAACCATCACACCATGACAACAATCTTATAGGATAAAATAATCTTTAATAACAGGGAGAGTAAGTCTATATTCATGCTCCTTGCTTCTAACAAGCATCAAAGCTGACTGTCCGTGTGACTCAATAGCAGTCTCTAAGCACTGGATTTAGAGCCATAATGCTGCAAACCCTCACATATGTGAGCAACTTGGCACAGACAAGCTGCCTCACACAACTGCTTCTTATTCTCCTCCTCTATCCCAGCCCTTCATGGTATGTCCATGAAGTGTATCTTACATCTCAATAAACCTTATTATAGTCAGTAGCACTCCTTGCAGAAACCTGCCCAAGAGCAAATTTTGCAGGACCACAGCACATCTGGCCCCATTAGCCTGAGGAAAACTACTCTAAGATGGAAAGAATCTCCAAATCCTGCATTCTCCATATGGACTGCACTACAGCTCAGGGGGATAATGAGGGAATACCTCTGAGCATGCAGGCAAACACCTCCAGGATGGTGAAAGCCATTAGGTTTTGCTTTAGAGTGGTAAGAGGTGGTAGAGGAGTGATGGGACATGCACTAACTGACTTGGTGGCTTTGGAAGAACTCAAATCCCCACAAGTATCCTGTCCCTTGGCCATGCTGCTCCCCAGGGCAGCCTGCCTCCCCCTCAGCACCTCCTTCAGGACACATCCCCTCCTCCAGATCACAGCCCAAGCACAAAACTGGGCTTAACCTTATCTGAAACAGGACCTAAATTTCTTCCCCTTAGCTAAATTTCCGAACCTGGAAACTAAGCTGCTACAGAGCTTTCAGTAGCGCTGTTGTTGCTGCAGAACAGAAACATCTCCTTACAATAGAGGCAGCTACAGAAAAATCAAATGGCTTTTTTGCAGCCTACCCATGAAAAGAATTGAACCACAGCAACAAAGAAAAGAACTTATTACCATGGTTATTGCTGCTATTTCTAGACAACGTGAATGGGCTCTTTAGGCTTTCAAGAGAAAATTTACAGACTCTGGGGCAAGCACACTGTTAGTAATTGCAGTTGCATTCTGCCACTTGAGTATTTTTGGCAATTGAACTGTCAGAAACCATTTGATAGAAAAATGTCTGCGCATCATTAGTGCCAGCAAGGAGGATATTATGTGCCAAAGTATGAAGTGAAAAGTACTTCTACTTTTACAAGTGAATCTTCTGCAGCTCACCGATTTTGAACCTCCACCCCCTTCCTGGCCCTATTCAGGTCTAAGTGTTGAGGTTGTCACGTGCTACCGGTGCCTTCATAGGGCTTTTTGGTTTTACACAGCAAAATGTGAGTGTTCTGTATTCAAATCCAATTGCCTGCCTCTCACCAAAGAAAAGTACAATACTTCTCATACGCCACAGCCTTTCTCACCAGATCACTGCAGTCTCTGTTCTCTCCTGTTTAGAGCTCGTCTTTCTCTAACAAAACATTATTGTTTTCAGAGCTGTGGCTCTCAGAGAAGCCAATAGGAGCTGTAGGATGTTCAACACATTTGAAAATTGGATTACTGAAAAAAAAGAGGCTCTGGAAACAGACTGGAAAATTCTGAGCTGCAAAATTAGAAACTAAGTAAAATCAGATGAATTTTATAGTCTTCCAGGCTTCAGATCTCAGTGTCTGTCCTTTTTCTTATGATCCTTATTAAAACCAATTACTATTTCTTTTTTAACCTAAGACACAGTAATTCCAACTGTCTGAAGTCTCCTCAGCTTGAGCATTCAAGATGTTTCTCAGCATTTAGGTACCAGCTCTTTTCAATTTAGAAGCTTCTAATTACATTGGAACCATGAGCACATTTGTCAAGATTTATGAATCAACAGATCCCCACTCTGAGTAACGGGTTCCAATCACAAAGAAACTGCCCATCTTCATTTGAAGTACTGTTTGTTCAGTGCTTTCACCTCAGGCTTGCTCAGCTTCTCATCTGTTGCACAGCGTCTCGAGTAACAACAATTTTCTTTTAACCAGTGCATGCATTCAGCAGTGAATTGCAGGAGTTGCAATCAACCAGAAATACATCCACTTCCATGTTTACTCCTGTAAACAGGTTGCAGATGGGGCAAGTAGGTGTTTCAGTGGGTTGCTTCTGCTACCAACAAGTCCTATTTTATCTAGTGAAAAATCAATAAAATTAAATTAATTATACATTAAATAAATAAAATCTTGGAATAAGACAGACAAAACAATGGCTGATTTTGCATCTGTACCCCCTTGGAATCTGGGAAAGCAAATGATATTAATGGAAAACCAAAGGAAATGCAAGACTTAAATGCTTCCAAGAAGGGAGATTTTGGCACTGGTGATTACACCTGCCACTGACTTGCACGTTACAACATCCATCCATTTTCTGCTGACAGTGATTGAACACAAGGACTTCTGGCAGTAACTTCCTAAGCCAAAGAACTTTAGCAGTTCATTTAAGCTTATTTTAAACCTAAAAAATTTTAAACTGTCTTTATTAATCACCGAGGATAATACACAGTTCTTCCAAAGGAAAGATGATGTCTTGCTGCCAGTGGGATGAACTCCTCTACTGTTTTGCCTTATGTCATGGTTTGACACTGGCCAAATGCCAGGCACTCACAAAAGCCCCTTGCTCACCCTCCCCTGCCACTGGGCAGAGGAGAGAAAAAAAAAATTAACAAAGGATGTATGAGTTGAGATAAGGACTGGGAGAAAACACTCCAAGAGCATGACAGACTCAACCTAAAGGTACAAGGTGAATTTATTACTAACAGAGTCAGAGGAGGATAATGAGAGGTAAAATAAGCCCTTAAAACACCTTTTCTTCCCCCAGCCCCTCCCTCCTTCCCACCAACAGCACAGGGAGACAGGGCATGGGGGATTTGGTCAGTTCATCATCGGAGCTTTTCTTCCACTGCTCTGGGAGAGGAGTCCTTCCCCTGTGAGACCCTGGGGTCCCTCCCACGGGAGACAGTTCTCCATGAACTTCTCCAGCGTGGGTCCACTCCCATGAGCAGCAGTCCTGCCACACCTGCTGCAGTGCGAGTCCCTCCCCTGGGCAGACAGTCCTCCCAAAGCTGCTGTGGCTCTTCCACGGGGTGCAGTCCTGTAAGGACAGGCTGCTCCAGCCTGGAAGCAGGGGCCCCCTCTCTCCACCGGGTCTCCCACTGGATCNATATGTTATCACAGAGGCATTGCCAACCTCTCTAATTGGCCCAGCCTTGGCCAGCAGCATGTCCATGTTCAGAGCCATCAGGGGTTGGCTCTGCTGGACATGGTGGAAGCTTCCAGCAGCTTCTCACAGAAGCCACCTCCGTGACCCCCCTGCTACCAAAAACCAGGCCGTGCAAAACCAACATACTTTACCAGAAGATATTTTTTGCTAGAGGAACTGGATAAATGAACCAGGACATCTAGATTTGATAGTCAGTTCTGCCTCAGACTTCTCATGTACAGTTAATCTCCTTCAGCTTTAGTAAAATGGAGATAATACTATTCCCTCCAGATCCTGCCTGTCTGAGCTCAGGCAGATTTACTCACTACTGGTGCACTTCTCCTAAAGTGAAGGTCTATTTGCTTGAGAGCTCTGCCCCACCAGCTTCTGCAGATGCTTTCAACATACAAATAACTTCACTTGTAAACTCCAAGGTCAGGAATGCTGCTGATTTTGCCAGGCTGACATTGAGGCGTTGGTTGCGTGGTTGGAGGGGAGTGTGGCACCTCACTGAAAATCTGAAGCAGTCTGAGAAACTTAAGTGACATTAAATATCTAAATAAGCTACAAAGATGGTTAAACGTTTAAGGGTCTATACCAAAACACGCAACCCTGGGACACAGAATTTACATGTACATGGATGTAGTTAAGTTTGGGTTCAGGAAACCCAAAAAGGCAAAATTCAAATGCACAGTGCTAACTGCAAACTGTACCAAGATTATATTTTAAGCAGCAGTGGATTGAATCAAAATACATAATTCACAGTTTCTTCCTAATCCATTTCAAAGTGAAATATTAATCAACAGAAGTATTTCATTCCACCATTTATTTCTGTTTCTCAGGAAAAAAGAAAAAAGCTTTATACCGCTCTCCTTTACAGAGCTGTAGGGCTCAGCAGTGCTCATTGCCAGCTTACAGACTTCGCTTAGGCCTGTGCTAAGCACCTTCAAAACCACACTGTAAATCACCCTGAGTCTAAATCTGGAAGAGAAATGAATTTGCCTATAAAAGAGGGGTATCTGCTGTACGTTTCAGACATTAAACCCTAAAGTTAGGATGTTGCACTGGAACTTTTCAAACTCAGATTAGTTATGTCTTTGTTAATGAAATGTAATCTTTTCCCAACTTGAATTTATTAACTCAAAGGCCAACATATGCAAAGTAATTCAGGCTAAATTTTAGCCTTCTTCCTCATCCTTAAAAAACTCCTTTAATTCATTTGCAAACAGAAGAGTCCAGCATCATCCCTAGGATTTTGAGTTAATTACCTTGGAAGATGTACAGTCAAAGATTGCTGGACACTCAGAGGGCAATATTTGACCTAAAATCAGGACTGTCATGCTAGGAAGCTGCCACTGAAATTCTCTTCTGTTGTTCCTACCTGAACCATTTCTAAACATTTTTAAAATAGTCCCAACTCTTTTAGAACTTTGCAGAAATTCTCACTAAACCAAAAGACAATTAAGCCCCATTAAAGTCCCCCCAGCTCTCTTTCATTGTATGCTCATCAGAAAATGCAGAGCAATGATCAGGTTGTTTCATATGGTCCTGAGAGAAGACAAGATTGCCATATATTTTCAATTACTTTATTATGAGTTTTATTAAGATATATGATATTATTAAGAGTTCTGATACACAGTCAGGTTCCTTCCTTTGTCAAAATAAGATAGGCTATTTGCAGTTACTGAGCACCAGGAAATGATGGGTGAGACAGAATTGCTGCTGTTCTCTGCTTGTGGATTGCACGCAGGGCTAATGCACAACCCTAGGCATGCTTAAAAGATAAACAGCAGTCTTTAATGTACTGCCATCAGGTTTTCACTGAGTATTTTCCTTAGACTCTGGAAACAAATGATGCTTTGGGAGCCTCGTGATCAATGGGAATGGCTGTTCTGTGGCTATTTCAGCCACGAAGGCTTGTGTGCTTTGCTGAGTGCGTGGCTTGGAAGGAAAGACATCTGTAACTACGGAGAAATAGCTGATTAAGTGCCCTCTCCCAAACGAGCATGCCATTATTTATCTTGATAAACAACTTCTCCACGGAGGGAAAAACAAGCCAGCTGCACTTCCAGTGCCCAGCTCCTGCCAGGCTGGGCTCAGCATGCTGCTGACACCTCTGGACCCTGCTCCTGGCTGCCCTCTCTGCTCTTGCTCTTCGCACAAGGAAGCCAAGACTCAACACAGCCCCTCGTGTCCTGCCACCAGAGCTTGGTGTGAGGAGAGAGGATACAAATTGCCCAGACTGTACCAGTTCATTTACAGGTTAAACACAAGACAGAGTCCAACATCTGATGAAGAGTGCATACAGCTTATGTGAAAGTGTAATTTCTGCATCTCGGCCCTGTCTTTCTGGCCAGACACCTGGAAACTCTTCTCTAAGGTACATGCAGCTGTCACCAGTGGGGCTGGCTAACATTTCTGGCAGCACTGGTGGGACAGAAAAACCTCGGGCAATGGTCCAAAAACCCTCTGCCAGCATTGCTCTCCCTCCGCAGTCTCATGCTGCCGCTTTCCCAACCCTGGTGCAAGACACCATCAAGCTCAAGTTAAGAGGAGCAGACCAGCAGCGCTGCCTCAGGCTCACAGCACCTCCACTGCTCCACTCTCAGAAATGCTGCTAAAACAGAGGAGACCCCACTTAGATTGCTCAAGAGACATTGGATCTGCCTTGCACTTTTCAGGTCTCTGTTTCTGCTTCTTTCTGGCTCAGATATCTTAGGAGCAATCATTTGTGCCCTGCTGCCCACAGGCATTGCAGAGGGTCAGGGCCATGCAGAGGGATGATCTCCCCTCCAGGTGTGGCATGAGGGACAGCAGTCACCAGGAAGGTGCATCCCATTCCATGCTGCACCAGCCAGGCCGAGGTGCAGACCCCTGGGTATCTATCCCCTGTGTGGGGCACACACCATATCTTATGCCATTTCCAGCCATCAGTGAGGTTGTGCTACACCCTGTGTTCTGCTCGGGGACAGAGTCCAACACAGCAGAAGACTGTGAACGATCCTTATTTAATGACATCTTCTTCGTCCTCTGAGTAATATATCTTGTCAGGCTTGGGGCCAATTACTAACAAAACCTTTGACATGACAAATGTGCCACAGACTCTGTCACTGCTTCAAGTAGAGCTAAAAGTGGGAAGCCAGCACGCAAGGACAGGGCAGTGGGCAGGAAAAGCAGCCCTTGCTCTCAGCTCTGTGCTGTCAGGAACAGCAACCAAAGAGAGCCCACTCGCTTTGCAAAAATCACATTACAGCAGTCAGTTTCCAGACAACACACTAAAGCTAACTCGAGCTAATAGAGGAACTGACTCTTTTAATGACTAATTAACTTCTCAGCTAAACAGTTCAGCAAAGAGATCTGATTTGGTGCATGTGAAACTACCAGAAAAAAAAAAAGTAGGCCCCAATATATTTCAGTACCTCAAGTATAAATGGTGATGTTATGCCTTTAAGTCACAGAATAAGGTGTGAAAAAACAACTGTTAACAGAAGTAACTGGATTTAACTTCCCACACTGTGCACCTCAAGTGACAGTAAATGAAATTATAAAAAGCTGCCTCCCCAGACAGCTACCAGAGCTCAGCTGCTGAGCCATAGTCACAAATGTAAGACCAGTATAAAGTCAGCCAGGTGACACTCACCATTAAATGCTGAGCTTCTGGTGGAGGAGAAAGCAAAGATAATGCTGTTTTTCAAAACTGAGATAGCCTTATGCTCCACAGAAAGAGCATGGGGACAGAGGTGAGTGCTATAGAGAAATCCTACACTTCCGGAAAATGATTTGTAAAACAAGTTAAGGTTTTCCCTGTTTGCATTCAGCACCAGCCAAGACGGCAGGACACGGCTTCACACAACAGTTCAGCTCAACTGGCAGTGGGAGGTTCAGGTCTTGCTTTCCACCCCTCCTTGTTGTGTCAAAAAGCAGCCTTAAGTCAAAGCTTTTAGTCCATACTCCATGTAGTCCCACAGCACGGCACAAAACCAGCTCACTGCTACTGAGCTCCTCTGCTGTGAGGGATTTATATTTCCACTCAAAAACTTTTAGATATCCATAAATCAAGAGAGACTAGAAGGAAAAAAAAAATCCCTGAATAGACCAATCCTCCAGTGTTTGTTCATTTAACTTACAATTTCTCAGCCAGTAGCCTACTTCAGAGGCTGCCATCAAAAACACTATTACATTTATCTGTGTCTTGCTTCAGATTTTCTTAATGTACTTAACTACAATCTCTAACACACAGAGTGTGGTTTGGATAAATCCTGTAATCTAATCAATCAGCTAATTCCAGTGCAAGCCAAAAGGGGGGTGAGGGAAAGCAAATCCTAAAACTTTTCATTACATATTTCTCTCAAAAATAAATCACTACCTAATGGATTGCTAAACTCATGCACAAGTAAATTACCAGCAGATAATTAAGAATTAATAGCCTTCTGTGATCAGAGGTTGCTATTCATAATGAGCTGACAGAGATTACGAAAGAAGGCTTTTTCTATAAAATAAATTGAAATACAAATGTTTCTACACAACACTGTGTATGAAAAACTAATAAAGAATATCAGAAATTGAATCACATTCACTCATTCTTTCCATGTCAAATGAGAATTTTGAGTAAACTAAAGCTTTATTTCCATATTTGTTTGGATTGCAAAATTACAACCTTGTTGTTGTTGTTATCCTCAGCCGTGAGCCCTGAATGAATCTCTAATGCCAAAGAATGGCTTCAGTGGTTCCTCACCGTAAACCTGTTATCTCGGGGAGCCAAGATGAGTTTGTACATGGAAAAAAGTGCGAGGCTTGCCCAGACACACCATGCAAAATCCTGTCTAATAGGTTTAAAGTTAAACACAGGGGTGCACACAGAACACACAGCACAGCTGGTACCGCACGAGAGAGATTATGAAGGAGCTCCCAGCTGCACGTTTAAAGTCAGTGGTGTCAGGGAACCTCTGCAGGCCGGGGTCACACCCCCAAACCTTCACACCAGACAGCAACACTGGGTCAGGCTTCTGGAACCCAGGCAGCTGCTCTGCATCAGCAAGTCCTGGCAACACTGCCAACACCTCTAGGAGCTGATTTTGCTCATACAGGATGAAGTCCGTTCAGCAAGGGATTGCTGCTCAAGAAGTTACAGCCTCTTGAAAAATCAAAATAAATCAGCTCAGCTTAAGCAAGAGCTCCTTTGCCGCAGTCTGGCACTGCCCCAAACAGCCAGTTACAGGGGCTCACCTGGAGGTCAGCAACTCCTTAAGGAGCACCAGTTTCATCCTCTGTGGACACGTAAACACAGCTCAAGGGTGGAAACCTCAACCAGCCGAAAGTGACCTGGACAGCACAGCTGCCAAAGGCCTCGGCCCCCCTCCTTGCACCTTTCAGCTTCCTGTGGTCCTTCGCTGCCTTGGCACTTGCAGCTGTGTGGGGATGCCAAAGCAGTGGTGCAAGAGACAACAGCAGTAAACCAAAGAGATTCATTCTCAGTCAGCTCAGGAGACCAAACCCATTTTCTCTGTGGCCAAAAGAGAGGCAGGACTACTGTTTTTAAAACCACATTCAAACACAGCAGCACAGTCATGTTTTTGGGGGCCAATGCTCTGATCTGCAAGACTGATCTAAAACAGCCTTGAATATACCTCCAGACACTATAGCATTATATTGATCAACAACACAGAGCAGTGCTCTCAGAACCAGGCTCATTCTGCTCTCCATAAGGCTGCAAGTTCGAGAAAACATTAAGGAGCATTTACAGAAGACAAAGTGCAGTTCTTTAATTTTGGTTTACCCTGCTACAGCTTCACCCTTGTGACCTTTCAGACCAAGATCAGGTAACAAGAAGTTAAAAATAAGAGCTTTAAGAAATAGGATTTTTTTTTCCCCTCCTGATTTTACTGGAGGACCATCAATATTGGATGAACTCCTTTAGATGTACTGTGCCCAGAGCCACTGAATACCAAATGCTAGAGTAGCTACGCTTCAAAGAGAATATTCTGTCATAAACTGAGTTTTAGGAAGGCCAGTTCCCTATCAGACTTTCTTTGCCAAGAATCTTGCAAAAAAAAACCCCTCGTCCATGAAGGCTCTCCTTCATTATTTTGTGACAAATACTGCTACTCCACAAGCCAGTATTAATAAGGCAAAAGTAAATGACAGCATTAAACACCACAGGACAGTAACCATCAGATAAAAAATAGTAATTTTGTGTTACCAGCGATAAGGGACATTTTTCTCCATAATTTGTCATTCCTCTTAGAATTTGCATGCATGTGGCTGTGGACAGTCCAGCAGCATAGCTTAGAAGGAAAAAGGATAAAATTATTACTTGCTTCAGTTCTGTGTGGGCATCCACTGGACCATAAGCTTGTGGAGAAGTAGGAGACTGCACACAGCACAGACAACAATGCTGCCTCAATTCAGTAATTAGATCCAGAACCAGAATTAGAAAGGCAGTTCTTATTAAGAGACCATTACGAAGCTTCCTAGTCTACAAAATTGGGGGAGGGGAGAGAAGCAGAAGGAATTTCAAAATTTTCCCCTTTTCTGTGAAATCTGAGATTTCCAGTTTCTACTCTTATAGAACAAGCTTATGTGTGCATCAATGCACTGCTGCTCTGGCAAATCAGCCTTAAAGGAAACTGTCTCTAAACAAAGAGCATCAAAGAGAAAACACAGCCCAGTCTCAGCCAGCACAAAGCACGTTCAGTCTGCCCGGGCCCACCAAGGTGTTAAGAGTTACTGAGAGATGTACTTCCCTGGATGGTTTTGTTCACCTCTACCTGAAACAGATTACTTTATTGATCCACTTTAAGAACATGGTCTTTAAACAACTATTTAAACCACAGAAATTAAGATTTCCTTTGTCTCTGCAATTTATCTCCAGTTCAGAGAACAGCTGAGGTACTGCAGCCCACCACACTGACTGCCCAGGCAGGCACACTGTGGTGTTGTCAGCCCTCTTCTGTAGCAACAGCCAGAGATGATCTCTACATGAAAATTCTGAGGTTATCTTCTAAAAACTTTAGTTGGCCCAAACAGCTTCAATATTCTTCCTGTAAATTCATGTCCTGCTCTTGCCTAGTTAGATGAATAATCAATTGTTTGCACCCTCCTTCCCATCCATCTCCCACCACAATGCAACAGAACTGTCAAATAAGATTTATTGCCGTCAAATTGTAAGAGCAATTCTAATCAATGCTTACTATGAAAATTTTAAAAGTGAAATTCCACTTTTCCCTTTTCTTTTGCAGGGTGGCCCAGTGAACAGCGTGCAAGAGCAGACCTCTGCAGAGCAGATCTTTGCTGCCAGCTCTGCCCAGGCCACCTGGGGGATCCCCAAAAAGTGACTGTTTCTACATCCCTAAATACCTGAAATAATGACACTGTCCTGAACATGCTCAGATTTACTGATTATTTGTTGGGTTACTTTCCTTTTTCGTTCTGTTATTTCACTGATGCCCATGATGAACCAAACACAAGGCATGCAGAATGAATCAGAGAAATCCTTCTTCTTCCTCACCTCCCTTCATGCCTCCAAGTCTCTAAACAGATGCCAGCAAAGATTTCTGTGTTGTGGGTGGTTGTTGGGAAGTTTTTGTGCAAATTGAAGCTTAACACATCTGCACAAAAAGTTTATGATAAGTCATGAACTAGCATTTTAGAGGTGTCACAAGCTTGATTCAGTTGCTTCAGCTGGCCCTGCTGCTATGGAACTGAATGACCTAGAAGACAGCTGTGAATTAATTGCATATGAGACATCCTGTATGAGACATCATCTAACTTGGAACAGCTTCCTAACGTGCCAGAAATCTAAACTCCAATTTTCTAGCAGTATTTTTAAATATCTACCAGTAGATAAACATAGCCTTAAGTAGTCTTTTGAATAAGGATGAAAAACTAGCAATAGCTACACTAACAGAAAATTAATGTAACACTTCCACAAAGTTTTCTTAAGAACTTATCTCACGCTGGGATTGCCCAGAGCCTTCAACACACAATCCCTTCACTGGGACTACACGCATCACACCAGTGAGATGGAACACCACGGCCCACGAGGATGCAGCCAAATGCACAGCTGTGGAAGCGTGGAGATTTCAGGGACTGAACCACAGCATCAGTGAAGACCAATCTTGAGACCTTCCGAAAAACCTATTGTGTGAGTTTAACTTCTCGAATTTTCCAGAGTCTAAAGTAAATGATCAGTTGTATTTCCCAGCTATGCCAGAATGTTCCCCACGAGGTCCTCATACAAGATAACCACTAAGGGGAAAACGCTTCCATGTTCTGGAGTCCCTTGTAAGCTGTTTCTATGAATTCATCTCCAGAACAAAAAGTCAATATGCAGTTGGTTTTCTGCCCACTGCACCCCTCATCACTCGTTTGATATTTACTTTATTTTTAATTAAAAAGACGTATAGTCCCTTCGAGGGCACTAAAACAGAGCAACTGTTTAGAAAAATCAATATAGGCAGGGTTGTGGCTCCCCATAGGAAGTTTAATTCTTGACAGCAGATCTGCAGCAAAACAGACGAGAGTATAAAGCAATCTCCAGAGCTTCAGCACGACCCATTCCAAGCACCCCAGGAAAACTGGGCTGAGCTGCACCATTTCCAGCAGCCTCTGCTCCAGCCCTACAAGCTCTGCCATTGAAAAGCCCAGACTGAGCAAGAGAAGAAAATCTGGTGGTCATTATATACTGATAAAAGAGACTAAAACACCCCTGTAAGAGGCTGGAAATGCAGAGGGCAGTGTTGATTATAGACCTGCCTGGCCAGAACCTCCAGCTGGCGATGGAGAAAGTAAGGTAGAGGGAAGAGACAAGCACACATCACTGATAGCCAACGCTTTCCAGCCCTTTTATGGGGGAATGAAAATTTGGCTGGTTCAGGGATACAGGAACATAGCATTGCTACAGCACCCACCCTCACTCCTACAAAATCAAGATGTGTTTTGCACTTGTAGAAATTTTAAAAATAACCTGATCACTAGCGATTAGATGTTCCAATATTTCTCTTCCAGAACCCCTTTCTTTAGCTAGCCAGCAGAATTTTGATGAGTTCCTGGGATTAACACAGGTAAAAACGTATCCAGAAAGTATAACACACTTATAAATAAGATGAGTTAAAATCTGACTCCATCAGCAACTTGTTCTCATGAGTGTAAGATGTTAGAAAGACCCTGGTTTTTGTCTATCTACACACACTGAAAGGAGTAACACTGCATTTATTTTGGTGTTTTCCTCATTCACCTATACATTGATAAAAACAAGTCTGACATAACTTCTAGGATAACACTGAATTTTAAATTCAGACACTTGGCATTGGCTCAAGAAATGAGTGAGGCCTGGAGAAAAACATTTGATTTGAAACCAAATGTCTCCCTTCTGGAATCAAAGTGATTCCAGCTATATTTCCCTGGCTCGTTAATAACACAGTGGTCTGTACAAGTTTTCTCCCACATATCTTTTGTGTCTGAGCATGTCTTCAGACACCTGGATACAAATTAAAATTGTCTTTATTTTAATGAATTGAAAGGTTGGAAGGCGTGTTCTGATTTCATGTGCCTGTCCTGGATGGAGGTAAGCTATTTATGCCTTGAAAAATGACCAGTTAACAATTTAAATAAAATACTACATGCCACAAATACAGTAGATGCAGCCTTCCAGGTACTGTCTACAGTCAAGCACCAGCTTCTCAGCACTAAAGATGAGTCTCTGAGATAATGCATTTATCCAAAAGCACAAAAATATGCACAACAGGGCCGCATCATAATAGGTATTCTGACTTTACTGAACTATTTTAAATGACATAGCAAAATTAAATTTCATTGCAACTCACTTGATCAATCAAGTGGAAACAGCAATACTTTTAATGTTTGCAAAAGCCATCAGCAGACTGCAAGCAAAATGTCTTAGCATTTGTCTTGCCTACACAAAGAGATTTTTGTTAAAACTGCAAATATAGGAGGCCTTTATATGAAATACC
This sequence comes from Cnemophilus loriae, assembly GCA_013397755.1. NCBI lineage: Eukaryota > Metazoa > Chordata > Aves > Passeriformes > Corvidae > Cnemophilus > Cnemophilus loriae. Next base: position 2,910,325 of record VZTF01001529.1, on the reverse strand, counting down.
CAAAATGTTTAGGAATGAGACAGTACAAAACTTGTTTATAGCAACTGCTGACCCCAAAAGGAAAAGCCTTCCAAAAATGCTAACTCCTCTGACTACAGGAATACTAAAGAAACCAAGGCATTTTTTTCTAGATGCATAAAATGAAATAAACTGCCTCACTGAGAAATGTTCCCAGGGAACACAGTAATGAGATGTAGCAGTAGATCCTGCTGCAGCCTTAATTACATGGGTCACAAGGAAAAAGGATGACTGCCAGCACACAGCAAGTGCAGCAGCCTTGGAATCATAGAATCATAAAATCCTAAAACTCTTTAGGCTGGAAAAGGCCTCTTAAGATCATTGAGTCCCATCATTGACTCAGTACTGCCACGTTCACCACTACACCATGTCCCTAAATGCCACATCCTCAGGTTTTTTTGAACACTTCCAGAGCTGGCAATTATACTACTTCCCCGGCAGCTTGTTCCAGTGCCTGACCACCCTTTGCAGTGAAGAAATTTTTCCTACAATCCAGTCTAAATCTTTCCCTGTGAAACTTGAGGCTGTTGCCTCTTGTTTTATTGCCTGCTATTTGGGAGAAGAGATGGACTCCCACCCTGCCGCCCCCAGCTCATCCTCTTCACAAGACATAAGTCATTAGTGAGAGGTGACAGCGCTGGCTGGATAACTGCATTGAATTTAAGTATTCAGGAGAGTAAAGTTGTGGGTTTGCTCTGTTAATTCTGCATGGTGAGTATGGAGCCCTCTGTGCTGGGTACCACCATCAGCCTGGCACGGCAAGGTCAGGCAAACCACCAGGACATCATCCCTCTGGTACCACTGGCTGCATGAGAGAAATTAAGGCTCAAGGAACTAAGTCACACTTGCACAGTGCCACATCCATATGCTTTATATATTAATGCATTATGAAAGTAATAAAAATAAGGTATAATTAAACCAGGGGAGAGTCCAGTAAAAGTTTTTAAAGCAAAATGAACTTGCACTGTTTCTTGCCAAACCAAACTCTTGAGGTTCATCTATTTTTTTTCCCCTTCAAGCTGCCCTTCCTTTCACCTTGCCTTTTACGAGGCCCCATTTAGAAAGGTGATCCCTGAACTCACAGACTTGGTCTTTCACAAAGCCCAGAGACAGAGCGGTTCACTCGAGTACAGGCCATCAATTCTGGAAAGCGACCTCTGCGTCTGGATTCAAAAGGGAAGTTGCTGAACATCTTTCCAAAAACAACACACTTTAAAATGTGTGCTTAATGTGTGGATTAAAGGGAGCTGGCCTGAGCTGCCAGCTCAAGGGGAAAATAAGAGCTCTGACTTAGCAGTTTAGAGCACGTTAATGTTAAAGCCATGAGGAAATCTTGTGCTTGCATTTGTAGCCAGGACATAAGCAAAGGCAGGGTTTCTGCTTTTTCACTTGTGGTTAGCAGGCTTGGGGGACTAAAATAGCCAGCTAAGATGTTACTTTACACAGCTGGTCTCCAGTACTGCTGCTGCTCCATTGTTTGGGTGGCTTCAGGCTGATGCCACACAAAAAAAGTAAGACCAATGCTCAGTAAATAATTTAAACGTGATGCCATCAAAGTGGTCTTATGCCTTCCCAGAGGGAAACTCAGACTACAAGTGGAGAAAATCCTTACTAACCAAGAGCTGTTTGAAATTTCTTGAAGACTTTAATCTGGTCAGCAAACTGGGAAACACAGCCTGATGCACATTTCGTTTACATCTGCGCCTGCTTTTATTGCAGAAAATCAAGTAGGTTCAATGTTGACATTTAGAGATAACGCAGAAGATTTGCCCTTTTGAATTTTCTAAAAGTCATGGATAGGTCATTTTGGCTTAGCAGTCTGTGCTTAGGAGTTCTGCTTAAATTGCAAGTGACTGGGATGTGTTATACCCAAAAGATGGAAGAACCTTGCAGTGACATTCAGAGATCTGAACCTGAGCCTATGCAAATTATCTGAACCCCTTAAACTGGCATATCCTGAAATATTGGATCACATCCTCTTACCATTTACATTCCTCCTGAACCCCTGACTTGAGTGGCACTACAGCTAATTTACTCACGTTTGGGTGAGAGGCAAACAGAGTAGCTTTGTAAGGAATTCTTCACTTTCAAGTTTCAGCCATTCATTCCTAGGATACAGCACGGTCACAATTTCCTTAAAGCCATTCTGTGATAATCGCTACACTGGCACAGCTCACAAAAGAGCCTGAACCACAAGTCATGAAGAGAAAAGCTACTCCAAATGTGTTTGAATTTTCAATATTTTTTTTTTTTAATATGTGATTTCAGACTGCAGACACAGAATATACCCAGGTAATTACAGAACTCAACCAAAGTAACACGCGTGATCCCAGCCCATGAGACTGCAAGTCACGACAGTCACATCTCCACCCAGCCATTTGAGGAACATCAGGCTGAAGGCCACCATAAATCCAGTCTCCTGAAACTGCAGATACCCACGAATTAAGGCATTTAATCTGCAAAGGCCCACAGAATATATTCTCCTTCCACTATTACTCACCGCAGCAAAACGTCTAACAAATGTCATGCATTTAGTAGCACAGGGCTGGCCACAAACTGTTGAATGTGCCAGATGAAAAACATGGAAAGGTCAAAGGCAGTGTCAGGGTTCCTACAATTTTGGGGAAGCTGAGTTGGTTAAACAACAAAATTGATTTTAAAGCTCCTAGAAAAACAGGCTTTCACCACCTGCTACAGCAACATGCACAGTCTCAATTCAGAAAGAAAATCAAGAACTAAGACAAGTTCTCCTTGAACCTTAAAATATGCAAACTTAAACTTGTTCGTAATTCATCACAGCCTTTTGAAAATCAAGTATTTTTTATCATTTAATGCACACTCCTTTTCATGCACCTGACTTACCAAAAAGTCTTACAGAGATCTTTTCTCCACTCCTGGTGCACAGCATGTACAAAGGCCTGGTTTAGCTACAGGCAGGTGAACTCTACCTCAGAGTGCCAAAAGCTGCACCGAACACCAACTGCTGAGGTATCTTCTGTTACATAAATATATAACAAAGAAAGGCCAAACAACCAAAATATAACCAGAATTTCTGGCTTCTAGTCCCCAGTTTGGATACCTGATCATAACTCTAGACATAGGAGCTCTCTTTTCTTTACTACCAAATGCCTGAACTTGTTGCACTCCTTTGGTATTTTTAATTTTAAATTTTTATTGACTTCAACGTTCCTTGCCAAGACTGAAAAAGAAGAGTTTTTGCTGAAGATTAGGATTTGAGATTGGCATACATTTCTTGGGCTTATTTGACAGGCTACAGCCAAACTGATATCGGTCTTCTGGGACACATGGGCCTCTGGGGAGGATGAATGCTGTAAATCTGAAAGACTTTGTCCAACTATAAATACTATATTTTGAGAGTCAAGACCGTCATTAATTTGGCAAAACTCTAAATGCACATTGTAGCACCTGAAAATGGTATAACATCACTAATAAAATAGTGAGAATGGTTTTAATCTGCAAACACACATGAGGCAACAGTTCTGAAAAGAAAGCCACATTTAAGTTTCTAAGTGATGATCCCTTTAAAGTAAAAGGCAGTCATTTAAAATTAAGGCTCAAATATAGCTCAGTAACCAGAGTGTCAGGATTTTGATTCTGCAGGGACAACACTGATGATGTTTTAATTAAGCCCTCTACTAATCCTCACGTCTCGAGTCTCAGACTGCCTAATTCGTTTGCGGAAGGGCGATGGATTTCAACAAGGGAAGTCATACACTGATTTTAGATACTGGTAGGGTTACACAGCTCCAATTTTTGTTGAAAGCAGGTTATATTTTTGCTGACTTATATTCAGTTATTTTAGTGAGGTTTGTTACCACACCCGAAGAAACAGAAAACGGATTTTGCCAAGTTAACAGTATTTTTCTCTTTTTTTGTTGCTGCTGAAAAAGCAATGAAGTTACAAAGTTGCTATTAGAAATTTGGCAGCTATGATCCTTGTCAGCTTTTCTTGGCTGCAATATATTTAGCATTGCTTAAACAGCTTTGCAAGAACCTGTGTAAGTCCAGAAAACAACTCCTCTGAGTAAACTGATTTTCCACAATGACAGTGAAGGTTTCATGCCCATTAAGTCAATTTAACCAAGTCACCTCCCTGAAATGTAACTTAACTCTACAGAGGAAAAATAGCCTTAGATATACTGTACGAAATACAGTGGGAAATTCTATTTAATCTTCTCTGGTCATCCTTTGATATAAAGATCACTTGTTGAAGACTCATAGTAGGCAATGCCCAGGTATCCCCCCATACAGAAGAGCTGCTTTGAGGATCAGGAATCATCTGACTAATGCAGCTGATCATCTTTCATTAAAAAAATGTTCACACTGAGAACAAGAAAAAAAAGGTACATCCACAGCAAAGCAACTATAGGAAAAAAAAAGAAAGCCCAGCAATCTCTTTGGCTACTTTCTTCTCATCTCTTGTTCAACACTGAGACTCCAGCACACTTCCTGTGCACACTCAGTACCCAGAGCTGACAAAAGGCTGATTTTCCTCCTGTTTGATCCTTCAGAAAAGGAACCTTCAGAAAAATCACTGAGAAGCATTAATACACACTGCAATTTCTGTGAACAAGGTTTGCCATCCCTGTTTCCCCTCTAGCAGTCAAAGAGGCAACAATCTGTCTTTCCAACAACAGTTTTCCAGATCCTACTACGTGTATCTTTACCTCAGAACCAAAGAATCAACATCAGACATGAAGCTTTAAATTCAACTCCTCCAGAGGTGATGCAGGCTCAAGCCTTCCCACTGTACCAGCTGTGGTGGCACATGAAGCACATTTTGGGAGAAAAACACAAGATTTGCTGTAGAAGGCAGGAGTCTGAAAGCTTAGAAATATGAGGGAAGAATCGCTTCAGGGGCTGGTGAGATCCTCAGTGAGGCAGTCTCTCAAATAGGGAGACTCATGTTGGTGTCTGGCTGCTGATCAAGGAGTGATGAGAGATGAAGGAAGGAGAGAGAAAAACTGGGAAAAGCTAGAACATCACCAATGATGAACTGGGGATGCAGTTTTACTGGAGGCCTATGGAAGTTTAGAGAAAGACCACCATGATCCACATCTTTCTCCCACAAGCTGTACCAGCAAAGCATTCCCCTGAACATCCCTTTCTTTTGTTCTTCAAAACAAAACTCAAAAGAACTCAAACAAACCAACAGAAACTTTGAAACGCAGCTAAATTCCAAGCAAATAGTGGTGTGGTTTCAGAGTTCCAGACGGTGAAGTGCATGTTTGGACTCTTCCCCCTCACAAGGGCTGGCAGATTCCCCTCCATCTGACAGACTCTGCTCAAGATAAGGGAGACAAGTTGATTGAATTGAAGTAGCAAGGAAGAAGCAGGTCTGAGAAACAAATCTGTAGCACTCCTTGATCAGCAGCTTTTACACAAAGCAGGCCTGGATCAATCTATGCTGATAAGCTGTAGATTGTGGGCATTAAATTCAGCCACGTCTCATAGCAGCCACAAAAGATTATGGTGGAAAGTCAACAGTATTGACAATTACTGCAGTGCCTGAATTCCAAGACCTCTGCTGTGTAACTTGGAGGTTACACTGCTGCAGAGAAGGCTCAGTGGGTTCAAAAGAATTTTAGATACAGTTTTAACAAACCTAAATTTCAAGCCTGACAACTATTTCTTGCACCGGAAAATAAAATTGAATCAGTGCAAAGCTTAAATGAGCTCATAAAAAACAATGCTTCTCTGACCTGGCATTTAAATCCACAATGTTAATTAGATGTATCACTTTCACCTACTGTCAGGAGAATCCATGTTCAAATTTGCTGTGTATTGTAATTTTTATGGCAGCTTTACCCATATAATGCAAAAATCCCCTAAAAACTCCAGAAGTGAGTCAAGTTCCCTTAATGTAAATACATTACATTTGCCTTGGTTTGTCCCCTCTCAATCTTTCAGGTTTATTGCCACCTTTAGACCACCCCATCAGAACAGCTTGTTGGAAGCTGCTCTTCAGGAATCCATGATTTCTGTGCCCACTACTGCCTTATTGGCAGGACTTGCACTTGGCTGTGACCACTGTGACTTCCATGGGTTGCTCAAGTCCTAGTTTAATGCAATATCGCCCTCTTATTTCTCTCTCCCTCTCCACTTTTGCACAGGCATCAAAGCTGCAGTCATCACCATGGAAACTAGCTGGAGAATTAAAAAAATAATAAAAGCCTAGAGAGTCATGCAAAGCTTGTGCACTGCCACCCACTGGGTACTGGCGTTAGGGAGCCTCCAAGCACAAAGCAACCTTGCTCAGTGTAAGCAAAGATCCTCTCGCTGCAGTGCCTGCATTCAGACCCAAATATGTGCATTTTTGGCACCAATTAGTCTCTCCTCACAGGGCAGGATTTGCTCATAGTGCCCTGGTGGAACTCAAGGTTAATAGACTCAGACTCCGTGTCATATCTCAACACAGGAATCTCTTGTTTACATGCAAGTTTATTCAGCAGTGTGCTCGTGCATGATACATTGCTCCATCCTCTGCAGTGGCTTATTCCCGGAGTGCAGGCATGGGCATCCTGGGAAAACACACCCTTGCAATTCCAGAGGGAGCTGCAGGGCTGGGGTTTACCAGGGATCAGGCCATGAACTTGCAGCTTCTTTCTACGAGGTATGAAATGCCCCAGAAGATCTGGGATTTTGGGGAGCTTGCTTTTGTTGATCCATAATGCTTTTTGTTACTGGCCAATAGTAACTAATAGCAGGTTTTACTTTAGGAAGATCTCCATGGTGATCTGAGCCTGCTGACATCAGCTGAGTTTTTTTTGGTGTGGATTTAAGAACAATAAATGTAGTCTAATTAAAGGGAAAAAGACCTCAAAAAATTGGACAAAGGAGGAAGAACTCCTGTATATGCTGCAGTTCAGTTCAGTCTTCCAGAAAGAAGCAAAATACTCTAAAGAAATCTCTCTGATGTAATTTATGTCATTAAAATAATTTAGAAAAACCTTGACTAGTTTTTCAGTAAATGATAGAACACACCATAAAGAAAATTAGTTGATGGGGGGAAAAGCAAAAACAAAATGAGAAAAAAAAGAAAAAGAAAATCCCTAAATCCTAAAGGATCATAGTAATTTTTACAGGAGTTTAAGACAGATTTTTCAGACCTGCTGCAGTATTACATATGCGCTCTCTAGCACAGGTCTTTAAGATGAGAAAGGGGAAAAAAAGGGAAATGTATTCAGACTTGATTTGTTCTTTTTCTCTATGTTCCTACAACCTACATTTCAAAACTTTTTTTTAATCAAGTGATTTTCACAAATTTGGAAGGGTATTTTTTTATTTCATCTCACATTGCTGAAAACAATTGGATGTTTCTCCCCTGCATGACTCTTTTTTCCCCTCTTTCCTCTAATAGGTTTTACAAATACATCCACACACTTATTTCGAACTGACACTCCAGAAATGAGTTAGATTTTGTATTTTAATCAGGCACAAGCCATGCAAGAAAATAATTTAAAGTAGCAGGTAATTACACCAATGAAATATTTATGAAAACTGATTAGACCAAACCACTTATTTTTATCTCAGGATATTTGTATTTTACACAACTACTCAAAAAAGAAAGCAAGATTAAGAGTTATACAAAGTTATAGTTCACTTGTTTTACAAATCAGAGCACAGGAATGATTTCCAGAAGGCTGAGCAAGTGCAAGCCAGTGTTTGCAGTTCAGAGCCCAGCACGCTTTGGCTCCTCTGGCCAGCTTGTGAGCTACCTTTCTAAAGAGGAGATGGGAAAAAAGGACTGGCACAGATCTCCCAGGAACAGCAGTGGAAAGCCATCCCCCAACACAAGGTTTGCTCTCAACACTCCTGAATGAAATTAAGCCATGATTTTGTCTGTGAGCATTAAGCTCAGAGAGAGCAAGGCAGACCAATGGTTCTCTATTGACACTTCTGTAACTGTGCCTTCCCATTACTTCTAGTCATGAGTTATCCAGATTGCCAGGTCATTGACCTCCCCAGATATTCAAAAGTGTATTAGCATAGTGGAAAATTGGCCTGTGTGAGAATGACTGCACTTTGTGTCAGAAGGCAGATCTTCAGGATGCCAAATGCTGCATTTTGTTTCAGTTGTTGTAACCCCCCCACTTCTGTAAAAGTGTCAGCATTGCAGGAAGAAGTTTCAGGTCTTTATAGGGCTACATATTTATATTTAGTGTGGATTTTTATATAGATGCTAAAAATGGAAAGCAATTCCCATATGGATGAACAAATAGTTATCTAGAAACACAATATACAGAGGCTGGAGTGGAGTCCTATTAAATCCATTCTAGACCTAAGGCACCATTTATGTGACAAGCTGCAATGTAGAAAAGCAGTTTTTATGCCAAATACAGTCCCTGTGCTGGTGCCAAGGCCAAAAGAGCAAGAGCAAATGTAGAACTTGCAATTCTTCCCTTGGGAGCCTCCCACAACAGCCTGCAGACAGCAGATGGGGAAGCACCACTGCGTCCAGGCACAGTTCTGTGCCCTCCAGCAACCCGAACAACAACTCAGGTGCTGCTGGTTGCACTACCAGGCTAATCCCATCCTCCCTGTACACATCCTGGGGGAGGACACCTGTCTGGCTTTGTCCTCTGCTGTCCTTCTGCCCTGCCCCCCAGCAAGGGTTGCCTTGGACTACAGAGGAATTTGCCCAGATGCCGCCTCAGGATTCCTGAACTGTCTAAAAGACCACACACTTGACAGCATCTACAGGGTTTCTTCTGAAAGCAAGACATGTGACAACTCATTGGAGTGGACAGGCACAAAATACATATTTGGAGGGCAGGACAGATTATTAACAAGAAGGATGAAAGCTCAAAAATATCAAATGGCATTGCATGGAATCAGCAAAGCAAAGGGTCTGTGATTTCCACCACCTCTATATACAGAAAAGAAATTGCCTTCTAAAGATCCCTGGGGAGAAAACTTAAGGCAGAAGGAAAGATGATTAGTTTGCATATTTGCAAGCTTTCCACTAAACAACAGCTGATGACAGCATTAGAGATGGGAAGGAGCAAGGAATTAAGGGATAAGAAGCACAGCAAAAGTCACAGGATAAACTGCACAGAAGAAGACAGAAAACTTGAAGTTGAAATCTATAAAGCAGTTTATCTTAGAGGCAGAGGCAAGAATGCCAGCTTTTCCTTCTCACATTGTAATGGCTAGCTCTCCAAGGAAACACTGCATGTGTGTGTGAGTTTTTCTGAGTATTTTCTTAGCTGACACGGGGAACAAAGAGTAAGTGCCCTTCCAAGCATCCTCTTCACTGCTGAGAGTCATTACAGCTTCCCTCTTTAAGTATTGTGCAAATGTATTAGGACAAAAATAATTGTAAAAGGCATAGTAATTCTAGAAACGTACATGCAATTAAAATTACAGTCATGGTTTGAAAGACAGGTGTCTGCTAAGGAAGGCAGGAGCCTCCCTTGGAATGGAAAATATGACCCTCTTCCCTCCGAATTATTAGAATTTTGAAATTAAGGGGCTTTCAGGCAAAGATAGAAAAGGTGTAACAGTTCTTTACTGATACATATATATGTACACAAGACAAACAAACAACACCGGCAGCAACAACGAGCAGAAGCACAAACCCAGCACCAGCCCTCTCCTGGCCGCAGGCACCTTCCCCTGCGGTGCAGTTCCGCTCACAGCCACCGGGGGCGCTGGTGGCTCCCGGCCGGGCAGGGGGTGCGGTGATTCCCCCGCGCCTGCAGGGGGCGCTGTGGCGCGGGTCGGGCCGTGTCTCCCTCACGCGGTAATGGCGGGCAGGCCGCGGAGAGGGATGGGGAAGGGGCTTCCTTTACAAACTCACCGGGGCAGCCGGGCCCCGTGCCCCTCCGGACGGCGAAAGGGGCTGTAGCAGGAACCTCAGGAGAAGCAAGCTGGGAAGGCAGGGACGAGCAAAGTCCTGGAGTGGTAGATGAGCTGTATCAGAAACTCGGCCGCCGTAGCTGGAACCGCAGCGTCCCAGCAGGGCAGGGGGTGCGAGTTACAGTGCAGCACGGAAACCTCGGAGCAGCGGCAGAGAAGCGGTGGGGCTGGGCAGTGGCCACCCGGCTCCTGAACACTGAGAGAAAGCTCCCTTGGATGGGGAAAGGGCCCGAGATCCCGGGGTTTCCCCTGAGGCACCCCAGCAGATGGGGGAAGGTCCTTTGTTTGGTGAGGTCGGGTGTTAATAAGGTCTCAGTGCAATGGCTGCTCTCAGGAGCAGAGCTCCGCTCACGGTAAGAGAAGGCAGCAGAAGACAGAACTCTGCAGTGGTGGTGAATTCTTCCCACAGCGACCGAATCCTTCCCTTCCGAACGCTGAGAGAGCAAGAAGGAGCTAGCAGCTGCCCCAGCCTTTCTTTTCCCAGCCCAGCTCTTGCGGTATCTCTGCTCTTGCCAGAAAAACCCTCAGATAAGAGGAGTGCAGCCAAGTGCCCCCCTCCCCTAAGCCTGGCAACTTCTTTTGTCTCTCTTAAGTACCCAGACGTTATTTTCTCCTACCAACACGTATGGGAGGAAATTCCCTGAGAGAAAGAAACAAAAGGAAGAATCCTAAACCCCAACAATTACTCCCAGGAATTAGAGCAGCCCCTCAATTCTATAGACTGGAGTGGTTCTGGTAGTATTTCCCAGAAATGCTGCTGAAACTAATACCATGTCCAAAGGCTGAAATTAACTTTACATGCTACTGCCACATAGAAGCTATATTTCTAATTCAAATCAAATGAAAAATGCATTCCAAAATAGGGCAAAATGAAAAATGAGGACATGGAAATCAAAGGATCTGGAACAGGATTTATCTGTCACAAGTTTCTAGGAAGGACAGACGCCAGTACACATGTTAAACACGATGACACTTCCCTAGAGACTTACGATAATACTTCACCCTTAAATAACACACTCAAAACACTTCACAGACATTAACTAATTAATCCTCAATCCTCATGTGGCTGTAAAAATTACACAGTAGGGAAATAAGGTCAGATCTTCAGGGGAGATCAAGCCGAGATTAAACAGTCTGCCCCAAGGCTATACACTGACTTGACAGCAGAGACAAGGTTACAGTTCCCACGTTCAAGAGCCACCCCACCACCAGAACACCTTTGGAGGGACACTGACAGCCCCAAACATCTCCAGCAGCTGCTCAAACAAAGCAAAAGGTTTAGGCAGGGTCAGATGCCTCCCTGTGCTCAAAGACAAACCCCTGAACACATGTCTAAAGGCAGTAAGCTGTGCACCCACAGACCTCCCTCTGCCGCTGCAGCTCTGCAAACCAGGGGAGGTTTCCCCAGAAGTACAAACCCCTGTGCTGCACCTCCCCAGGATATCTTCCTTCCAGATCCACATTTGCTGCATGTCAGGTAGCCATCATCACTTCAGCTTATGAGAGACTTCAAACACCTGGGGCACATTTTACAAACACTATACAGAAGATGGTGCAAATTGCACCTGATCAAGTCTGACCTAGCAGAGCCTTCAGAGCCCGGGAGTGTGAGGATGAATGGAGAAAAGGTGACTCTCAGGAGTGTTGAAAGCACTCAGGCAGGCCACAGCAGAGGATGCACTGGCACACTCAGTCTCCTGGGAATCAAACAATTCCCAGAACACAAAAAAGATGCAGGAGGAGATCAACCCACGCATCCTGCAGTTAAATATTCCCTAGGCACAGGGGAAAACAAGTGGCAACAGCTCTGCACTGTTGCCCCTGTGAAACTAAACAGAATGGCTACAGCAAAGGAGAGGGTGCTGGTGGCCTGGCCCAAGGACCCTTTGTCCAAAAACACCCCAAGTTCTGCCATTTCTTGTGGCATTTGAACAGCTGTTAGTTTTGCCTGCAGCCATGATGCCCATCCCTATCAACTCTCAGCTTTTTCAGAAAGTACTTCAGAGTACTTTTAAAATAGTAAGGCACTATTTAAAAGGTTCAGTTCTTATTGCAGCACTAACAGAAGATTAATAAATTAAAAGCTTGGCTACCACAAGCAGCAGTATGCCTACCAGTCCTGGGCTTCGTTTTTGTGAGGATCTGGGTTTGGGTTTCTGAAGCAAACCTGTGTATAAACTTCTAATTATATTAAGAAAAGATAAGTGCTAGAAAACAGCTGGACCTCATAGCTCTAGCAGAAAGTTATTTAAAAAGTCAAGAGTTTAAATGACAGCTTCTTTTTTTAAAACTGTACCTGATGGAAAAGGAAAATGGTGCCTCGGGTCTAAGGTCTGCGTTGGCAAGAAAGGCTGTGCAAATTAGGAACGGGAGAGGACAGAGGAAAGGGTCCCACTAACGTCAGCAGTGGAAAATCTGGTATTAACTGAGCAAGGTGGCTTGGATGAAGATAAATATAGTCCACAAGTGAAGACAAGTGACTTGCTAGACAAAGACAGCAATGAGCTGTGAGGAAGGGCATAGAGGCAGTGCGTTCTGTGAAAAAGGAAAAAGCACGCACACAAAGACGTAAACAAGATTTCAGCTTGAAGGAACTGGCAGTTCCTCTCTGTCACTACCATTTACATTGCATTTCCTCCAGCCTTTATAAAACCTGGCTCCTCTAATTCATTCTAATTCACTCTCTAATGCCTCCACATGGCTCTTTCATTGCGTGTGTGGGCAGTCTAGAAAGCAGTAGTTGGACAGCTTTTGACTGAAAGGAAATGTTTTAGGCACAGCTCAAAGCCTGTGGGAGTCAAGAGAAAGCATTGAATTTGGCCTTTAAAAGAAACAGGATGCCAGGAGAGTCACATGAATGCTTAAAACAGAAGATGCATAGGCCTGAATTTGGTTTTAGCCACTAGCTGTAGTAGGCTGGTTTTAATTAATAGCAGGTGGTGGCTCACTCTTTTGGCAAGAGGGCAGATGCAAGTTAAAGTTTTAAGATATTAACGCAGTGTTTACCTTGCTTAGTAAAAAACAGCGTTCTGCAAACTTTTGTCTAGGACCACATCTGTACAAACACTGCACGGGGACCCGGGATCCAGGTGGACACTTGGCAGCATGTGAGCCCTAACAGCAGAGAAGGGTGCCAGGATCTAAGGCTGCAACAACAAGTGCATAAGCCACTTGATCAAGGGAAGTCACCACTCCCCTTTCTCAGCTCTCTTTCAACCACAGCTGGAATAGTGCCTCCAGTCTTGAGGCCCCTCTAATATCAGGAAGGTGTTGATCAGCTTGGGCAAGTCCACCTGAGGCCACCAGGGTGGTCAGCACTGGAGCATGCAAGCTGTGAGGAGAGGCTGAGTTAGTCTGACCTGGAAAGGAGGAGGCTTTGGGGGGCCTACAGAAGCCATCCAAGGCAGGGCTTACAGAGTACACAGCGACGCTCTTCACTGAGGAAGGAGAATGAGACTGTCTGGACTGGATATACTGGACACACTCTCCTGGGTATAATTAAGGATTGCCACAGGAGCCCAGAGGAGCTGAAGACTCTCTGTCCTTGAGGGTGTAGACAAAGCCCTGAGCAAGCTGGTATAAAGTCAGTGCTGTCCCAGCTTTAAGCAAGAGGCTGAACTACACAATCTCCCAGGAATCTTTCCAATCCAAATGATTTGATGATATTTGTCACAAGCACAAGTTGTACACAGGACATAAGTTTACAAAGACAATATGTTCCAAAACCACTAAAATACAGTGCAATTGTTAGAACAAACAAACAAACAAAAAACCTCCAAAAAACCACAGTAAGCCACAACATACAAGACCACTGCTCATACAAAAGCTCACATCTTTTCTCACAAGCCTTTGCAGAACAGTAATCACCTTGGCAAAGACAACAGGCAAGAACTGTGTAAACCAGTGCCATCTATTGAGTTTAAGAGATTGATGGCCAGCCGAGTGTTTACTGAGTAGATTTACAGTTGTACAAAAGTGCAATAAATGAACAAAATCAGGTGCCTCGTGCAAGCCACCTCAGATGCCATGACTTGCTCTGCAGAGGAACACAAAGCAATGAAAGAAAAGGCACTTTTAAAATAAGACTGGTCTGAAAACAAATGAGATTAAATTATTGACTGCAAAGTGTCTCATTTTAAAGAGAGATTACTGGCTCTGCACTAGTCTTCCAGTTGATTTAGATTTCCACTTCCATCTGATTTAGGTTTTATCACTGCAAGAATAATTGCAATTTGCCTTTCACATTAAGTAAGTTCTTTTTCACATATAATGTGTCTCAACGAGATATCCCACAGTTTAATTAAATTAAAATTGAAACTGCATTGTAAGAATACAGACCATTTAGTACCTGAGACACTTAAGCATTCATTCTGTTTCATGAAGAAATTAATTATGTGAGAGTCATTAACAACAACTGCAATTCCTTATGGATTTAAGTTATGTTTTGAATTGGAAGACTTAAGTTCCCAGCTGATTTAAATTCTTCATGATGGCAAAAATGAATTAATGATGTTAATATTCCATATGAAACGTAGCATAGGAATGAAAATCTGCGTTAAATGTAAAGGCAGCAGCACAGACAGTGAAAGAAGAGGAATCTATTTCTATTGTACTGATTTTGTCCTACAGAAGTCTGGAGTATTTCTGGATGAGCTACACTCTATAGGTTCAACCTGAGTACTGGTAAAATAAGTAACACCCTTGGAACTGACTTAACAAACATCAGGACTAGGCTCTGGCTTCCCTGGATCACCTTCTGTCTTTTCTGCAAGAAAACCTCAGAGAATTTCTTTTTCCTCAGCCATGGTCTAAGAGAAATCTTTTCCAGCCTGATGAAAAGTGAGAATGATAAAAAAAGACCTATAAAGAATGATAAATACAGTATTTCAAAATTGGGCACCCTGCTGTTAATTATCATCATTTCCTCCACAGTTTATGCGTATTCAAATTATGCTGGCACTTCTCCTTCTGGGGAAACAGTTTGAAAGGGGCAAGAGGAATCTCTACAGCAGAGCCTGCAGTTTGAAAATTCACACACTGCATCAGTTGGATAGCAGAGCCAATTTTCCAGATATATAAATCTGGGTTTAACTTCTGCAAGAAAAACATTCACATCCATCCCTTTTATGATGCTATAGGGACATCTCTGTTGGCTGAAAGAATCATGAAGGGAATCAAAATGAAGATGCAGGGCAAATTCTAAACCAGCATAACCCCCATATAACCTTCTTTGCCCAGGTCCAGGGCTCTATTTTGGATCTAAAAAGTAAATTGTGGGCTCTGCTAAGGAATTGCTCTCCACTGTCAAAGCCAACCGAGTGCAAAGGGTTCAGTTTGTTTCCAGGAAAAAAAAAAAACCACTGATTAATTAAAATGCAAAAGCATCTTCCTGCCAAATATTTTCCAGCCTTATGTTCAGCTAAGAATAATAAGGCTCACCCATATCATCCAAAAGACTGGTAGCCATTCTCGACACGCCGTCATCTATCACCCAACGAAAGTCCCTGTTAGCTGAGGAACAGATTGCAAGCAAATAGGTGGGCAGCACGTCAGCTGAGGGTTTCACTTGTGTCTAACCCACAGCTCCTTCGGTCTAAAAGCCAAGATAGCTGCTCCCTTTACTACAGCCATGCCTTCTTGGCCTAGAAACACCACCAGCTTGAAAGAGCTGTTTCAGGACAGGGGATGCAAAGTAGCAGTGGGATGGAGCCCCAAGTGCTGCCCAAAGCTCTTCAGGCTCCCGGGTCATGCCAAGCCATAGGAGCTTGTACCACACCAGCTGAAATCCCCTTTGACTCCCATGAGATGAGCCATGCTTCAAATGAGGCCTGTGCTAACAGTGCTCTGCTGATGAAAATAATCACCATTAAAAAGCAATATTTAAAGAGCTCCTTATTGGAGCCCATGCAGAACCAGGGGCCCACACTACTATTTTAGGGCAAGTTTCTCCATCTACTTCCAGAGATAAAATGGTGACCTCCTTCAAAAAACCCTTTTGGTGCTGAAAGGCCAGGAAATGTAGTCATATTAGGATTAATGACTTGAATTAGCTCTCTTGCACCTGTGCCTCACTGTATGCATGGCAAAGATGGACAGTTGCTTTGCCTTCCGTAAGTAACACTTCAGGGTTTCTTTGTCTACATAAAATCTTTTCTCTCCCCATCTTACCAAAGAAACTACTTCAGACGGAAAAATGCCTCCCACTGTAAAAGTTTCTTGATATGAAAAATGCAAATCTCAAGCAGCTATAATGAAGAAAATCAATTTTAGACTCCTGGTGGCTATCTTCCTGCAAAGCTGTATTATTTTTCATCAAGTATCTACAAGAACCAGATCACGTTTCTAGCTTTCTGTTCCTCTCCTGTGTAATGAGGGAGAATCATGTATATTGCTTTCATTTAATTTACCCTAGAAATTCAGACTTATTGATTGTAGTTGGTAGACTTCCTAGCTGTAAGAGACTGGAAGCAACACTTTTATGCCTTTTGTATTGCTTACTGCAGAGAGGGACCCAAAAAGAAGAAAAAGAAATGGGGAGGCAAAATTAAGCTTTGATCCTGGGGGATGATATATCAATGTGAAGATAAAATACTGTCTGAGAATACCTAGATATATAACACAACTAGAGATGCAGACTGCCTCTTACAACATTTATTTAAAGAAATATCCATGCAACTGATTATCTGAGAGATATCAGAAAGATCCAGAGTAATCAGGCAAAATTTGCATATTATTCACTGAAAAACATTCAGGTCTACAGAAGGACCAGAAACTATTCTCTAACTTGGATAGTATTTAGAAAACAGTTTTGCAAAGAGAAGGAAAAGAACAACAGAATTTTGAGGAAATATTTTGTTTGGATATTTTAAAAGCAATAATTTAATTCAGAAAGCTGCCAAAATATCAAACAGGATTAATGCTAGAATACTTTGCATGATTTGGTAGCTTACAAATGAATGCACAGAGCCAGCATCTGTCAACTCCCTCAGGCAGCCTTGCTTAACGGAATGCAATTTCTTACCTGAAAAACATAAATAAGAAACATACATTTACATTTTGCTCTGCATAACTTAATATGTTATTTAGTACCCTAAATCTCACACAAAACCGGTTCCTCCTATTAAGCATGCAAAGATGCTACATCACTTGTGTAGAATGTTTTTAAAATCAACAGTAGTTTCCAATTAAAACAGTTCAGATGTAAATATTTATACCAAATACAGCAACGTGATTAACATTCTTACCAGATACAAGCTCACTGTAGTACAACACTTTCCATAATTACCCCCTGCTCACGGACTGAAGCCGTTTGATCCCCCCAGGCATCAGGAGAAGGGAGCTAACACCCAAAACACGACCACCACACACCACCTAAGGGTCCTCCTTCCCACCGGGAAAGCTCTCTGGGACATGAGCATGGCACATGCTCCCGGAGCACCCTCCCCTGCTCTGGGGTCTCACACACAGTTCACAGATCTGAGACTCAGCCCTGGCAGGGGAGCACAGGTAGGAGATGTGCACGGGCAAGCCTCAAGCAATGTGTGTAGCTTGGCTCTGGTCTGAATCCCAGACCAGCATTCAGGGGAAACTTCAGAGAGCATTTTCATATTGCCCCGTGTTGCACTCACATCAAATCTGCAGTTCCTTTCCATCTGGATCAATTGGTATTAGATGAAAACAGACCCCTGAGCCTCTGCTCAGGTATTAAATGTTTTTGGTGCAAGTCTCTGCAGTAAATAGGAACAAACCTATAAGCCTAGAATCATCTGAAATCCACAGGGATCTAGGCAGAATCCATACAGCTGCCATGAAGTCCTCAGCTGCAGTCATAGATGGATTATACTCATTTTAAAAAGGTATTAATGTATAAAGCTTCCACAAGGGACAAACCCCACAACGCTAAAAAGAAAGCATCAGTAAAACACTACAGCTCTTTACTGACATCTTCAAGCAGCAATGGGAATCCATCCAAATCAAACAGACGAGGTGCAGACGCCCAGGAAACTGTGAGAACTAGGAATGGCCACACTTCATTCCACAAAAACTGTGCCCCCTTTTTCCCCCCTCTTTCTCCTCAAAATACCTTCTAATTCTGCTACTAGAGGCAATAGAAGAAAAGTTTAGTAAGCCTAGGGTTGAACTATTAATGCACGTAATAAAAAATCATCAAGAGATGAGGAAAAATATCTAATACCTCCAAACAATCTATCCTAGCTCCCTGGGTTTCTCAGGTGAAGCTCTATGATAGCTTTTAATTGCATTTTAATTATGCAAACATGCCATGAGTTTTTGGGGTAGAGCATTGGCTTAAGCTGAAAGGAATAGGTATCCATCAATCTAATCAAAGTATCTGCAAAACACTCAGTTCTGCAGTATTTATGCTTCTCTTTCTGTGAGGAAACCATCTTGTATTTAATAATTAAACTGGAGGAAGTTCAACTTCACTACACAGGAAATTTGGGAGAGCTCTCTGCACCCCGTATCTTTTAACGTGATTTTCTTAAAGTACCTGTATCTGCAAGCAAGGCATTTCAAAGACAAATTTCTCTGCTGTGTTTAAGAATGCAAGAGATAACCAGACAATGATATTTCAACAGGTTTTCTGACAAAGCTCCATTTGCAGGGCTTTCCAGAGCTTCTCCAAGTTCAAGGGACGTTCCTGAACTTGTTCGATCAGAGCTGATGCATTTTATTTTCCCCACAGGTTTGCAGCATAAGATAATATCAGAGCATAATTGTCTGTACCCAAATGATTGGCCACCCTCTCCCAAAGAGCAGGACATCAGGCAACCCCACAACAATGAGCAAAAGGGGTTTTCAGATACAGATTCAGCAGTGCCCGAAAGCATGAAGAGAACAAAGTGTCTCCTTTATCCATTTCCGTATAATGACAGATCACGCTGCTTGCCTGGCTCAGTTCAGCTCAAACACCACTTCCTGTTACAGATGTGTGATGGAGGAGGGCTCAAAACTGACAGGTTTTAACCATATTTGATAGAAATTTGACACAGATGTTGTTGGCTCAGCTCAACGTTACACAGAAAGAAAAGCAAAATCTATTCCAACGTTACAGGCTCTGATGTTAGGAAACATCCCAAGCCTAGTTGTTAATTCTCAGCAGCACCTCTTGGTTCCCCTGCAGAGGGGAGATTTTGCCTCATCCCCCCCGTTAAGTACAGGGGATCGTTCCTTCCTGCAGAGCTCTGCTAACCCACACACTGAGCTGCTGTGTCTGAAGTCACCGCACACAGTGAGAGGTGTCATTAACACATGATGCTGACACACGGCTCTGCTTGCACAGCAACACTTCAATGTCACGGGAAACCTGATATAGTTTGGGGACTTGGATCTGAAGTGTGACATTCCCATTTAAAATGCATACATTTGGGACAAGGAACAGAGCGACTTATCTGCTTGGTGTTGGGCTGGCAGAATTGCTCATAGCCATATAGGAATTATCTAAATGTTTTCCAGAGAAAGCTTCAAGTAAACCTTGCACTGGCATTTTTTTCATATTTGCCACCACTTCTGAAAAGTTTTTCAGAGAGATTTTTAGAGGTTGTTTTCTTTCCCCACCGTGCCACTGGCATGGGAGCATGAGGAGACCTCCAGGGGCCCATCCCTGAGAGGCTGCCCATGAATTTGGGGCAGAATGCCAGTCCTGGTGACATCATCCCCACAAACTGTGCTCCCTGAGCACTGCACTGCACCTGACATGCAACACTCACCCTCAGCATATCAGCTGAGACAGAAAGCGATGACAATCCTGAGCCTGCTGCCGAAGTGCCAGGTAATCCTGGACAACTCACTCCACACCTCAGCCCTCCCTCTGTACCCTGTCTGTCCCAGAGACACCTGTTTCTGGGAGGTCGGGACTCGAAGGGCACAGCAGCAACCTCCTAATCCCACCTGAGGCATTTCCAGCATCTAAAGAAGGAATAACAAAGCTGACTTTGACTGTTAAATGGTGGGTCTTTAAAAAAGACTTCTCTCTCCTCACTTCAGAGTAAAAAAAAAAATGTTTAGACATTGAATACATGCGACTCTGGCCTTGGTTATACTGGAAAATATAAACTGTAAAGTAATTGAAAGGGACAGGTCAGAACATTTAGCTGATCCTTCCCAGATGCTTTTAATTTCTTGAGTTGGCATATGAGAATATCCTGGTGATGAATGCACTGTTTATACCAGAAATACAGTAATAAAAACAATGTTCTTATAAGAAAACTGAAAATATGCTGATATGCCTTTATGAATATGACACACAGACTTGCAGAAACAAACACCAGCAACTGAAATGGGATAGAAAACTAAAATATCAAACAATTAGGCTTGCTTGCAGAGCTGCTGCAGGTTCTACATTGCAGCTGTGTTACCTTAGCAATTAGCTTGAAGATTATGGCACAGCCAAACAAGCTTATACGTCTCTATGGTTTCATGGTATGCAAGCAATAAAAGCTGGAAAAAAATCTTTACATTATTTCATAACTTTAAAAGAACACCATATTGTGTATAACAGGATGAAGCACTTGTTTAAAAATTCAGTGTTATTTTAGCATCAATAGCTTTCACTAGCAGCTTTCTGAACACAGCTGCGTGGGGAGAAAATTAGTTTCCTAACATTTGCTTCTTCCAAAGGCTAAAAAATGTCATGGCTAAAAAAGTCATGACTGCAGCCTTAGGTATAGACTAACACTCATCTAAATACTAAGCCCTAGCTAAGGGTGGGAAGTTATGGGTTTACTGGTAGCAAATAAAGAAATGCCAAAGGGAAACAGCAAAACTGAACATCATCTGCAGTCAAATTAATATTCCAGCAGCTTAGAGAACAAGTAGTTTCTCGGCTGTTTGAATAAATATTGACAGCAAACGAGGTCAGTTACCTGAATTTCTGATGAAGTCTCGGAACGTTTGGTATTGAAATGTTCCCATTTAAATACTGCCACACATTTTGTGAAACCATGTTTTTGTGGGTTTGTTTTTTCTCCCCAGCTACTGGTTGCCAAATTCCTACCCTGAGGGATGAGTGTCCAGCCCTACATATTGCAGAGGACCGGGTAGATGGACAGGGCAAAAGCCCAACAGGTAGCACTAACACATTCCTCAGCATTCAAAATAATGAGATGATTCAGATTCAGTGCAAAGACTCAGCTCTGTGTTGCTGCATTGAAACTTGAGAGAGGACACAGAGAAAGGTAGTTTGGGAACTAATTATTACCTAACTCAGAACAGTGCAGGCTTCATTACTTGGAGGTGGATGATAACAGAGCAACTGCTCTGCTGCCAAGGGCCTCCTGCCCCTGACCTTACTGCAACCAAATGGGGCCTCAGACAAAGGCCAGCTAACCCAAATAACCTGAAATAAATACACCCATCCTTGGTAGGGAAAGCAATGAACTTGCCAGATATCTTTCTGCACAGGAGAGGAAGGCACAGAAATGCTGCCCTGGCAGGTGACTGGTTAAGTCATACAGAGCTGCAGGGGAAGAGCAGCTGCACTGTGGTGGCAGGATGAGGTGAGCAGAACCACTAAAAGCTACTGGAAAAACATGACCAACAAGTCAGAAACCTTTAACCACCAAAAATCACAGCCCTAAAGCTTCAGGCTGCCTTGTTATCTGCATCACAGCTCCAAGAGCTCCAGCTTCTGAATTGCCAACTGGTGCCACTCACATCAACAAATTCCCAGGTGTGGGTAACAAACACTAAATCATTTTGTGCATGAAAAGCTTCAGTCCCTTCTAAACTGATCTGAATTTTTGCTGCCAACGTCCTAAACCTCCATAACTGCCTTCCCTACATCTCAATACTGTCAATAAATTACCTAAATTCCAGGGCAACAGAATGAAACACGGACAAGCCAATGCCCAGAGATTCATTGCTAAGGAAATAAATTTTCCTTCTCTGCATAAAAATTCTAGGAATGTACTGTTAAAGTGATCAAAAGCTTAGCATTGGTGCTACTAAATCTCTGAGGGTTGCCATTTTGGGTGCCTATTAAGGGTTTATATTTATGTTATAAATCATCTTCTTGCATTCCATGGAGAGCGATTTTAACACTAGGATCATATCCCTTAACTAGCTTTTTATAGGAAATTTAAAGGCTGAAGAACAGTAATGGCACTATTAAAGACACCTATTTTTGCTTCCTGAAAATAATAGCATGCTACAGAGCCATGAAAAGAGAAAATGATAGCAGTGCTAACCTGCAATAATTACACTAATAAAAAGAAAACGCTACTGAAGAAATTATGGGGAGAAAGACACTAAAATTTCTGTGTCTAGCTAAAGCACTAGCATAACCTTTCAGAGAATATATTTGCAAAGTACATAAAAAGTTCCAGTTATTTCAAAGGTTATGATTATGTCCTTCCTTTATTTAAATTGACACCAGTTATTACTATACTTTCTTGGTCCAGAGTCTAAAAAATATAAGAAGCATAAATTGTCGATATCAAATTATAGTGTTATTTGTTATTACACTGTTATTAAAGTGATATTTACCGAGTTCAGGCAGCTTTTTTTTGCCTCCCTAGTGTAAGATTCAGCAAGGAACAGGAAAAGCCTGGCTTTATGGCAGAAGCAGCTAATGGATTTTTAACTTCCCATATTTTCAGCGAGATGGAGCCAACAGAAATAGAAGAGCATGAGCATCCAGCCACCAAGCTGTGGTGTCGAGACTCTGGATGTGGCTGTTCCTGCCACCCAGGGAAAGCTGAGGGTGCTCCTGCCCCAGCAGCTCCTCAACCTCTGAGCTTCCCTCTCCACCCACCTCCCTTGCAGACCCTGGGCTGCTGCCTCAACACAAGCCCCTCTCTGCAAAGTGTATCTGCATGGGGGTCCCCACCTTAGTCCCCAGATTTTATTAAATTTGCTCTGAGCCAGTAGTTCCCCCTGGGGTTATGTGGAGGGTAGAAGAGGCATCTTCAACACTGTGAGAGCAGAGAACCGCAGCCAGGAAAGAACAAAACGTGGCTATGGGCAGGGAAAGGTCTGAGTCTCCTTGCCAGACACCCCTCTGATGCACACATGACCCACAGGAAATTCTATGGCAGCAACAAGGAGGAAAATCAGCCAAATTCTCTTTTTTCCCAATCTTAGACAGCTGTGGGTACAGAAAAGGGACCCTGGGGTAGATCCCAGCACACTACCATACATTCAGCATGCCCACATTTCAACAGCAGGGATACTTTTGTATTTATTATCATGGGCAACACTCATGAAGTTATGGCAAGGCTATTACTCCTAATCACTGCATCTTGTAATGTAATACCAGAAAATATTTTTCTTTCACATTGTCAAAATTAACTAAAATTGTTGATGGTTCATGGTTTTAATCCACTTTTTCATGTCAGTAACAGCCCAAAACAGTTTATACAAAGTCTCCACCATTTGGATGATTCGTTAAAGTCTCAAAATAAAAGAGGGACAGCGTTATTTGTTCATAAACAACATTGCCTTTCATTCTATGTAATTCTAAAGATATGCAGTGTTTGCACCTTCACTTCCTACTGACATCATCTTTACCAAGAGCTGTCAGCAAAATGCAAAAAAATAGAGGGGGAATAACACACAATTTTATGAGTGCAACCAAATATAAAGAGTTTATGCTGTTGCCTTCAGTTATACACCACTCATCATTCATCCTGAAAGGCAGGAGTGGACACATCAGCAGAACCCAGTTCCTCAAGACACAGCTGCTCATGTAGCTGATGAAAAGGCAAAGTTTTTCTGCACTTGCTTCAACTTCAGCTTATTTTAAAAGAAATTTACAGAAAAAGAATCTGAGCCCAACCATCCATATGACTTACCCCCCCTCCCCAAGCATCAGCAAGCATGATTCAGAAGAAACTCAGCATAAAACCATGTAATTAAATGCAAAAGAAAGGACCTATGGGTAAAAGGGAACATTAATTCAATCCAAAAATCTGAATAGTACCTAAACAGGCACAATAAGAAGAATACACAGTGTGCATCTGGAACTACATGGAAGAGCCAGACCTAGTGTTAGTATATCTAAAGAAAAGGCTTGGAGAGGTCAGTGGTATCTGAAACACCTTTACTGCCTGACAAGCACTACCTGTTCCCTCTTATAATACACTGGGAAATGTCCTGCCCATTGAAAGTGTCAGTAAAATTAATTTTAATCACCAGAGGAAAAGCTGCAATCCCGAGCTGCGAGCCATCACATCTCCAGGAAGGCAGTGCCCATCGCTTGCCTCTGCAGCTGAATCTCTGTTGTCAGGAGCAACTGGCAGTGTTTGAGGGAAGAGACAAAAAACAACTGGCAAATGCTTCTGTGCAGCAGTGGAAGAATCCCCAAGATCCACCACAGAGAAGATGCTATTTCAAGAGGACTGCTGTGGCTCTGATGTCTCCAAAACTTACCTCACCTAACCACGACGGGCTCATGACTTCCTGGGAGAGACTCTTTGCGGAGACACCGATTTCTCGTCATCTCTCGGGTGCAAACTGAAGTTGCACCATATTAAACAGGAAATGTTCCTTCATCGAGGGGGGAAAAGATCATCACCTCATCAGTCAGGGGCCCTCCTTGGTAGGTCATTCTCCAGCGACTGAAATTACTGCAGAGCTATACTTTCTTCTGACTGAAATATTCACAAACTAGTTTACAACCTTATGCTGCAAGTTAAATTCAGCTAAAAGGCAGTACTGTAGGCTGAGTGAGGTTATTAAGCATTTCCAGATCTCAAAGATCTTGTGCCACACAGAATCTTCTAGAGAAAAAAAAAGGTACCTTCACACTAGTTAGCTGAGAATAAAAAAAATACCTAAGTCACTGGCAGCAGATAAATACACAATTTCTTTTTACTGTTCAGCTTAATTGGGGAGGGTATAATCTATATTTTTATAAAGAGATATTAGTCCAGAACAGATCAGGCATGAACAGCAAGCCCTTGGCTGGGCCAGGCTAACAGCACATGGGCAGATCCAGCTGAGGGATCAGGCAGCTGTTCTGTTCCTCTAACCTCTCTACATTCTTTTTTTTTTTTTTTAATCCTTCCGCTTCTTTGAATTTGTAATTCAAAATAGTTGCTAAAGAAATCTGAAGTCAAAACTATTCAGCCACTCACAAATGACCCCTGTAACACTTACTTCATTCCCTTCTAACCAATCTCACTTTTAAATCTCATTAGGGCTTTGATGAGTGGAAGGGCTGCACAAAAGACAGGTGAAAATGAGAATAAAGGAGATAAAAGAAAAGTGCTGAAACCCTGGGAAGAAACTGTTATTAAAAAAAATACCAAAGCATTTTAATATCTGAATGTAAGGTAAAATTTAAACCATTTCAAACACAAGACTTGAAATGTTCCAGCTTATTTTGTTTGCTCTTAATGCCGCAGGGATGTAGATAATGAGGACTGCAGTGGCCCAACAGTAATGCCAAGCTCAACAGCAAATCTAGCAGATGGCTTCAGCCTCCAAAATGAGAAGCCACTTGACCTAGAGGGAGATATTCATTAGGTACAGGGTGCACAGTAAGTTTGACTCCAAAAATGAGCTCGTTGCAATGAACCTGCGCTAGAGCAGCTCTTGAGGGACTGCAGCCCACGAGGAGCCTCAAGAGCTGGGGAGGGAGGAACAGCAGGGAAGAGCTGTGCTGGACTGAGCATCGCCCTGGGCAGAGCAGGGCTTAGAGGAGCTGGGAATGATGGAGTGAAGCTGAGCCTGGGGAAAAGCTGTTTGAATTCAACTTAGTTTCTCACTACCCAAACCTGGGTTAACTGGCTCTGTATTAACTTTTCACCAAGCTGAATCTGTTTTGCCTGTGTCAGCAACTGGTCAGCAATCTCCCTGCCTTCACCTCGACCAACAAGCTTTTCGGTCTTATTTTCTCCCTTCGTCCTGTTCAGGAGGCAGACTGAGAGGGTGGGCAGGTAGCAGAGGGACAAGGTCACCACACCACAAGGCCGAGGGGAAATGCCTGCTCCAGCTGTAATTCTGTTATCTTGAGTTTTTCTCTGCTGTGAAAGCAATGGTGTTTACTCATCTTTTCTCAACCTTTGTGGACTAAAAAGCAACAGCAGACTAAGTCCATTAACAGAGTCAGGAACTAGGACATGGATGTCCAGTGAAGGGTTAAAACACAGCTAACAAAAAAAAAAAAAAAGAGATCCAAAACATTGATTCAGATTTCCCGCAGCTGCTTTCAGGCTCTACCCCGCTCCCCCATTTGAGAGTTTATTTCACTAGTTTTTAACCATAGCAAAAGATCATGCCCAACACTCTTTTAGTTTTAAGATTCACCTTGATTTAAAGGCCTCCATAAAGTGGCGCATAATTATACCAAAGAGAGGGATGATTTTAATGTGGTGTTTTTCAAATCAATACAATTACACTGGTTATAACTATTAATGCAAACACAGGGATAGTGGTAGGAAGGTGCCTTATACTGGTAATAGCCCATTCCTTATCTCTGCTGGGACCAGCTGTACAACCACGGTGTCACCCTGCAGCTGCTCCTGTCCTGGGGCACAGCAGGGCTATATTTATAATAACTGTACCGTTGTTTTGGATGGAGTCAAAATGCTCTAGTTTGGTTTTTGCTCCTCAGCAAGGCAGCAAACTGACTGCCAGCCCCATGTTAGGGAAACCTCGGGTGTCACAGCACAGCCCCGGGCTGGGCTCCAGGGTACCAGGGTGGTGCCAGCTGAAGCCTTGGCTGGCTGCAGCAGTGCTGGGCTGGCTCCTCTCCTATTGCAGGATTGTGTTTCACCAAGGCCAAGGCACAAGGGGATAAAGGGCCAGGAAAAAACCCAAACCAAACCACAAAAAACCCCCATCCCCCCAAATAAACAGCTGTTTTGGCAGGACAGGGAATGCTCCAAGAGCAGAGAGCACAGCACGAGTGCTGGGGCAAGGGGCTGCTTTTACACCTGGCTTCTCACATCACACTTGCCTGCCCAAAATGGAAAACACAGATGGGCCTTGCAGCCTCCACCCAGCAACCCTTCCCTGTTCAGCAGGGCATTTCAACATGTTTAACTTTAGGCTTGTACTTAAATTCCACTGATTTAGATAGGACTTAATTACTTGCTTGAATGCTTTTCTCAGCTGGGAGAAGTGTAAATACGTACTTAATATAGTTTGATGAACTGGCACCCAAGGCAAACAAGACCTATTTTGCTGAGCTAATGTTGGGACTCGATCATGTAAAGAAACACACCTTAGGGAAAGTTCCCTACCCTCACATGTGAAGGTCCTTCTAATTCAGCAAATATCTGCCTCTTTCTCACTGGACTTGCAATTATGCTCACCTTGTACTTTGTGTCATGAGTAGAAAATGACAGAAAAGTGAAAAAGACTTCCCCAGTGTCCCCCAAGAGATGAGGGAAGATAGCCAGGAACACACCGCACGGGGCACTGACCAGTGCCTGCAACACAGAGCTCATCGCTGGGCTTCAGCTACACTCCCTGAAGCAAGAAACAACCTGAGATTTTAACATCTAATCTAATTCAGTATTCCATAGGATTGTCTTCTCCATTAAAATCAGGTGCTCTCTTCATTTGGTTGCAAACAGTATGGCCAAAGCATGAAGCCTGAGAGCAAAAGCCCAGGACAAGCTATTACAGATGAAGTTAGATGACTAGGACCAGAAAAGGAAATTAAAATATAATTTAGGTTTGTCATTTCAGTCATGGGAGATCAAAATGAAAAGACAAAAAGTCCCAATACCATATGACAGAAATACGCATTATTGCATTGTTCATATGATAGTAATAAAAGTAATAAAGGCCATAAAGATGAGAGATCTGCAGAACAGCTTTAAATATCACTGAGATAACCTATTTTATTGGCCAATGTCTTCATTTAGAACAAATAAATATACCCCAAAAGAAACTGCAAATAAAGCAGTTCCATAGAACTAAAATTTACCTTCTTTTTTTAAGAAGGTGTAAAAAGAAGCTATTTAAAAAAAATAACCAATATATAAGCTCCCACATATGTTGCAATTATATCAAATTGAAAGGAGATTTAATTTTGTTGGCAGGGACATAAGAACTTTGGGCATGTATACCACTAAAATAATGAAATCCAGTTTCACCCATCAGAACAGGAAAAAAAGGGTGAAAAAAAGGATGATAACAACGAAAGCTGGTGCCCCTCAGTGGAACCACAGATTTAATAGAAAGCATGTTTCTACGTTGCCTACAGCCAGGAGCAGATGAAAGACACTTGTGCGATCAGTTAACCAGTGGTCATTTAATCCCCCTGACAAACCCTCCTTTTCAATTGCAGGTTCTCCTGTTACCCCTCCATGCCTGAATGCCTTGTCCAGCTGCGGACGTGGCTCTGCACAGATCACAGGCCTGCATTCCTAGAAAGAGCGCAGATCCCCTCGCTTTTGCCAGCAAAGCCAGCAAGTACTTCAGCGACTCACAACTGTATTTTCTTCTATTCCTCATGAATGTAATACAAACATGATCTTAGATTTATGTTTCAGGAAAAAGTCCTTAATACATGAGGCTTCCAGTACATGATTCACCTCCCCCAGATCGCTGACCTGAGTGGCTCCAGGATACAGATGCTGGAAAATGTTGCTGTAAGACAGAAATTCACCACAAATCTCCATATTACTTGTTCCATGTCCTTACACAGTAAACATTAGACAGCTCATCTTTTTTTCAAAGATCAAGGGGTTACTCTGATTTACCTCCTTTTTCCCTGAAGTAAGAGTTTAAATATGGGCAGCTCTTCAAGAGAGCACAGCACGCAGGATGCAAGCACATGTTTAAAATACATATGGGCTAAGAGAGGCACAACCATGTTCATCGAGTTATGTGCTATGCAACACTCTCTTCAATATTTACGGGTGGTATTAACCGTGAGTTGGAAATGCAGGTTTTGCCTTGCCAAGCACCCTTTATGATCACAGCCTTGTCAGAATTAAAGTAGGCAGCATGTGATGTCTAACTTGCGCCTCCAGATGGGTTTGGCTCCTGGCTTTCACACCATTCTTAACTTCTGAGAGAAGCCTTCGTTAGAACAATGGATAATTTGTAATACTCGCATTTAAATACATCCTCTTAAAAGGGAACTTCTGGTTGTATTACACCTTGCAAGTACAATTCATGAGATAAAGCAGAAAAATAACCATCATCTCTTGCTCACCCCCTTCCCTTATTTAATCACTCCATGAAGAATTACTCAAAGGTGCCTTTAAGGCCAAAGAGTAATTTGGTTTCCAGTCATTGACTTTTAAATAGATAGCTGGAAGCAGTGCAAATTTCTTAAATTCCACAACAGTAGCAAGTTACTGAGCCTCCCTTTCATCTCAACCACTCAATTTATGCTCCAGCACACTTTACTGCAGATATGACCTCTTCCATCACCAGCCAGTCACACTGCCACTATTAATGCAAACAGCCTTGCTCTACAGCTACGTGTGAGCAAATTAATTCAACTCATCTCGAATTGACATTGCAGGGTCCCAGCTAGGCTCTAAAAGAGTTTAGAGAAAGCTCTAATTTTTAGCTGTCCTGGGCTGAAATAACCAACATTTGTCCCATCTAGCATTTGTGCTTCAAGTTTGATAGCTCAGATACTGGTGATTCACTGTTCAGCCCGTGGAACAAAGTCTTATCCCAGATTAGCATCTTCTCTGGTGAGTCAGTCAAGTCACAGGTTTTGGGCACAAATTAACAAGACATTGGAGGAGAAGTTCAAGAAGTTCAAACCTCTTTAGCATAATTCTGAAGAAATTGTCTGCACTGAATGGGTTACATGTTTCACTTAAAAACAGCTTCCAAGAACAACAATTACTTTATCATTTAGGATAGTTTTGGGGGTTTTGTTGGGTTTTTTTAACTTGAGTATTACTCAAAAATCACAAATTTAAGTCACACTGATGCTCCTTTGCCCCCCAAATCCTATTTGTATTCATATCTTTAACTGAATTACTGTCTTGCAGGCATAGCAATAAAGACTTAGGAAGACACCACTTGTCTTTCATAAAGAAAAATGCCCCCATTTCCTAAAAGCTGGGGTCCAAGCCATATGGAACAGTACCAGTCACAGGTTCAGAGGTGGTAGGGTCACAGTCTGCACATAACAGTTTCACACTCCAGGTTTCTCTTTTGTCTTTTCAAAGTAAATTAATGCTTCTTTGCAATCCAGTTAATAGACTAACAGATAGATGGCACCTGATGTGAACCATCAAAACAAGTCAATGATACAGTCTTTGCAGTATCTACATTTAAATACAATATATCCCACAAAATCAAGGTGAACAACCAAAGCTATGGCTTTGAAAGCTGCTGAAGCTCAATACCCCCAATTCCCAAGGATTTCATACCATCCCTTGGGCACTAAGGGGCACAACTTCCAGCCTCAGCAAAACCATCATTGTAATGACACAAGAGTCAAAGAGGAATATTTATCTGTATGAACGTAAGACATTTACCCACAGGACTAAGAGACAACCACGACATCTATGTTCTGCGACAGGATTTTCACAAATAAATTAATAAATAAACTCGGCGTGCACAAACTGCTGCTCGCCACGAGAGGGCACATTTTAAAAACCTAAAGCAGAAAACTCCTACTTAGGAGCAGATGTTATTCTGGTGAGGGAATAAAGGTTTGGGGCATGAGGTGGGAGAGTGCTCAGGGAAAAGGCAGCTTAAAGATTGAAAATGTGAAACGTCAATAAGCGCACTCAGGCTTGAGACAGGACAAACATTCATGTGACAGACCGAGCACTTCTTTGCTGACGCTGGTGCTGTGTGGACACCAAAGGTACTTTGCACGTCTGCTGTCACCTCAAAATGTCAGCTGTTATTTCAGAATGCTCACGAAGTCAATACTGCACTTCTCTTCTAGTAAGCAAATGATTTATGTGGTTAAACTGCACTCAGAAGTACTGATATTAAAATATTCTATGAAAGGAAGCACTCATCCATCGTTCCTTCAAGCTGCAGAATAACACACACTGCCCTGCCAGCTTTATTTCTGGGCTGCATTTGTCAGAGCGTGCTGGAAACCTGCTGCAGACAGAGCAGCAGCACCGTTCCGTTCCAAATGGTGCCTGAGAGCTGAGAATGAAGATCTGCAGGAAGGTCATTATTTCATATTACAGGTTTGTAGAGGCATCTTGTACAGATTCAGACCTCTTTTGCTACAATTCTTTCAAACAGAGAAGATAGCCCATTACCTGCTTTAGTCAATAGTGGGTTAGAATCCAGTTGCTATAAGGATATATATTTTCCTTTATTCACCATACTATTTATCACAAATATCAATATTAGCATTTTCCCAAAACTTTATGAAAAGTATTACAAATAAAACCTCCCTTTACAATACAAAATAAAATTACATGTTAGTTTAACAAATTGCTGGAAAATACAGCAAGTACATTCAACCTAAAAGAAAAAAGTATATTTTAATTCAACTATTTGAAAAACACTCAATTCATTCACGGGTCCAGTTATTATTCCTTTCTGATTAGAAGCAAAACAGTGATACTTTTCCTTGGCAAACACTTGTTCAAAAGGGGAGCAGCCCATACTGGCTCCAATACCTTACTCTGTGCCATCCCATTCAGGGCTTTCCACATCAATTTCACTGCTAATAAACCTTTTCAAAACATTTCAAAGGAAACTTGCTCTCCTCATTTGCTCTGAGATTTCTACAAGCCTGAGATCAGGGCTGTGCATAATGAAACAATTAACAATGACTCTTTTCTACTCCTTGCCACCACAAAGCCTGTTGATAATGAAACCTCAGCATTTGTGTCAAAACTTTGTTCGTATTGAAATACAGCCATGTACAATGCTAAGGAAACCATTATAATTCAGCTTGCAAGAAAATCTGATGAAGTCAGTGGGCCTTCCTGCACCAGAGCAGTCATTCAAACACATATTGGCAGAACAATCAACAAAAGCCAAAATACTTAACAGTCCTATTTATGCTAAAATTTTCTAGCAGCAAAGGGGCATGAGAAGCAACACCTGTCTGGCAAAGGCACAAGGCTGATGCTCAGTTATTTCTTAAATTAAGGCTGCTAGAGGACATTTGTTTTCACACCACCCCTAGAGGCACAATGAAAACTGTCACAAGTGAGCCCAGGGAACTCAGCTACTGTGCCACAACCTGCACGTCTCTGTGGGTCATTCTTACACCAAGGGACACCTCTGGAAAGCACTTAGCAGCAAAGGAAGGCGCTTCAGGAGCTGGTATGCATCAAAATTAGTGGATCTTATGCCTCAAAAGGAAGGATGAATGTTTTCCTTAGTTTTGTGAGGTCAGAAACTATACAAATAGAAGTACTAAATAGTTCTGATTTTAAGAGAATATAAACAGAACAATTAAGCAAAATTCCTCCATCATGACTAGAGAGCTTATCCACCATCTCCACAAGATGGTACCCTAGTTTAGAGGTTGCCATCTTCCGAGCACATAGCAGCACACAGGTGACATCTGAGGTGACACTTCAGAGACTGGCACTTTAGAAGGAAAACAATGGCTGGATACAGGACTGTCCATAGCAGAGCCAGTGCACTGCTGCCCCATCTGCTCCAGGAACCTCTCAGGCAGACAAACATTCACCAGGATGACCACACCTCCTTCCCAGCACACGTTACAAGCTTGAGACCTGGCTGGCACCCAGCAAGTCTAGAGGTGAGTCTTAACCTACACCCTCCGAACATCCCTCAGGCATGTCTCCCCTTCCCTAGCCTTCTCCCTAATTCCTTTTCAGCATCCTTTCAGGCTTAACTGACTACAAACTATTTCACCACCAAGCCTACAGAGTCCAGATATGCAGCCGACCAGGCAGAAGGACTGCTCCACTGCACCCATACAAATCAGAGCTTCCAACCCAGCCTTGTTTCAGCCCTAAACTGGCAGTGATGATGTCAGGATAGGGCTGACAAGGGAGCCTGACATCCCTCAGCCACCTCCAGCCTGACTGGTTTGGCACCATTTGCAGCAGGAGCAGCCATGCAGGAAGCCCAGATCCAGGAAACTTCCACTGGGCCCATCCCAGTCAGCCAGAATGCCAATCATCTCCTTTGGTGGGCATCCTCTAAGCCGGCTTTTGCTCACAGGCTGAGCTCATGTGGCCACAAATGTTTACGCTGTCCAAGGCAGGATTGTCACCTACTCTCGTGTCTGTAAAACAGCCTTGATGTTAGAAGCCCAGATAGTGAGCCTGCACAGTGCAGCAACACCCAGCTATGCTGAATTTAAGGTGTACAACCCTGTACAATTGCCCTGTCTCCTGAAAGCAATCAAAGTAATACTTTGCAAACAATTGCTACTTTATCTAAAGAATGAATTAAAAAAACCAACAGTGCAAAGGGTATTCACTATTTAGGACCATCACTTCACCCAGGAACATGCACAGTAACCACAGCACTGCTCTCATTGCATGCTGGCTGCTGCACTGGTCTGTCCTGACAAGGGATGTTTCCATTTACAGCCAGGCAAATTCAGTGAAATTTATCCGTAGAAATATTGCACAGTTATTGTTTCAAAGATATGACATTATGTGAATCTCTATAGAAATTTCTGGGATGGAAGCTGATAGATAAATGAAGGTATAAAATAATAATCATAGAGCATCAAGCCCATGTACCTCTTTGTACAGCTTTTGTTTGAACTTTTGAGCTAATTACTGTTTTCTAAGAATACCACTGGGCAGGAAACACGCCTCCTCAATGGTAAAACTGCTTGGGTTGAAGTACTTAGCTGAAAATCATGACAGGTTCAGCAAGAGACAGTCCCTGGAGCCACAGTGGTGCTGGCTCCAGAGGGAGCCACTGTCTCGCTTTTGCAGTGCCAGCAAGAGGCCAGTGCACAGACAAACAGCGGCAGCTGAACCACCTCAAAGGCTTTCCAGTGGAAAAGCAGAGAGGGTACGAGAGGAGTCTCTCCTGCACTAGACGATGAGTATGTAATGCAGCTGCTTTCCCGACAGTAAGTGACAGCAATCGTGTGCATTGTGCTATTGTACTGAAACAAAGCAGATTGTTTTATAAAGAACACAAACAGTCGAGTGCTGCCAGACGAGAGCGAGCGTGGGTGCACCCGTACGTGTGTGTAGCAGAGGAAAAGAGCAGTATACACTCAAAAAACATGCTCTGGGTTTGAAACCCCCTTGAGGAAAGAGCCCACAGAAGAACAAACCAAAAGGTAACTGAGAAGAAAAGCGAAAAGCAGTCTGTTGAAAAGATGTAAGAGCACCTTCTACACAACTCCTCCCAAACACCTGCAGTGTTGTTTTTGCCTTGTTAAACAACAGAACAAGGCCTCCTTTTGTAATTGCTTGAACTGTGCTAACCTTGGACTGTGCTCAGCTGGACAGCTTCTGATCATTGTGGTCATCTAAAGCAGATGAGAGATGAGCAGATTGGGAGGGTCAGAAAGGCGAGTCAACACACCTTGACATGGACAGAACACACAGCCAGGAGCAAAGACAGAGGTTCATTGTTTCCCAGAGGAGCAAGTCCTGGAGAGGGCAAAAACATCCTCACTGCAGTGAAGAACTGCACTGAATCTTTTAAGACATACCCAAGGTAGCTTGCTCAAGGGGCCACCAAGATCTCCCCACAAGGTCTTACTGCCAGTGCTAAGCTCTAAAAGCAGGTGTTGATCAGCACCCAAAATAGTTGCACTTTCAAGTCCACCGATTTTATCTCCATAACTTGCAGCAACTTGGCTGCTTTAGAGACACATTCAGGGTCCTATACCTTCCCCAGATTCATTATCCTTTCTCTATGGTGGGAATGGTCTATCTCAAAACTGTATCAACTCTAATCCAGAGCAGAGCATTTGCCTTGATCTCTTCTTAGAAGTCAAAGTGTGGAGGGGTGGGCGCGTTATGGGCAGACATAACCCAAACCCATTTTCTCTTTTACAGTGGTCCAAGTATGACTGCCAACTAAAATCAAAGTTTTGTGGTTTTCTGTCTGCAGAGAAGCAGTCAGCCTTTGTGAGTGGAAACTAAATCCCAGAGACACACAAGAGCCAGGTTGGCAAATGCTCTGGCTTCCAGCAAAGCAAGAGTGCATTTTGCAGATAATAAAGCAACGAGACGCAAGTTAGAGAGACTGGTTTAGCTCTGCTTGCTGCATGCCATTAAAAAATGTAATATCTGTGCATCTGTGCTACAACAGCTCATTCACTGGAAGACTAATGGACTTAAGTTTAACATCTCACTAACGAGGACTTAGCCAAAGGAGGACTCCCATTCCGTGCTGCACAATGGACCAAGGCTGCCCAGAGCAGCAGGAGAGAGGCTCCCAGGTGCTCACTTCCAGCAAATATGGCGCATGTCACAATTCAGCCTCCTGTGCCCCTGTTTACATCAGCCCCTCCTGGCAGGAGGACATCCATCAGGAGCTGGTTCTAGTCTGACTGCCCAGGTGAGACTGGCCAAGCACAACAGCAATCTAATAACCCACACGGACCTCATAAGGTGGGAGGTGGTGGCTGACAGCTCTGCTCTGCCCTTTGAGCAGGTTCGGAGCTTTACTCTCCACCAGCTGCTTTATAACCCAAAGCACAACAGGACAGGAGCACGTGCCAGCCTACCAACCGAGGGGATGCTCGCCCCTTCCCCTGGACACCCCGCAGGGCAAGCACAGCTCACAGGCAGCTCCACAGCTTCTCTGATGTCGGTCTCATCACCAGCTTAGGCAGCTAAATTGGAAGTGGAGCAAAACTTGACCACTTGGTGTCCTGAGGGAGCAGAAACAACCCCCCAGGAGACCTGCTCTGTAAAGGGAACCTGGCTGACCACTGGCACCCCTCAAGTGCAGCAGCCCAGCTTTGTGCTGTGCAATGAAGAAGCTTCCACTAAGTACTTAATAGCTGTTTCACTATTGCGTATGGTTTGCTCACAGGTAAAGATCTCTCAAAGGAGAGAGCAGAAAAAAACACCTCGTGAGCTATGGCTCCTT
This sequence comes from Cnemophilus loriae, assembly GCA_013397755.1. NCBI lineage: Eukaryota > Metazoa > Chordata > Aves > Passeriformes > Corvidae > Cnemophilus > Cnemophilus loriae. The sequence continues at coordinate 2,874,499 of VZTF01001529.1, read as the reverse complement.
TCACTGCAGAATTCCTAGGTCCCCTCTGCAAGATAACGAGGTGGGACACCACAGCCCCAACCATTCTTTTGCTCTGGAACAGATCAATCTCTTTATCTTTCCTCATATCAGAATGCTGTTGAGATATAACACCATTTACACTGAGATTCTACTAACACTCATTACACCACAATGAGCATTTTGGGCAGAAGTTCTGTAGAAGAAGATTTATAATACTGGCTGGATGCATTTACTATATCAAGCAGAATAAAATCAAAGAAATGCAAGTACATGTGTTTAAATGAAAAGCTTTGCATTGCTCAAGCAAAGAAGATAAAGACAGTAAAACATATAAGCGGAAAAAACTAATTATGAAAATCAAAATCCTTTTGAACAGTCTGGATGGTCATTTGGAAATAAATCTCTATTCTTAATGTCTCAAAACTCCTGCTATGTCAAGCTTATTGCCAGAAAAAAGGCTGCTTACAAAGATAATTTTCTTTCATTAACATACAACAAAGTATTTATATGAAGAAATTCCAGATGGAGAGCAAGACTTTTTTCCACCCTCTGCCACTACCCTGCTGTAGAGTCAACCTTCCTTAAAATACATCATCTGCTGAATTAAGGGAAAATTGAGTAGCTCACAGAAAAAGAAAAAATAAAGGAGGACAAATGAAAAGCTTGGCTTGACATGTTAATCTCTGCTGCTTTAATTATTTTGTTTAATGTCAATTGGAGGGAAAAAGAAGTAAGAGACTACAACAAAGCTGTGTGTCCTGGATGCATGCTCAGCAGGACTTCTGCCAAAAGCATGATGTTTTTATCAAAACAGCTTCTGATTAATCTTTCCCTGTCCCTCTGACAGTCCTGTGTGTTTTCATCTCTTGATTTAGAGCCAAATTAGCTCCCTGTTCCAAGGGTTAATGCTCTTGAAAGTCTCATTATGGCAGCTATCTGCCCAGAGCTACTCCGTGTAAACTTAAACATACAACAACCCCCGGTACATGATGCCAATACTACATAAAAGAGATAAGATGGTATTTCTTTGACTGTGCAAAATCAGTGCAGTGGACTGCCATGTGGCAGATTTAAGACTCACTGGTACCCTGATGAGCCCAGCTTGGAGCTAAGCAGGATAAGTCCTCCACCACCAGGACTGAGTCTCAAGTCTGGTTACTGGCACTTGCAAAATGACAGGCTGCTACAGGGAATCTTCAACTTCAACCTTCCCATCAATAATGTCAGACAAATGCTGCCTAAAGCTGAACACTACTTTTGGTTGATTGAAAGCCATAGGCTAAAAAAAAAAAAAAATAAAGGGAGAGAGAGATGGGGAAAAAACCTCACGTAAAACACCTCTCACTTTTGTATTTCTTGTCAATGACCCCACTACAGCAGCAGGTTTCTGACCAGTACTCCATGCCAGGGGGAATTACATTGCTCACTGCCTCATCTGTGTCCATCTCAGAGGCACCAAGAACCACAGCAGCCCTGGCCATTAAACACTTTAACAAATAACAAACATGGCACCAACACTTTTGCTTAAACAAAGGAGAAACCAGGAAGCATAGAAGGGCAAGTCAAGAGAACAGGACTGTTCTTAACCAAAATGACTGCATGCTTTGGCACTGGGTCCAACGGGATATCTCCAAGGTTTCTACTCTCTCCTTTGCCCGAAACTGTCTATGCTGGGGGGCAACTCCAGCCTGCTACGGCATCTCTAAGGAAGACCTCTGAATTGCAGCTGGCCAGGGCCTCCTAACCAGCATTTTCTTTGCTCATAAGGTTTCTACACACATCCAACCTTGGAGAACAAAGGAGCATGACAGGACTGTGTGCTTGCAGCAGACAGGAGGCAACTTTCTGAAGGAAGCCACAGAATGACTACTCAGTCTTTACCTCTCCCCCAAGCTACATTTCCAGGGAAAGATCTTGCAACGCTTCAATCCCACCTCCTGGTGGAAGGCAGCAAAGCATTTCATGAAAGAGAGTACACAGCACTCTTGGCAGCACCTTTCTTATTTGCTAACAGGGTTGTCCTGATCTGGTTTTACAAGAAATGAGGCAGAGGGGCCAAGTCGCACTTGGGTGAGATCAGGCTCTTCTCATGGACTGTTAGTCCCAAACGTGTTCCCTGCCCCAGAGCCTACTGCCATCAGCTCACGCCACCTCTCAGTCAAGCTGCACAGATTCATTAGTTCTGTAACAGCTTTCTTTATCTGGCTGGGGTTTTTTCTGCAGCACATCTCTGAAGCATAAACCAAGGCTGGGAAAAAACCTAATTAGCGTAGACAGCACTGCAATGCAATTCTCAATCTTAACAGCCACTAAGTTTTCAGGAGAGAGAGCAGAAAGCGATAAATGCTGGTACACTGAGAACTAATGAAACCTCTGAAAATCATTGTAGTAGAGAGACCCTATTGTATAAGGATTTAGATTTGAAAGACCATAAGGAAATGCCTTTTAATTACAATTATATATGTAAAGACAACAGTTACTCTGCTACAGTGCTTGTTTAAGGCTTTATTGTTAATTAGTTTACACAATGAAGCAGAAGAAGGTTGAGGAAAAAAAAAAGGTTATTTGCTCTAAATATTAACATTTGGCTGTTAATTTTTCTAGAAGCTCATTCATAAGCTGTACCACAGTTCAAAACTAAGGATGAGAAAACCTTCTCTTTGCTTTGCTACACTGTGGAATTTGCAAAATGCAGTTTATGCCATGTAGAGCAGACACAAATATTGCAACTATTTCCTTAAATGTTTTTCATTAAAGCTTTGGCATAGGATGGAAAAGCAGCAACACATCACTGAGCTTCTGCCAGAGCTCAGCCCAAGGTCAGCCAGCCCCAAAGAACAACAATACAACTCCCACTCTGTTCCGCCAGCTCAGCTTCCCAGGAGCTGGGAGGTGCCCAGGCTCCTGACATCCTCACACTGTCTTCCCACCCAGCCTCACTAAGAGATGCTTGGCTACATCCTTTGGGAACAGGGACAGTACTTTCCAAGAGGGTTCATGGGGGAAGCTGGATTTGTACTTGGGCACTGACTGTGTTTGAAATGTTTTGATCTGTATTCTTAACAGGGAAGACATTCTCTGCTTTTAAAGTATGGCAAACAGGCTTAGAAGGCAGAGCTTCCATCATTTCAGTGCCTGATTTGCAGGGGGTAAGAAATTCACCCTAATGACAAGGCTTCACAATAGGAAATGAAAGGATAAAGTAACTCCTATTTTGAATGGCTTCACTGTCTGCTCATTCCAGCCTTCTCAAAAGAGCTACAAATGTCAGCACAGTCTGGGCAAGACAAGAAACCATGTCAAGACCTGAAGCTCAAATAAGCAGATACAGCTCACAGAAACTCTTACACCGATCAGCACCTGTTTCCTATTGACTGCTTCTTCCACTAAAAGGCAAGGTGCTGCAGAGAGGAAAGAAAACTACATCCATTTGCTAATGCCATATAATAAACCAGCCCAGTCTTTCCTTTCCTACAGGTCTGGCAGATAGTAGGAAAAAAAAACAACTAAAAGAAAAGAAAAAAATCTCACAAGCTTGATATCTTGCACATGCACATATGCCCCTTCCTCATGTAAATCAAAACCCTCCTGGACTTCAACTCAGCTATGCAAAACAAGGTCAAATGTGAGCCAGTTACTCACATGTAATGTATCTTCTCCTTGTACCGTCATAAGCATAAAAGGTGGCAGCAGGTAGTGTCACAACCCACTCCCAGCTCAGTGTCAGGGTGTACCTTACCCTGAAACAACCACTGATCTTGTAGCAGCTTGAGTGCAAAAGCATGGATATCTAGCCCAAAGGAAAAGGGTGTCAGAAGAGCTGGGACAAGTTTGCCAGTGATCAGCTGTGCAGCTATGGGCATCTCACTCTCCATTACCATGCCTTTGCCTTCTCTCCTCCTAAGTTCCCCAGAACTCTCCCATTTTTGATTTAGATTCTGCAGGAGTACAAGCTTCTGCTGTCCTGAGTGTTCTGTTCCTGAGAATGCCTCAACCTCTCCCTGCTAAAAGTACCTACAAGAGAAAACAATTTACACACAGTTTAAAAGCAGCTGCTAAGTATATTCCCACTCAACTGTTTTGTAAACTGAAATGGGAAAAGGCACCTAGTTCTTTTTCAAGATACTCAGCTTCTACTGAAGCACAGCAAGAGATTGTTCTCTCTGCCTACCAGCTTAGTCTGTCTACCATTAATTGAGACAGGGTAAAAGACTTAAAAATGGCATGAGCCAAGTACCACGTAATAGTTTTTGCCTTAATACCAGCAAGCTCTTTAAAATAAGTTAATATTAACACAGAGGATTCTGGCAAATGCTGCATCTCTTTTCCTTGTAAAGGTCAACAATGAAAACTGTACAGCTGAGACCCCATTTGAAGAAAAAACAAACATATCCAAGAGTTCGAATAGACAGACCTTCATTTTGTGGTCTTCTTTCTAGCTTTGTGGCAGTGACAAGCACCTTTACAAGTGTCCCCTCTTCCCAAGACAGTTTTTGAGGCAGCAGCAGGCACAATTCCCATGAAGTTCAGGAAGATCACTAAAATGGTGTTTGCAGTTAGTACTGGAAGATATTTTATTATGTGGGAAAAATACCATCTTAATGTCCTAATAAAGATTTTTTTTTCAGAGTCATTGAGACTTTCACAATGCCCAGTGGTCTAATGAAAGAACTTCCAGCTTTTTTTTTTTTTTTTAATGTTCATTAAAACCCTACAACAAAGTCCCTGAAATGAGAGTTTAGTAGCACACCAAACTCACTCAGGATTAGCTTCTCACTGGAGCTGTAACAGTGTAGTAGGAAAAAGAAAAAAGCTCTGAAGACTAAAATCAGTAACTTTTGATGCACCTCTAGTGTCAAATCAACAAAGAGGCATGTCCTGAACATCTGGCAAACACATATACAATAGGCTACATGCAAGATGAGCCTCATCAGATAAATCCATTAGTCAGCTGTCCAGACAAGAAGCCTGAAGGCACTTTCTTCATTTGTAGGACAAATTTACTTCTTCACAGCACATCAGAATTCAGGCTGCTGCTCCACCCCGCATCACCTCCTTCACCTTCACACAGTGCATGACTTCAGTGAGCCCATTACAGAGTTATGAGTAACTCCAGATGAAAGAGGCAAGGGCAGTGAGAGCCCAGACAGCCAATACTGATGGAACACGGCACCTTCAGATAGGGGGAAGGACTTCACCATGTGCCAAGGACCTCACCAGCTCTGAGCCATCTCTAAAAAAGCTTTAAAAGGTTAGAGGGCGCCTTGCAGGACTATTTAAAATTACAATGAAACGGGTTTGGGCAGCAAGAGAGGTCTTTGGATGTTTCCTTTTAACCATTTCCAATTGCTGCTACAGATTTTTCATTGACACTTGATGCAACTCTCATGCAACACCATGTTGCCTTCCCTAGGAACCCCAGGGCTCCAGCACTAGTTGCAATATCCTTCAGACAGAAACACACGCTGCAGGAGAAGGCAGAAACACTGCTGAGGACATGCTGAGGACAGCAGGTATGTCTTCATTTCATTTGAGTCCTTAACAATCCAGAAAAGTCCACGATCGGAGGCTGGCTGACAAAAAGCATCATCTTTAGGAAACTGCTCACCATCAGTCAACTGAAGAACATCCACAGGAGGAAATTCACATTTGTGTCTCACTGTGGAGCCTGTGAAAACCTGAGTCCTGTGACTCGGACATGGAAGGCTGCTGGCTCTGACTGATCGTAAAACGTAGATGTTTCCAATTCAAAGAAATAGGGTTTGCATCTGCTAGAAGGCAATATCAAATCCAAAGAGCTGCCTTGACAACTCTCCCATGGCATTTTAATTCTTTGACCTGTATTACTGACATGCAAATCAAACATAACAGGATTTTTTATTAATTTCAACTAGCCTTCATTAGCAATTACTTTAGTTTAAATGGTGTCTAAGGACCAGTATCATCAATCCCACAGCAGTAAAAACCTGAATAAAATATAAGCATAAATTACTTATGTCAGAGATACTTTTGCCTTATTAACACAGGTCAGTCTAAATACCTATGTCTCTAGTCATAAATTTTTTCAAGCTTTCTAACTACATCATGTAATTCACTGCTGCGAGAGAAACCAGTAGCCTACCTACACATTACTCTTCCATCAAAAGCATTTTGGGGGAAAACGCTAAAGTTCATTATTATATTTGCTTTTTTGTTAAATATCTGTTTAAACAGACTCTGAATTTAGCATACATCATCTCCTACACAGACATGTTTGTTAACTGTGTCCTTTTCTCCCTTTCTTTGCACAGCTGACAGCCCAAAGACAAAATCAAACCCAAAACCAAATTTTTACCTCTTGCACTGCATGACCATGAGATGTCTGGGACCTGGGGTTTGGGTTTAACCAAGTAGAAAAAAGAACCAGTGTCAGATACAAACATTTTGATACAATATGATTCTAAGGAATAAATACTACATAGAGGAAACAGCAGGAACCTACATTCTCTCGCTCTGACCATCCAGTTAGTACTTGTGACCCACCCTGCTGTGAGAGGCCAGTGGGCAGAACCTCTGAATGACTCTGAGATGCCCCTGAAGCTGGTGGGGACAGGCACTGGCTCATAAGCATCTCAAGGATGGAGGAAGTGTTGGAAGAAGACCTGAGTTCTGCTCCCTTTAGAAAAGCCCTTTGCATGGAGCTCCATAAGAAAAGAGATGGAGAAGAACCCAAAATCCCCACACCAAAAAAATTACCCAATTGCAAGCCAGGGAGCAAAGGAGAAACCCAGAGGAGCTCATTTCCACTGTTAAAAATATAACATAAGAGGATAAAAAAAATACAAACTGCCAGCCTAGCTTATCCCAGGATGAGCTCCAGTTCACTAAATATTTGTTCCATCACAGAGGCAAAGCAAGGAGACTGGAAAATACTTACAGAACTCCTCATTCATATGCTTGGGTTTACTAACCCAACAATGAGAGCACAAGCACGAACAAAGCTAACACCCCTGGTGCTTAACCCTGTCCAAAGAGGTAACAGGTCTTAGGACTGTAAATCACACCTTTTTCCTGGCTTTTATGAAACATCATGATGTTTAATGCTGCTCAAATCCCGTCTCTGCAGCAGAGAAGCTTCTTCATTAATTGCTGTATTTCTCAGATGATGAAGATGAGACTGAAGGTCACGCTGAGCACCTTCCAACACCACACAACATCCTGCCTTTGCCTTCCACCCTCCTGCTGTCATGAATGACACCCCTTCACTTTTCTCACCATTGCTGCTGTCGAACCTTCTGCAGGACTGACAGAGAGGGACCTGACCTGAATTTCTTTGGAAACAAGATAGAAATGAGATTTGGCCAAGCACCTCCTGCACAGGTAGAGATAAGCCCCTTCACATGAAAGAAGGGATGTGTTTTCACCCCTCTTCCTCCCAGTCTCTTTTCTCAAGAAAAAAGCACTAGAAAAACATTGTGCAAGAAACGGATGGAGGAGACAGGGAGGTAAAACAACAACAAACAGGTTATTATTTGGTATAAATCTACTCTGGTTCCTAAAGGAATGAATAAAGTAAAAAGAGAAGACATTCAATACACATAGCTTTCTCCTTTCACAATATTGGGCTGGTGCCCAGAATTGAAGGAGTGATGAGAGTTTGCTCATATGAGCCAAAAGAAATGGCTCCCACTTGTTGATAGTATCCTTCACAAGATAACAATTACAGTGTTTGCCACAGATCAAGTCTAATTCTTGCAATATCTCAGACTGGAAAGAGTTTCTGCTTTTACTAGTTTTGAATAAGCTCAACTTCCCTTTTACTCATTTTCCTTGAATGCTCCTTTTCTACCTGACATTAAATCTCTCTTTGGACATCTACTCAATTAATTTGCCTTAATTAAATTGAGATTACTCCACTTAGGAAGTGGAGTGAACTGAAATCAAATTAAAGCAACTTTAATTTTGAAAAGTGTGCAAACACAGAGGTTTAATGAGGTTTAAATAATCCTTTTTAAATTCACACCTCTAGTTAATTTAATTCAGCTTTCCTGAAGATCCCTGTATGGACATGTTCTATGTCAAGATGTATTTGAGAAAAGACAGTGAAGGGAAGTTCAACAGCCACATAGAGAGAGAGAGAAAAAGGTGGTAAAGGCAATTCTGTCTACAAATCTCTGCAACAGAATGAGATCACTTATTTTTCTGCTTTTAAAAACCCTGCTAGTAACAGAAGTACAAGGGATGAGCACGGCTGACATCCTCCACACATCTTTTTCATCACTTATACAAGAGGGCAAAGCAATGAAAGCACAGACCTGAGATCCATTATTTAAGTGAAGGGGTCAAAAATTATAGAGTCAAGCACACTAACAGCAACCAAAGAAACAGATGTTGATTAAACTCTGTCCTAAGGTGAGACAGAATATGACCACAGGCATTTAAGGGACTGCTAAAAGATATCCATGAGGCACAGAAAGGAGTAACACGGTGTGACATGGCTGTGATGGCCATGTCATTGTGCATGGTCTTGTCAGGGTCACTGGGAACCCCTCTGTCCTCCTCCAAGGGGGCAGCCTGGGCTGTCACAGCCCACAGGGTGCAACCAAGGAGCAGGCTGGACGTTTTATTTGACATTCCCCCAGACTACCACATCGGGCTGCTGAGCACGACAAGACAAACGCGGCTCTACATCACCGGCCTTTTGGTTTTGACCTCCAGTTCCAGGATCAAACCATCTGTTACTAATAGTTGGTTGTGGCTGCAAGTCTTTGGTTCACTGACTTGAGCACTGCTCCAAACCCCCACCCACGGTCTGTCTTTTTCCTTGTCACGAGCAGCCCCTTGGCAGTGGAAGCTGCTCTCAGTGCTGGAGGGCACGTTCCTGGAAATCTTTCCTGGCTGATTTCCAACGTCCTCTGGCGATCATTTCTTATCCTCCTGTGCACCCTCAGACTATAAGATGTCTTTTCCCCTCTCCAGTGATACCTGCTCGTTCTGGATGTAGCTGAAGACACACCCAGAACACACACAAACCAGGGACACTCTAAGCACACGCTCACAGGCTGGGGTGTGCCTGTGCAGTTTCCCCACCAGTGAGGTCTGTCTGATTCACCCTGCACAGGAAACAGTGACCGACAGCCTCCAGCCACCCATTCCACGGCTGCACGAAGCACAGACACAGGGCTTGCCAGTTCAGACAGCACTTGCCAGCAGTGTCTAATAGTGTCACTATTTTCCCACACCTCTCCCCTTTAAAAAAACGTGCCAAAACTGACGACACCCAGCAGCCTGTGCACACACAGCTGTGTGCCCGTGCTGGCACACCTGCATGCAGACCCACTGCTCTCTGCTGGGATTTTACTGTCCTTCTCACCACTACCAGAGCCGTGCACTGCAGAAATTGGTGAGACTCCTTACACACGTGCTTATTTGCTGCTCAGATCAAGGTTTTAAAAGAAATGTGTGCCAGAGTCTATTTATGGCCTTGGAAGCTGTGCAAACTACACGCATTTGCTACCTCTTCACTAACTCAAGCTGCCATTATGCACTGATTAGGCACTGACAGCAAAATAAAACTCCTAGAGTTTTCAGATAAAGACTGTCACAGACTGATTCAAAGACAATTTCAAATTAGGCAAGCAAATCCCTGTCCAAACTTTCCTTCAAATACAATGAATTGCTGGTTTAGTTCAGGCATTCACATCTTCAGCTCAAAATGACAGAGGATTTTTTTTTTCCCTCCACTCCCTGTGCAAATTTAACAAGCCACTGAAACACAAGGTTTATCACTGAGTCACTCACACCTGCATAATCCTGTTCATCGCTAATACAAGCTGCAATTTAAATTCTAGGGAAAAATAAAGACTGGGACGGTGGTGGAAGGCAACAAAATGGCATTCAGGACAATACAAAGATGCTCAGCCCTTAAATAATCCCAGAACACCATTTAGATTCAGAGACCCTGGCAGGAAAAGATTTCCAGTGAGCCAAGGGCACTGGGAATTAATTTCCCCTCTCCTCCCAACACAAAAGGCAGAGGCAAAATCAATTTGTACCAACAGCAGAACTTACACTGGGAAGCCACAGGGAGTAGGTTAATTGTGAGATTGTGAAGAAAAATAACACTTGCTACAAAGCAATTAAAAGCTGCTCTCATGAGTGTTCAGAGTCCTTTGCAATTTACTTAAAACAAACATGTTTCCTTAAAAAGAAAAAAAAAAATCAAAACCCCTCAACCTTCAACACAAGCTCATTACTCCCTCCAGATTCTTGCAAAACAAGCGCTCGCACTGTGCTTTTACAGCGACTAGGGAAATACAACCAAAATATTCCGCTGTAATTTCCACACAGGATCTCAAATGCTTCACAAATGTGCAGTACAGCAGGGAAGGGTCAGCCTTGTGCTTACACAGAGTTAGGCACATGGAGATGTTCCAGGTCACTGCTGCCTCCCAGGGAACAAACACCGGGGTGGAACAGCATCACACATGGTTTCACAGAGGGGAAAAGTCAGATTTGCTCAGACTTTTCCAGAGACAGAGCAGGGGCACGTGCTTAGAGAGGGCACGGAGCTCTCTGCACAGACCAACGCTGGCTCTTCTCAGAACTCATACAGGATGCTTTCCTGAACTAGAAGCACCGTTGTGGCAGCAAAATCGTCCTTCACACTGGCACCAGTGTCAGGCTGGGTTTCACTTGCTGCACTGGGACCTGCACAGCCACAGGGGCTCCTGATCCCACCGCAGCCACCTCCCTCCAGGGCTTGCTGCCCACACCAGCCAGTGCCGACCTGCAGCAAGGCAAATCTCAGCCTTTTGGGATGGGAAAGAGCCCCCAGACAGAGTTGGTCACAAAACAAAGCAATGCTCAGTGCCTTCTCCTGGCTACCAGCCCCATCTCTCCGTTTTCCTGCAGAAGTGAAGGAACAGGGCTGTATCACACTAAGGTCACTGCAGCAAGGGCTGCATCGCCAAAAACCAACTCTTTTCATAAGAAAAGGAAAGAGAGCAAGCCAAAGGGGGGATAATAAAAATAATGCTTAAACGGTTAGTAAATAGTCAATAAAAGTCAGCAGCTTCTGCAAATTGTAGAGAGGAAGCTGGCAGCAGCTCAGGGGCAGTGACCAGCCCTTCCAGAAAACACCTCTCTGCCTTTCAGACAGCCCTGAACAGCTCTCAGCCACCCAGCAGCGACTCCATGGGGGAGAAAACCACACCAGGGCCCTGCGAATTAGGAGGAGGCTTTTGTAAAGGATATTAAAGCTCATGCTTTGGGGATTAAGTCAGTCTTTATCTGTTAGAGATCAGGAGGTGGCTAACAGTAGGGGACAGATTATCTGCATCTGCCGACTGGGGAGGATTTACACCTTCTGAAGCATCTGTGCCTGCTATTGTCAAAACCATCCTTCAGCCTGAGCCAACAGCTTCTACAGGCAAGGAACGCAAAGCTTTCTAGGTTGTGTACAAAGGTCCTCGAGTGGCAGCATGTAAGACTTTTCAAAAGACTTTTCAGTAACTTAGAAGAACAGAAATGAACTCTTGATTGTACTGGGCCATGTAGAAGTTAATTTTTAACTGCAAAAACATGGACTGGCCCTGGCTTGGGAAATTTACCAAAGGAAACATCTGTCCTCAAGCCTGGTGTTTAACAAAAGCCAGAAAATCTACATGGTGGGCAGAGAGTCCCCTGAAAACATCCTGGATCTCTACAGCTTTCCTTTAGGGCAAATAAAGGTGCATAAAAGGTCTTGGCCCACGAATAGGAAAGAATCCAGATCTTCACTCAATCCATCCCTCCATAAAATCACTGCTATAAATATGGGAAACAGCTGCTGCTCAAGGCAGGGCCACAGTGTGGCCATCTCTGGGGCACCCACGTGTGCAGCAGGTGAGAGTGCACACTCTCAAAGGGTTTTCTAGGCTTTCTCACTCTGCTTTCCACTATCTCCAAGTTCTTTAACACCAACGGAATAACTGATATCCATTTAGCATTACACCAAAAACAAACATCTCATTAAACCACCAGAAAGCTATTTCAGAGAAATACATCAGTTGAAATATTCCCAAAATTTATCTTCCAGAAAAGCTGATAATCACATGCTCGTAAGAAACAAATGTTCAACTGGAGTCAGTTTTGTAATATATTAATTAACATAATTTTCATCGGCAGTGACAACAGGCCATCTGCTACTCTGGCATCACAAGAGACTGAGTCTCAAGCCACTTTAAGCTGTTTCCTGTCGTGCATGGCTGATTTTCATCTAAAAACTAAGCATGAGTTTCTCGTCTCTTTTTGGATAAGCACCTCCCAACAGGCAGCAAACAAACTTTTTTAGCCTGGTAACCCAATCCCCTGTATCAGCTGCTCTTGGCTCGCTGCAGAGTGGCACCCAGCAGCTGGTACAAGGTCTGTAACTCCAGTATCCATGCCAGCATCCTGGCTCAAAGTCAGAGCATACCCCAATAGGAAAAGCCATCTACAGGAACAGTCAGCACGACTTTCTCTGCAATAAATTAAGCGCAAACTTCAGTGGCAGAAGCTATTATCTGGTTTATCAATAACACTGGCCAAGGGGAGTTTGCCTCCAACACAAACTCGCTGACTTACGGCCAACTGGTGACCTCACTAATCTCATTTTTATTTCAGAGGTAGTGAAAATGCCAACAGAAAACCATGTCTGTTTGTCCTGTCTCTACCTTCCAGTTTTGTAGTTTATACAGAAGAATACAAAAACGGGAGAGGTTTTCCTAACTCCTGTTGTCACTCACAGGCTCCCATAACTCAAAGTCATTGTTTAACTACTCCCAAATAGCACCTGACTCTGCAGAACCCCAGGATTAATAACCATCATTTTGGCAAAGATAAGGGTTTAGGAAAATCACTCACATGCTGGGCAATAAGCCTCCTGAACTTCAAGAAGAAATAACAACCTCATCGTGAAGTTGAAAAGCAAGTTCATTTACTCTGCTATTTATAGCTTAATTATGTAGATGAGCAAGCTATTTCCAAGTCAGACCTGATAAACTGCAATAATTTTAAAACCAGAAAATCCCTTGGTAGGTGAGGTTCAGTCAGTCCCCAGCTTTGAATCCAAGCTGGGAAATGAGGACCAGCAGCCAGCTCTGCAGGCCAGAATGGTTTCTTAAACATCTGTGCCACACTCAAATCCACACTGGGGCTTTAAAACTCACACAAAGTTGATGTTCCTAGAAGTGGTCAGCCTGTAGCTTTGAGATCTGCTGATCCCTCTTCATCTTGGTGATTGCCACTGAGTTCCAACTGGCCCCCAAATCATCACAGCCCCTAAATTTTTGAGGGAGAGGATGCTCTATCCTTCACAGGTCTGTAAGACACTGAGCAAATTGACATTGATGGCTGTTAACAAATGTAACCAGGTCACCAGTGAACGTTCCCAGGCTATGACACAAAACATTTGCCAAATAAAATCTTGCGACACTGATAAAGGTCATTTACCAGAAATCAATATTTGGAAACAGACTCCTGAGTGCAGCAGATGAACGCTGGTGACGATGATATTTACTTTCACTACAAGTAATATTTGCAATAATAGAGCATTGTTTTATCCTATGTGTGACACACGCAAGGAAACCTAAACTATTTAAATGTAAATGAGAACGTTCATGTTTGACACCAAGATTTTGCCATTCGCTATTTGCCAGAAGTATTAAAGGATTTCTATTTACCAATTTCAGCAGGCAGTGAACCATGTGTGCTTTTCACCAGGCATTTGAGTGGGCCCTGTGTAGCTCTCGCCTGACCCTTTCCAGTCTCCTGTCCCCATCCCACAGATTACATTAATCCTCTTGTTTGTTCTTTCTTTAATTAAATGATTCAATCTTTCAGGCAGTCTGTGCACAGATATCAGCAGATAAAACTTTTTAAAAAAACCCTGACTGTACTCACAGGAATAATCTTTACCATGTTAATTAGCAACCAGAATAACAAGGAAACACACCCAAGATTATTAAGGGAGAAGCACACAGAGAGAAATTTTAAGTATAGCAAGCCCAAATTTCCCCGAGTTCCAGATTCTGGCTGTTGCTTCTCATCTCCAATAAGCATGGAAATAAGTGACCTGACAGAGCTGGGAGGATGTCTCTTTCAGAAGGTTTCTTAATGGGCACATTAAAAAAATATCTGCTCAGGTAGGGTGAAGCAAAGTTCATCCTCTCTGGTAACAAAAGACTTCAATTCCCAAGATCCCTTCACAAGATGTATTATAATACTTTATGGTAACATTTAAGGACCAATTCTCTGTCTCAGGCACCAACCTACAGGAGAGCAACTCATCTGGAAACAGCTGAGACTGCTGGGGAGAGACAGACTCATAACCTGGAAAAGAGTCAATAAGCTCTGAAAAGGCCTTGATGGATTTTGATGGATGATGCAAACAAGTTAGTTATTATTTAACTTCCACTTCAGTTTTCTCTCCTTCAATAAGCTGATTAATTACACAATAATCCGAGAAACTGGTCACTGCAACGACGCAACCACCAGCTTTTAGCTGTCATCCCAAGGAAATGATATAGGCTTTTTTGATTCACTAATGATATTTCAAGTGAGAAAAATTTTGTATTTAAAGGCGAAAAAAATTTACAGAAACTCTTTGAAGTGCTGCCTCTATAGCAATTAAAAAGTGACAGCCTGCAGAGAACTGGAGGATATGTTCTATTTTTGTATAGTGCTAAATAGGTAATGCCATGCCAAGACAAATCAGGGCTGAGGCCAGACTAGCAGATATCCCCAAGAAATGCATGAACACACATCTGCCCTGAGAGCACTGCCAGCAAAGCCTCCCTGCATCCCACACCAATCTTCCACTACCCAGGGAGGGGAAGGTTTGGGCTGGGCATAGATAAAAACACATTTGCTGGAAAACCATCTTTATAGAAAGAGAAGATGTAAAGCATGAGGCAGTCTCTGGCATTTTCCTGAGCACTCACTGCAGTGCCACTCTCTGTGAACCATCAGGGGCTTTGGACACTGCCGTGCCCACCTGCCCCCAAAGGCACAGGGACCTGCAGAGGATAAGGTTCCTCAGGAAGGCTTCTAACCACCAAGCCACTGAGGTTTGGAGCATTGGAGGCAAGAGAAGGAAAATTATGCCATTAAATTCTCTGAAATTATTATATAAGACATGATCTCTGCTGGCATGCAGGGGTCTGAAGAAAGGACCCACAGGTCTCTTGCAGTTTTGTATCTCAAACGTGCAGAAGAGGAATCTTCCACACAGCAGCTAATGAAGCACCAGGATCTATCTTTATCCTTCACCAGGGGCAACACCTGAGTAGCTCAAGCAGATAACATTTCTTTTGCAGTCCAGGCAGCTTTTAAACAAGTAGAAGATTTGAAAATGTAATGGTTTTGATTGACAAAGTTATGAACTTCAAGTGCTTTGTATAAAAGAACAACAGTTTGTCTTTAGTTACCTAATGCTGACGGTGTGATGTGTTTCACCTCGTTCATAATTCAAGACAGTACATGTTTTTGCTGTTAAGGACATTGTTAATTTGAAATCTAATCATTTGGAGAGAAGTCATAAGTGCTTTCAAGTGCTTTCACAGTCCTATTTCCATAGTCTTACAAAATACTCAGAAGCCTCTCCTCAAGAAGACTCGCACAAACAACAGGAGAACACTGTGAAGAGATGAGACCAGAAGGCACCACCCCATGGTGGCACTTCTGTACACAAATGAAGCTGGTAAGGGTCGACAAAATGACATTTTGTCTAACAGACACAATAATTTACTACCTGTAAGAATGCCACATGCCACTCTTGATGAGCGATCTGAATACTTGAGTGCACTGCATGACCCCAGCCACAGCCACACAACACCAGGGTGTGTGGCAAAGGTGTGCAAAGGATTACAGCTTCCCTGTGCCCAGCTCCTCCTCTCCTCACACACAAACAAGTCTAATAGTCACTTACTGATTACTCACCCAGGGGAGCCCACCAGCGTGTGTTCCCCGCCAAGCTCGCAGCCAAAGTGGTGGTGGCACACTCCTGCCACTCTGCCGCTGTGCCACGCAGCTAAGCGGCTGCAAAAGAAGAAACTGCTTCGTGCCGTGTGATATTTCTGCTGATAACAAGCCTTTAAAAATTTAAAGCACGTGAATAAAAGCTTTTGTGGTCAGACAAATGGCCCATATGCTGGCAATTAAATTATATACTGGCAATATGGTTGATTGTCAGCTACCAGAACACGAAAGATCTTTCTGACTTTCAGAAACTTGGCTGGGACTCTACATACTTCTGCAAAACTCAGCATCCACAGCATCCAAACAGGTCTCCAGGATTCCTTGATGGGCCACTGGGCAGGAGCAGGGCTGGAAGTGCATGTTTCCCCACAGAGAAAGCTCCATTTTTGCCACAAGTCCTGCAGCACAGTCCCAAGCTGTGTCTCAGGGCTTTCCCATCCTGCACACCCTCTCATTGAGTAAGCCCTCACATCCTTTGGTCTAGAGTTTCAAAGCACACAGTCCCAGCCCAGAGCTTGGCTTTAACTCCTGTCCAGCTGGCTCCATGCTCCACTCCCTAGTGTGGGGAGTCAAGACATGAGCCAACTGCAAACACAAACCAAATCCCTTCCAAGCTCCTACTGGCTTTAATCTCTTGCTTATTGCAGTAACCCTGAACTTACAGATGTGACGTGTACAGAAAAAGGAGTCGGGGTTTTTTTTTTTTGGTTTACATATATTTCACATAGTCAATCTCCCCATGTCTTCTACACATAACTAAGTGCCAGTTCTGTCCCCCTTTCACACCACGCTGCTTCAGTAAAGCACATGATTAACAAAAGCATCAGTTGACTAAACTGACATGCTCCAAATGCCACTGGATCCTCAGGAAAAAAAAAAAAAAATCTGGTAATAAAACTGCATCTACTAACAGGTCACTAAAGCCTAGGCTAAATTCATGGGCAAGCCTTACCCTGCATACACACACAGACACACTGGTGTCACCCAGATGTTGCTATGTTTGTGGCACTTGTTAAGGCAGTAGTGATATCTGAAATACATGTACTGAATCTGACCATTCATAGACACAGACAGAAAATCCCAGGCACTGGCTCATGTTTTGATTCCCAGCATAAGGCTTGTGTTTGTTTTAACTTAACTTTGTGCTCCATATTGCAATTGATAAATAAGACAGGGCAAAGCATGACTAAAAGCTTAATTCCTCCCCCCATAGCACAAACCATCTCCTTATGAGTAAGACAGGTTCCATACAATGAAGAACTTCAGATTCATGGCCAAGAGGGGTCTAACAGGCAAAGGCACCATTTTTCACACCAGAGCCTTGAGCCAGAAACACTAAGTCCCACCTGAAATCTTTCCCCTTACATCAGAAAATTGACATTTGAATTCCTGTATACAAAAGTGAAGTAATTTCCTTTTCATTTCCTGCAGGCAGAAAAATAGTCCCTTCCAAAGGAAGGAAGTATTCTTCTTATAATTAAAGCTTGGATTCAGAGTTTTGCAGCAATGTACTGTCCTGGGTTTGCAGATATGTCATTAGGCGTGATTACTTGGAAGAGCCCATGAAAATGAAAAATGAGATGGTCGAACTCTCGGGTACAGAAATAATTGCTTTTATGTTGGATTGCTTGCTTAATTCCAGAGAAAGGTAGTCTCTGATAAACTGTAGTCCTTATCATATTTCCAAATGTGTGATGTTACAGTTCATTTAAGTTTCCCTTCCTTATCTCTGCCTTTCCTCAATACCACTCAAACTTCAAAACTCATTTCACTTCCTTTCTTATACCAAATAGTCATTGCTATTGTTGCTGCTCTAAAGAAACTAAAGTCTGTATATTTAGAAGGAAAACATGCAAAAATGTAGGAAGCTTTGGCCTTGAACTCCCCCAATGCCACCACACTTTGCATCTGAAGTTAAATCATCCCTCCCTGTCCGAGCAAAGAGCAGCCGTAACACTACAGCTGTAAACAGAAGACACTTTGCTATCTACAGGCAAAATAGTCTGGCAAAAGTTTTATTATTTTAAAGAACAGAGTAATCACTGTAAATTTCCCATGGTCGCAGGGAGACAGAGCAGTTAGACACGGCCCAGAGGGCTGACCAACACGCTTCAGAGTTCCCAGTGATTTGCAAGAGCTTTCTGACCAAATTTTGGTGGTTTTTATTTCTCCCTAGAAATCAGAACAATCTGTCTCCTGAAAACACAAAGCAAACATAACACCAGAAAAAATAATAAAGACATAAGAGAGAGATGAAATTGCTGATGGATGTTGCTGGCAGAACTTCTGTACAAGCCTACCTTCTGCTCTCTGCAAATGGGCTTTGCCACACTGGGACCATTTGTTAGACCACAGCCACTGCCAAACTGCAAGATGATACCCCTGACAGTAACACAACTCATTACTCCCTGATTTATGGAACAAGAGCTCGGGAGGGGCCAGCACACAATCTGGGAAGAAAACACCGAACACCAAATCCATCCGCAGAGGTGACATTTATTAGGTTTACGCATTTTATAGTAGCATTAAGTGTGCTCCTAGAAGAGGCAGGGAAAATGTGCTTATTCAGAAGGAAAATTCACTACTTGTACCTCCCAGCCCGCTTTATTATACATCAGCCCACGGCAAGTACTCTGTTTAAAGACTGGGAGCACTCTCCAAGAGAGCAAACTCTGGGAACGGATGCCTCCAGGAAGAGACACTAACCCGTCTGGAGAACACCTTGCAGGTAGAGCCAAAACACTCAGCTTCGAGCTGTGAAGATTTTACACTTGACAAATATTCAGGTCACAGTAGAAAACACTCCTTTTATCTTCTCCCCTTCTTCCCTGAAGGCTCCCAGACCAGGCCATCAACTCTTCCTTCTTTACAGCTGGAGCTGTTCCCCCACACAAGCTCACCTTGCCTTTGAGTTCAAACGTTTTGGGATACGCAGGGGGACAACAAGAAGCAAAGAATTAGTGGTGCCTCCTGACCTTTCTTCCTTTCCTGCTGCCTCCTCGCCTCAAGTTGAGTTCTGCAAGGTGTTTTACCCTGGAAGCCTGCAGAAGTACAAACACAGCCCTGGCCAGGCTTGACATGCACTGCAGCAGAGCTCTGCAGCATCTCTGTATGTCCTGTCACCAGTGGCCCTTGGACCTCTTCACCCATGGGAGGAGATCTGCTGTCTTGGCTACTGCTCAAAAGTTCCCCAAGCTACTGTCACAAGAAATAGCAAGTGACTTCCCACACCCTCAGCATTTCCCACAGACAAAAATTTTGTTTAATCTTCCAGAAAAGCCACAGGGAGCCAAGATGAGAGGGGCCAAAATACCCCCAGAGGTGAACAGCAGGCACCCAAGCTCCCTTCCCTGCCAAAATGGACAGTCAGTCCTTTCAGTAAAGTCTCCAAAGACAGGCTCCAGCAGTCCATAAAGGGTTTGGTGTCCCTGAGCCCATTCCCCACACAAACTCCCTTCTGAGGCTCACAGGAGCCCCGAGGTGAAGGGAATTTCACACCACTGAAACAGGCTGGTATAGATCAGACAAGAATGCTAAAGGAGGTAACACCCAACACACCAATCCATCCTTCAAAAACACCCACATGTGTGTTCCAGGTAATAGTTACTGATGTGAAGCACTGGCTTTATCTAACACTTTGACCAGGAATTTAAACTGAACTGCAATCTATGAAAATTGCTGAGCTGGAGGTCACAAAAGAAGTGAGATGACAAGTTCGTGTTTTCAAAAGCATGCTGTCAGTTTGGGAGGAGAAAATGCATGCTTCATTTTGTGTCCAAACCAATGGAGTAAGTAGCAGAAAACACAATTTATTTTCATATGTCACACCCCTAGTGCATACAACTCTGCCCAAGATCCTTCCCCCTCCCCTCCTCCAGTTGCCTGAGAACAATTTAAAATGAGAATGAAATCCTCAAACAGCTTGTGTTTGCAGGAATGAATGGCGTCAATGCAAACAAGTGCAATTAGTCGATCATAAAAAAACTGATAATAAAAAACAACATATGAAAGCTCTATTTTAATGTTATTTAAAGTGACAATATTTAAACATTTCATTACAGAACTAAGAAAATCTTGTCATGTTATTATTACATATTACTACAACCAGTGACAATCAATAAATTAATACATACTAATTACAACACTCAACTACAGCACTTTGATTAGGAAGAGAGGAAAAACACAATGATCAAATCCCTGGAAGAAGAAGTGGGAAGGATTTACAGCTCTCTAACAGCAGTGTTACGAACACCACATTAAATCTCAGACAGATGTTTCCCTATGCAAACAAAGAGCTCAGTGACAAGACCTCTAAGAAGACTTTTTTTTTTTTTTTTTTTTTTACACCATGAAGCAGCACTGTTATAGTTTGCAACACCAGGCAGGCAGCCAGGCACGTACAAAACCACATGCACACACTTGAAAAACATGAAACACTTTCTCCTAAGCAATGCCACGGCCATCAACGCTTGGTTCAAAGCGATGCTTTAAAAAAACCCAAAACCTTCAGACTTTTAAACTACAGAAAGTTAACTTATTTTTATTTGCACATAGTAAAAAATTATCAACCATGCAGTTTCCTGCAGGCAGATCTTTTATACCTTTCTGTGAGGTCACCATGGTTAAAAACTATTAAAGTCCTGAGATTTTGAAACTGACCTTTACAGTAGCTCCAAACTTAGTATCTGAAATGGGATGAGAGTAGACAAGGAACAGGACATGGTGAAAACAAGATGTGCAAAGCCTCTGGAATAGCTGGAATGTACTGTCACTGCAACACCTGGGTGGTATTAAAATGTTTCAGCTAAACTGCAGATTGCAAAGCCCATTTAGCACCAAAAGGTATTTGGTGTTCTCTCCAGGTACCCATTACTGTGCTGCTTATGATAACAGAAAACTTGAGAAAGGCTGACAGACACCCTTTAATTGAAGGGGATTGCAAATGTACTTAAGGCAGCACAGTTGGCCACAGGGAAAAAAAAAACTTAAATGTCAGTGCTTTCCTTCATAAATTTGGAGCACCTCTATATAAAGGACATGGATAATCTCTTCCCCTGCTTTAACTGAACTGAAGCTCGTTCACTCGGGTTTGCCAGGAGCTGCTCAGAACTGAGTCCTATCATGCTGCAACTCTTCCCACACCAGATCCTCAGCCAGATAAAAAAAAAAAAATTAAAAATATCAACTTTCTTCTCTTTAGACATTGCCAACGGTCATCTCTTTTGACACACTTTGCCTTTTTTGGCACGACACTTACAAGTTGCATCATCCTTTCAACTCCACAGTTAAAAGGCATCACCACACACAGCACTGATGCTTTGGAAACCTGACCTCATCACTGCCGAGAAATAAATATCGCTTTGGACTGCCTTTCCCTCCCTTCCCCGAGGTGATGATGATGAAGTCTTGTGCCTGCCCCTTCATGAGCTTCGCTGCGAGGCTGAAGTTCAAATTTATGACAGAGGTATCACGATTACCATTTTCCACGAGGGGTGAATCAGTGCGCCCAGCCGATGCGCTGGGATGTGTAATCTCGCATCAGATGGAAATTCCACTGCCTGACACTGCTTTTTTAACACTGAAACACTGCTTTTTTAACACTGAAACCCGTTCTTACACTCCCTGTGTGCAAGTCCTGCAAGATCACACAGAGAGGCTGATCAGTGCAAGGGGCAGCCCAGGCTGTGTCCCCCCTCCTCGTCATGCTGGTGCTTTACACAAGAGCAGCGATGCTTTGCCTAACTAAGTACTCCTATGATCTTCTAGAGCAGACTCAGAGAACACACGCTTTGCAGCCACATCTCAAAGTGGGGGAAAAAAAAAAAACAAATTCCTCTTAGGATAAAAAATGAGCTGTGAAGCTCAGCTGGGTGAGAAGGACAGCCACGTTCCCAGTGCTCTGCTCAGACCCTGGGGGTCAGTGCTGCAGCTGAATGCCAGGAACTGCTGAGCGGGATCCAATGGCTTGAGTTACACGGGTCAAGCTTGATGATCCAACAGTCCCCCTGACCTAGAGCTAGACCTAGACAAACCACCTTAACTAAGGAAGATTTTATAAATTAAACGTATGCACAGAGCGGTAACAGAGGATCTTCTGAACCGTGACTTGAAAGTTCTTTCCTAAAGGGAATAATAAATATTTTTAGAACTACACTTGTGAAAGACAGATGTGATCCAGAATTGTTATTAAGCCTTAAGACCTTGAGTATCTCAGTGTGGGAGGGATGAGGTACAGAAGAGAAGGAAAAGAGCCATTTCTGACACAGATGGCGTAATTGTACCTCTGGACACCTTTGCATTAAGGTCTCAAGGTTGAGTTTTGACTTGTAGCTAACAGACATGAATTAACAAAGTGACCATGGTGTCTGGTACCTGCACAGGCCATAATCTATTTGGTGTTTAATAGTGCTACATAAATATAAATACAAATACAAATATAAAGTATTTAGCTAGATATACTAGATATATATACACACTACAGACAATAGTATACATAACATATATATTACTATTTATTGTATTTACTTGTAAGCAGTGGTGACAGAGAAAGTCTATTTCAGCAATGTTTTGGGTACAAGTGGAATATTCACTATAGGGAAAACACAATGAAAAATAAATGCTTTTGGACCATTTGGAAAATCATCCCTTAATCTTGCTGACACAGTGACAGGTGACACTGTCATTTATAAAAGTCAAACAGTGATTTGTAGAAGGTGTCATGCTTCACTTTTGCAGCATGAGCCATTTGTTAGGGAGATAACGCATCAACTTTTCTTCAGGAAACAAACACTACATTAAGCTAATTTTAAATCCAACAGCTTTGTTACTTCAGTTGAATCTTTAATCACACTGTCTGTCAAACAAATGGACTCAGGGCTTCATTTCTCCTCTCTCCTGCTATTTTGATAATGCAACTTTTTCTAAATGGTTTCAGCACCATTGTGCTACAGCAGCCCTGGATGTCCCACTGCAGTGCTCTTCAGCAATATGGATATGGAGCCAGAAAAGATTCATCACATCTTGTTCTTCCTTCCCCACCCAGTAGATGAAAATACTTTCTGGATCTCAGCTAATGCCATTGCTTTTATACCACCTTTACCTGCCACATACTATTAGGGGAAAAAAAAGGTAAACATGTTCCTCTGGAAAAGAAGGATATTTGAACAAGGGAAGACAAACCCTCACACACACAGCACAACAGTCCTGGAACTAAATGACAGTCAGTTCTCACATGACAGTTCATGCACAGGGCTAATAAAAAAAGTTGGTATAAACCCCATATATCAAAGCCTCACCACCTGCAGTAGGATGGAGATGTGTTGTTAATGAATACCACAATCCCAGTTTCCATAGTCCAGACTACACCCTCCAGTTCTCCAGCAGCTGACAGCAGTTTCAGAAGTCAGGTCCCCAGGTCCCAGGCAGGGACATGCTTCTCCCTCCTCCCTCATGCTTTCAGGCCTTTTTTTGTGCACCACCATCTGGCAAGCTGAACACACATCAAAACTGCCCTTTTGAAATAAAAGGAGCAGAAACCAAAAGTCAAGCTGTGCATTTCCAGCCAGAGGGAAGGAAGAACAGCCTTTGCAGCTCCCTCCTCCTTTCTAAACCCATTACTGAACACCCATCCCAGCTGTGGCTGGGAGCCCACCCCATTATCCCTGCCCCAGTGCAGGTGGGAGGTGAAATTCCTGGCTCAGCATCTCTCCCAGTGACGAGGTTTCTCCCGGGTGCCACCAACGCAAACCAGGCTGGCTCCCAACTCCCAGCCCTGCAAGCAGCACCAGCAACCACTTGCTTGCCTTCTTTTTCTTAATTTCAGTGCATCTGCCAAAGAGTGGAGGTGCCCAACCCAGCTCACTCCAGGGCACCCTTGGGGACATCACTCCACAGCCCGTGGCACCTTGCTTTGTGCCATTTACAACCATTTTGTAAAAATCACTGATCTTGCTCCTTTTACAGCTCGTGCTGTTCATTCTTCATTAATTACACCTCTCCTTGGAAAAGCCATTTGCTCTAGCAGGAACACCACGCATTTATTACTGCCAGACTGCAGCCCATAATGTTGACAAATGCTATAATGATTGGTAAAACACTTATTGGTATAGCAGGCTCTGGGCTTAATTTCTAACACGCTGACAGCACACGGTGATAAATATTGTATTTATTTGCACTTGAGCAGCAACAGCACACACAAGTGGCCTCTCCATGCCCAGGTAATGTCAGCTGTAGCTCGGGGATACTGCAGATCACACAACACCTACCAATTTCTTATATCTTTTGGCTGGGCCAAACTTCAGAGTGACAGTGGAAATTCAGAGCATGGCTTTCCCACACACTTCATGCCCCAGGAGCACAGACAGTGGGGAATGCAAGCGAGTTACAACACATTTTTTCTATGAACACAATGATTCACCCAAGCCAGGACTCCTCAGGGGAGAGTACTGCTTTTGAGGAGGAGGAAAAAATTCTGAAAAAACCAGCAGGATAGAGGGAGGCGTGCTTGCTCCTCTGGCATGCAAGGGGAAAGGATCCAGCTCCGCAGCACCCAGCTGAAACTGAGAACTCGAGCCCAGGCGTCTGGCAGTGCTGGTGAACTCTCAGCAGGGATCACCCACTGCTCTGCAGGAGCAGCTATTGTGCCCTTTCCCCTCTTGGTCCAAACATTTCAGGCTTGGTGTAATCCTGACATGGAACAGGGGTGTTCTTGAGGTCTGAAAAACAGACTTCTCTGAATTAAACAACAACAAAAAAGAAGTAAATGTCTTATTTTGCTGTTGCCTGTAATCTAATCACCACAGCAGTACATTCAAACTCATCCTCCTGGTTTTATGAAGGCCACAGCCTACAGTGCCCAGTGAAATTATTGCTTCTCAGAGGCAAATAACACACTCTCCCTCAGCAAGGCACGGGAAGGGGAGGATTGCCATGCTGTGAGAGGTCCACCCCTGCAAACAACTCAGCTCCTCATTCTTCTGATGGGACAGGAGAGTTACTGCTCAGCAGGGCCCAGGGAAAACCCACCTGGACTCATATTTTATGAATGTCCACATAGGTAGTTACACAAAAAGCTATTTCAGATGAAGGTCCACCACAGGGTAAACCCATAATGCTGCTGTACAGTAAAGAAAAGCAGATTTCTCTGAGCAATGCTGGCTCACCACAGAGAGCTCTCTTTGCATGGTTAATTCATACCAGGCCTGCATTTCAACAGCAAGCAGCAAACAAATGATTCTGCCATTTTTCCCACAACATTTTAGTAGTTTGATAAATAAGTTCAAAGTATTTTCTAGGCTCTCTCAAGCTGCTTTCCACTATCTCTGGGTGTGCACCCCAGGAAGCTACCATGCATTTATAGTTAGCACTTGTGAATGTCTGTCTTCATATTTACAGCTCGCTCAGATGGAACAGCATCTATTGCAAGCCATGGCAAGACTGAAAACCCTGGCCCTGGGAGCCCAGGAATTTGGCTGCAATCTGGAGCATCTCTGCCAAAAGGGACTGGGATATTGTTAAGGATGATAAGAACAGGGTGCACAGGGAGGGGAGAGGCATGCAGCCTCTTCATCTCCTCGCTGCTTTTTCCCAGGTCAGTCCTGGAGTTCAGAGAAGCAGAAAATAAAAGCACTAACCAAACACTATGAAAAGCCAGAGCCCAAGAGAAGCAGAGCTATGCTTCCCCGAAACGAGTGAATATTAGTTTTCTGACAGTTTAAATATTGTATTCTGCTTACTAACTGTCAGTAAATTTACAAATAGTTGGCAGCTTGGCTTACGACCAGGACCCAAAGGAATGTTGACTGTAGCAATTTAATGGCCTGTTTCTATCAGCAACAGCAACAACGTTTAAAATACTTCTCATTGCTAGTGAATTTGTCTTAAAAAAAACCCCAACAGTAGAAGAGATGCTAGTTTTACATTTTTCACCCTGCTGAGGCCTCATATTGGATCATTACTCATTCCACACACCCCCAGCCACTTCTCCAAAGCTTTGAATTTTGCTTCATTCCAACTGCTAGGATTGCAAACTCAGTGATGAAAATAGACAGCTCCTGGCTCTTTAACAAAAAGCAAAAATTCCTCACTCCCTAACAAAGGCTTAAGTGATGATGAGTCAGCGGTGCTGCTACATCAAAGACTAAGACTGGACATTCTTCCTAAAGTTTCCAAATTTCTTGGTGCCAGAACAGGAGATACACAGACAGATAAAAGCCCTAACAGACAGGGTGACTGAACGCTTACAGGGCTTGCAACGCTTCAGCCTCTCTCTTGCCTTGTATTGCACAGCATGTTTTTCCTGAGAAAACAACACTGCAGCTCTCATCCCAGAGGTGGCTGCTTTGTGCCTTGTGTGTTCACACCATCCCCTTTTCCCATCCTTTCCCATCTCACAAGCAGAGCAGCTCAAGCAGGAGTCCAAGCTCACAGAGCTGTGCCGAGCCCTCTCCCCCACCCACAGCCAGAGATGTGCTGGCACAGTCAGGATGCTCAGGGCCACTCTTCCCTCAGCAGCCACACAGGCGAGATGGAAGATGAGCCTCTCTCCCTGGATGAGCTCCATCCTGATAATTTTCACCAATAACACTGATGAAGTGGATAATTTTTAAATGACACTTCCACGCTGCCCAAGCACGGTCAGTTAGCCAACGCCAGAGAGCTTTTGCCAGCACTTGCTTTGACCCAGCACTGTGAGACACCTTCACTGGCAAAGCCCTCCAAGCACCAGCTGCACCTGGGCAAGGAGAGCATCCCAGTGACTCCACAGACTCCAGCTACACGAAGCATAACCTGGTGAAATATTTCCTTTACCATCGTTTCCTCCACCTCAACCTGCTTACTGTGAATTTTCGAAAGCCCTACAGACCACACTAGACAGGCTAAAATATGCAGTTCACTGCAAAGAAATAAATCTATGGAAAGGGGAACAGTTAGTTGAACTAATCAAGAGACTCCGCAGGGTGAACTGAGCGTGGGAAAGGCATTAGAATGATATCAAAATAAATTCAGGATGCCCGTCTAGGAATGCGAACTGTTGCTTTCCATGCAATTATATAGGAGACAAATCATAGCTCTGGCTAAAAATGTAAACATCTCTATAAGCAAGAGGGGAGGAAAAGCAGGGTATCCAAACTAAAAGGCTCTCACACCATTAAATGTAATCACTAAGCAACTATTAGCCCGTCTGAAAAGAAGATGAAAGGATAATGGAGGGAGATGTGGGCTGGCAATTACAGGGGAAGCAAAGTGAAATAGTCCATATTTATTTTGTTTTTTATTAAACTTCCACAAATACTAATAGCCAGATTGCACTGTGGGGAAAGAAGGGAGGAAAACAAATAATAGCAAAAGGGCTGAAATTAGTCTCAGGTTCCCCAGAGTCCTTCCCCACAGCCCCAGAGACAAAGATCATCTCACAACCACCGCAGCTCCTGACTTTGGGATGGCACCTCCAGGTGTGCAAATCACACAGTCAAGCTGGAAACTTTTGCTTGTCTTGCTATGGTCCTTTTGGATGAGCTCAGAAAAGGAGCAACAGCATCAAGAGAACTTTCATTGCAATGGCAACAACGAAAACAAAACTTGCTTTTTGTAGGCCCAGGTTTTATGGAAATAGCCATTTCCCAAGCAAAGCTCAAAGAAATCAGCTTCTACCATTATCATCCTTTCACAGGGACAACCTGCTAACATCACCTTGGAGGCCAGTGCCTGGAGTTTCCCTCCCACCAGACCACCCTGTTTTCCCAACAGCTCCTCACCACAACTGAAGGATTCCTGAAGATTTTATAAAACTTCTTCCCAGCCTCAAACACTCCCAAACGCCATGCCAACAGTCCACTGACTTCAAGAAAAAATATGCAAGATCCCCTATCTATTCCAGTGCCTGCCAGAAAACTGAAATAACACTGATTTTAAAAGAAGCACCTCAGTGTGTTCAAGAATTAGCATTACACATCTGCATCCATGGTAGGATGTGCAGACAGCTACATGCAAAAATCATTACTACACAACTACTCACAGCAGAACATGGAGCATCGACCGACGTGCTCCTTTTCAATCCGCCAACTAGAAAACCCAGCAGTATATCTGAATCAACACCAGCACTCTTTCCAACAACAAGAACATGTCCAAAATTCACAGATAAGGTTCCAGATGACATCATTCTGGCAGTGAAGCACACCAGGGCTCATTTTCAAGAGAACCTTCTCAGGGAGCAAGATGACTACATGAGAAATACGCATTTCGGAACAACTACCTTTCCTTACAAAGATAATATAGATTTTTTTTCAGAAAGTCCCGTTTGAAACACTTGGCGAAGGATCCAGAAGAGATATTTCCAGGAAAGCTGCCTTAAAGGCCATGCTGGAGAACTGCTTGGACTGATGCCTCAGAATATCAGAGCAGGTTGTGACTATGCCTCCAGACCAGCTGGAGCTGGGCTCAACAGAGGCTCCCCTCCATCCCTGCCATGCTGGAAATCCTTGTACAAAGGGGGATCAATACTAGGGTAAAAATACACACCGAGAGACAAAAAAGGAGCTCTGCAGGACAAGACTTGTCATCTTTGCTACCTGCTAGGGATGCCTAGGATGACAAAAACAGAAATCCTTGACTGCCCTCACAAAATCATTCCACTGTTCCATATTTCCCCTTTCAAACAGTTGCATGGAGGAGCCATCAAGCAAATACACCACAAAAAATGCCAGCGCTGTTGGTAGCTCCTTTCTGACATTTGCTATTCTGAGCTGAATTGTGAGTGACAGCTATAAAAAATAACAAAGTAATATTTGGATAAGCAAATGTATAGCAGATGAAATGCTAGGAAGACAGATTACGCTGCCAGTGTGGCGCACACTCCAACAGCGCTGTCAGCCCAGGACTCAGGAGTTATATCCATCTTTTCTGCAGAAACATTAGCAAAAGCAGAGTCATTCAGCTATATTACCTTGTATACGATATTGCTTTCCCACACAAATCTCTGTTGCCTGTCCAAGGCACAACAAGCAGATACAGATAATGACAACACCTCCAGATGATGTTTGAAAGACACGGCTAAAACTTGGGAGGAGGAATAAAAGTAGATTTTTATCACTCAGTGATCTAAACTCTGTTACTGACCTTTTATTAGTGGCACAGAAACGTGCTTTATTTGGATGCATCATATCCTTAGACAGAACATACTAAAGCTTTAAGCAGAAATAAAGTGCCAGGATTGGTCACGTCATGACAGCATTGCTCCATCTCACAGTGACCCAGCACCCACCACATACCTCCACACAGACACCAGACCAGTACCTAGAAAATGTGTCCTCTTTTCCCCTGATGGATTACATATCATGTCAGTCGGCAAAACATTATTTTTTTAGGAAAGAAAAAAGAAGTATCAGAAAGTAAAAATTTAAGATCTCCAGAAAAGCACTTTAAAAAACTAAACCTAGTTATTCTGTTACCTTTGGCAGCTGTTCAAATCACACAGCATTAATAAACATATTTACTTTGAAAACAGACAGAAATGACTTTAAATAGTAAGCCCTGACTCAGAATTCATAAGTCATTTGCAAGCAAAAGGACCAGACCCCAAGTCTTGCACACTGCAGCCTTTGGATTCCACCAAAAGTCAAAATTTTAGAAGTAATCTTGGAAGGGAACTTGCTACTGTTTCGGCCAGGCAGGAAACAGAGTAGCAGTTTAATAAATGATTGTTTACAACAATTTGAAATGAAATTAAGCCTTTCGGGGATCCCACTGCAGCCCTGGCAGCTCACCCCAGGCTCCACTGCCAGCTGAACTGCAGACAGCAAGCCAGGTTTACCAGAATAAAACCTGATCAGATACTGAATCAGGAGTATACTCCAAATAACCGAGAGCTTTTTGCAGCCTTCATACGAACAGTGGAATCATATGTACTTTGTAGCCATCAGTTCTGGCACAACTAATTCCA
This sequence comes from Cnemophilus loriae, assembly GCA_013397755.1. Lineage (NCBI taxonomy): Eukaryota > Metazoa > Chordata > Aves > Passeriformes > Corvidae > Cnemophilus > Cnemophilus loriae. The sequence continues at coordinate 2,844,582 of VZTF01001529.1, read as the reverse complement.
TTTTCTTTTAATGACTTATGGAGGGGGGGGCTTCTCCTTGGAGCAGCAGTCAGTGGAAATAATGAATGACCTCCTTTCACAAGATCAGAGACGTATTTGCACATAAACAGCTGAAGAAAACTGGACTCAACAGTCTGCAGATGCCCATGATATAATAAGAACAAATAAAAAGCTTATGACACTGTAACTCTGCACCAGCAGAAACATAAATCCTGCTGGAAGCTTTGGAGTCAGATGGCCTTTGAAATCACTCACAGGTTCTAAATTTCCTGGCAATGGGCAGCAGGGCTGGTATTAAACACAAAACCCTTCTGCCAAACAAACACTGAGGAAATAAATAGCAATAATAAAGCAGAGACAGAGAGACCTTTGAATCCATTGGTCAAGAAAACTGGTATCTCAAAGACAGGTTGCAGATCTGTTTGTGGGACCTGACGGAGAGGCTGCAGCAGATACCCAGTGCTGGAGGCTCTCTGCAGCACCCTCCTGCCCCCATCCCTGCTTTCTCTGCCAGACAGCATCACTCTGCCTGGGAATGGGGAGCAGGAGGCAGAGAAACCTCAGCAAGTGGGCTCTGACTCAGTGCCCAGGGACATGACCATAAAAATCCCTAAAAGAATGGAGGGGAAGGTGTTTCATCGCTGGCAACAGTCCAGTCAAGGGCATCTCTGCTGACCTGGGTTTATGAAAGCAGAGCTGGGTTCCCCGGGGCCCCAGCAGAATTTCCCACGTGCCGAGCACAGGTCAGTGCCCAGAGGGAGTGGGAGAGCCCCGGCTGCAGCGGGGACAGAACCCCTATCCCAGCATCTGCACCCAGTGGGGAGGACTGAGACGTGCAGAGTCCCATCAACACCGAGCTGGAGGAAGAGGGGAGAAGTAAATATAAAGTCACTGCTGAAAAACAAACCACTCACAATAAACCCCCATGTAAACAACCAGCTCTGGGCTTTTTTAAATCTGTTTTTACATCTAAGCACCTTGATTCTAAAATGCATGACTAAGTTCTCACTCCCTCATTCAGCTATACGTGCTCTCTCAACACTTAATCACAAAGTGATACGGATTGGATCAAACACAGCCCTTCCATTAAGCCACAATACACAAAGTACCCCTCCACGAGCCTTTAGTATTCACGGGCAGGCGCCTCCCACACCAACCACAGCTACACCATCACTCAGCCAGCAATTGCTTTCAAAACGGGCTGCAGCTCGAATAAATCTGTGATTATATAAATGCTAATACGAAGTAAAGATAACCATTAGTTTAGATCCAATGACTAGCAGAGAAGCACAAATAGAAAAACATTTTCTTAAGCACACTCCCAGTAATCCTACAAAACACGTGGAGCATCCTGACGTTGAAGGGCTAATCGGGTCGCAGGTTTCTAACACTTCCTGAAGTTACTCAGCTGTAAAATGGGGGATTCATTTTACAACCAGAACTGGATGGAATTCAAAGCCAGGGGTTATTAAAACCTGAAAGCCTCCACGTTTTTCTCCTATTAAGGAAAGTGAGCAAGTAAATGCATTCAACAAAAAAAAAAAAAGGCACAGAGGAAAAAAAATAATCCATTTAGTCTCTTTTCTTTATATATATATATATAAAATTTCTCAACACTGACACTTTTCCTTAGGGAAAAAAGCATAAAACAAACAGGTCTTCATCATTTCGGTTTGGAGGGGTTTTTTGCCAGCAGTGGAGGAGGGTAGTTCTCACCATGAAATCTTTTCTGCAGTGACATCCTGGTCTCCGAGCTCCTCATCTCCCCTCTCTCCAGCTAAGCCAGGCTCACTTCGGTGAACACACACAGAGGCAGCAGCCCAGGAGCGCTCCTTAAATCACCCCACTAATTCACGAGGTGACACCGTGCTGGGACCGGGACAATGCCTCAACGTGGCACCGCCGTCACTCAGAGAAATTAAAGGCATTTTACACATCCAGATCTAATCTCCTATCGGTATTTACAGGTAACAGATTCCTATGGATTTATAGCCTCGAGGGATCCCGAGATGATCTATTCCCATCTCCCCATGCAACACAGGCCACATCATATCAATCAATTCCTCCCTGGCTTCTGCTTTAACTAGAGCATTTCCCTATACATCAATCCCTGACTTAACGCCTTCCATGACAAGGAATCCACTGGGTAACATTTGATAAATTGCTTCAGTGGTTAATTATCCACTTTAGTAAAAAAAAGCGTATTCGATTTCCTGACAATGTATTACTTGCAAAATTACAACAAAGCTTTAATAAAAAGGCCTTTTTTAATCTGTAGCTATTTAAGAGTGGACTAATAAGAACATAATCTCCCAATTGCTTGAACAAAAAGAGCACAAAAGAAGGCACTACTGTATAGAAAAGATGAGTAAGAGATGTTTAAAGAGACTTTCCATAATAACAGAGAGTGACATGTCCCAGATCACTCACCCAGCTGTCCCAGTTGGCAGTGAGAGCCTATCTCAATATACGGCACTAAAATCACCTTTGTTCAGCAAACAGCTAACAAAGATGCTAAATCCCTGGACAGTGAACTCTGGGCACAAGAACTAAGACCCCTGTGATGCTCTTGGCTTTTTAAACAAACAGCCTCCTGGTCAGGGTAACAAGATCACACTTCATATGAGAAACCTCCTTTGCAGAAGGCCTTCTCCAAAGACCATTTAAACAGCTCCACTTTGCCATTAATTGCCCAGGGCCATCCTGCCCGGGTGAAGTGGGGATGAACTTTGCCAACTGTACTGTCTAATGATGAATATCAAGTTGAATTAATGAGGTAACATTTAGCGTGGCGAAAGCAACTGAAGAACCTCTCTTTTTTAGCTTCTTTTAAAAGCATCTCAGTGAGCAAAGAGTTACAATCTTTTTTTTTGCATATGTCAACTATTTGAAGACATAAAGCAAGCTATGCATGTATAAGCTTCTTCTGACACATTTAAAACCTACATCATACTTAACCTTGGCATATAAAAGCGATTGGGCCTGAACCAGCATTTTTAAGGCTTTCAGAATCAAACTCTTTAGTGCACTGGCCAGGTCATTTGAAAAAAAAAAAAAAAAGGAGATGGAGAGAAAAAGAAAGTAGTTAACTACTTCTCTGTTGATGCCTCTGCACTCTGGAGATGTGCCACAGCCTCACAAAATAAGAGAAGTTAAAGGAAGGAGTGTGTTTCAGGGATGATAAGACTAAAGAGCAGCACTCGCTGGAATTAAGGGAGGACTCCCCTTTACTTCACCATCTTCTCCCATTTACAGTCCAAAATACTGACAATTAATGTATTTAAATGTATTTACTAAGATTGGCTTTGTGAGACAGTTCATGCCTTGCCAAGCCTGCTCCACCTGACTGCGGAGCACCCTGGCTTTCAGCATCATTCCCCACTGATGCCACACTCACAATTACATAACACTGGGGCAAAGGCAGGCTGTGTTCCCCAAAACAGACAGACAAACTTCTCCCGTCACTCTGGGCAGCCAGCAGAACCACTGGTGAGAGCAGAGTGCTACTCAGAGCCACCTTTCCTACCCACTTTCACAGCAGTCGACAAAACGGACAATAATCTCTCTTTGGGAGGAGAGAAAATAAAATGTGGTTTGTTTCTTTTTTTAAGGTATGACTCACACATAGCAAAAATCCTAATGAAGAAAGAAGATCTAATGTCGAGAGTGGCTCAGAGTTTCCCTACAGGTTAAAAAAAGATATGAGTATTCTGTTAGCTATTAAAACTCCCTCTAAAAATCAAGCTGCCTTTCTAAAATACCTTTTGTCTTCGAAACTTGGTATTAAGTTTTTAACCCTAAGAAAGGATCCAGACATGATAAATTCGTCTCTTAACCCAGAATCCCTCTGATTATTATCAAAATAATTGCTTAACACAAAGCCATTGCAATTGTAAAATGCCAAGTGTGCAGTTAATATGCTGATACCAAAACCTGAGTAATACGGTTGGTGACCATCCCAGACCTTCTGCCAACTTACTCAGGGTGAGAATATGGAAATTAAAAAATAAAAAAAAAAGTGCTACACAGCTTTAAGCTGTCAACAGATTTTATCCTGAATAGTTTTTAAACCAAGCCAAACACATGGGCAGCTGTGGCTGACTCAGGTTTACTGGCAGCCAATTAACGTTTTACTAATTCCAGAAAGAATGATCACCTTCCCGATTGCTGTTGGGTTACCGGGCTGGAAACCTTTCCCCAGTGCTTTAAAGTAGGCGTCCCTGCCTGGCTCTGGGCAGGGATGGTGCAACAGGCGAGGAGGAGGAGGAGGAGAAGGAGGAGGAGGATGCTGAGGAGCTCAGCCAGCACTTCCACGCAGCCACTGGAAAGGTGGAGTGTATTGATCGCGTGCACAGCCGCGTGGAGGAGGCCAGAAGCCCCGAGCTCGCTCGTGTGCTTGTCAGAAATTAGTTTGCAGCGAGCAAGCAAGGTAAAAGGTTAATGAAGCACAATCTGAGGAAATAAAACAAGGACACTGATGACTTGCCACAAGGCCCCCGAGCTGGCTGTGCTGGCTGGAGCCCTTTCCCCACATAAAGGGGACGTTACTGGAGGTAGGAAAGCAGAGTGGCATAAGGCTGTTTCTCCTGGTGGGGGTTAACACGTCCTTGCAGGCACCATCAGCTCATTCCCGGCTGGGAACAGAGTCCCCACTGTGCTCCATCCAGCAAGGAGCTGGAGGGCTTGCAAGGAAGGAAACTGATACGGAAATTGGGCAACAAAAGCTTACATAAGATGAGGTCACACACTAGGGACTGATTTGGGTTTTACTTGGAAGGAGCAGCAAAGTCACTGGTGCAGCGACAGCAGAGACCTTGATGAGGGGGGAGCACGAGCACTGCGGTACCCCCAGTGGGGCTGCATCCACCCACGAGCTCCAAACTCAGTCCTGGAAACCCTAATCCAATGCCTCAACAAGAAAACAAATCTAAACCAATGGGATAATCCAAATGAGCACCTGTGGTGTCCCAGGCACAGGAATCTTGAGGGTCAGATCTATCACTGTGCTTGTGCTTTACCTCATGGCAGGCAATACATTGTTCAGGCTTGAAATCAAAATTAGCAGTGTAAGGACAGGGTGTGAGTTCTTGATTTTTTTTTTTTTCCCTTAAAAGGGCAACTGATTTTTCTCATGCATAAACTTCCCATGCCACATATATGCCATCACTTTGGATTTCTGTAAGGGAACAGTATTTACAAAAAAGGGATCACCATCCTCTGGGCTTCAGATACAACAATAACAACTGTGAAATTATTTTTTCTAATCCAGGGGTTAAAGTAAACTCCTAGTGTGACTTCACTGAATACAGATTCCAGATCTAAACACAATTTTTTTTACTTTTACCTAATCAGGGTATCCTAAAACATATAAAAGAAATAAAAGAAATTTAAAAGAAGTTGAAAGGGGAAGAAAAAAAAGCCACCAACCAACAAAACACAAAAAAAATGCACTGGAGAATTTCACTGTTTCACTAATTCACTCACAAAGTGTGAGAAACACATAAATAATCAAGGAATTTCCCACCGTAGTGTGAGAGCCATTTAAGGACATAAATTCAAGAATATCTATACACTACACAAGCTGCTGTCAGAGCAGTCACATGTGGTGGGTAGAAAAACGATCTGATATTTGGAATCACTTTTACAAGCAGTGTGTTAAGGCGACAGCCTTAGGAAAATATGAATGCAATGCAAGACTAAACCAAACAAAACGCCTCACATAATTCACAGCTAAGACTCTGCCAGCACTTTACCAGGTGAATGAAATTAGCAACCTGACAATTAGCAAGAGGAATAAATCCCTATAAAAAGCAAGCAGAAAGGAATTTTCACATGCATAAATACAAATTCTTGGCTTCAGACACTTGCTGTTGTTACCAGTGCAATATGTTTACCCATTTCTCCATGGGATATAAAACTCAGCTTGGTATGAAAACAAATCAATGAAAGTCTTGGCAGATTAGTAAATGTCAGATCAAATTAAACCTTCTCCTAAACTATGCAGGGGCTGTATAAATTTATCACAGTCTCACAGATTCTTTGCTCTCGTGACATGAATAGGTCAGAACAGCCCAGAGACAAAAGGCAGCAAGATCAGAAGACTGAAAATGCACAGTTTTGGAAGGCCACTTATTGCCAGGCTTTGTTTTACCATTAAACTCATTCGCAGAGAAAGAGTTTTGGAGACGGATAATGCCTCGGGAGATAGGAAGCAGCAAGAGGCAGCAGCTTTCTCTTCCCAAAGGCTCTCTCTGCAAGGCAGGAGCCAGGCAGCCCACCTTCCAGGCTTGAAGGTTTCAAGCTGTGGCATGCAAAACATAGCAGGGAGGTTTGTAATGTCTCTTTTCTGTGAGTGATCTGAGAGTGCTATGCAGCAGGGACACATCCCTCAAGCTTTGCTGTCGGAAGATTCTACAGAGAGACCATAAAAACTCTGGGCTCCAGCAGCATTACTTCAAGACAGAAAAGGAGAAAGGAAAAAAAAAGAAAGGAAAGAAACGTTCTGCCTTAAAAAGCACCTAATTAGGATGGACAATGAGACAACCCAAAGTTTGCCCAGGATCTTGCTGGCTCTCCCACCAGTCCATGCTTTTGTTGGTGCTTTTGTCACCAACAGACTATGACAAAGCTGGGCTGGAAAGAGCACCGAGCACACCAGCAAGTGATAGCAGGCAGTATTTCTAGGCTGGGGTAACCCTTATCAAACTGAGCGGCACGCCTAGTAGTAAGATTTGGACATGAAAATACATCAACCCCTTCTGCCTGCTGAAGAAAAGCAACTTACCTGCCGCATTCCTGCCCAGGCAAGGGGCAGGCAGGGCAGCAGCAGCGCTGACACAGCTCAGCACCCAGCCCTCTCCCCAGCCCCTTGCATCCTTGCCTGTCCTGCTGCAGCTCAAGCGCCTACGGCACCTTCCAGCATCTGCAAGGGTTCCAGAAGGATTTACAGCTCTTGCTCAGCTCATGGCACCTGCTGGGCATGTCCCCTCCTCTCCCCAGAGACAGGACCTTTGCTGGTGCTGCCTTCGGTCCCTCCAGGTTCCAGGGACGCTGCCCCAGCAAGCTCATCCCACAGGCATTTTCTGCACCTTTAGGAGCACTTCCCTGCGGCTGCAGGCAGGGCTATAAATGCCGACCTTTCCCTTCCCCATCAGTCACCTGGGAATCATCTGCATTGCCAAACAAGATGATTGGGGGTGGGGGACTCTGACATTTATCACCAGCCCTTCGAAGCAAAGAACAAAACCTCCCCAACCACCCCTGCCATGGCCCCTTGACGATCTCCAGGACATGCAGGTGCAAGGCAATAACACAGAACAAGTTACGGCTGAGTTCAGTCAGGTATTTGAGCCCACGCTTAGCTCTGCGATCCACAAGTTTTCCCAATTTCATGAGCCTGACCCAATGCCCATGGACGGGCTGGTCCCTACCTCTGCTCCTGCACCAAGCAACAGGAGGCTCTGAATTTAAGGAATTCACTGAACGCACACCCAGAGCAATCCTTGCTGGGACGATCTGTGCCACGAGAGCCCTTCAGATACGGACTTCCTCCATTTACATCACATTGTATCAGAAGTTAATGACTCCCAATTATATTAAGTGGTTTTTAAAATCACGGAACAATTAGTTCCAAAAAACAAGGAAGTATCAGCAACTTGATTTCTCATTAAGAAGATAAAAAAATAAACAAGAAACTAGTTACTTGCTACAGATACCGGAGCACACACTGTTTACAGAAACAATTGTTGTGTTTCTGTATGGCAGGATCATCTTGTGCTTTTTATTTAAGGAACACAATGGTAAAGAGCACAGAACTATTACAGCACGGAAAGCAACCATGCTTGGAAGGTTGCTTTGCCTTTTCAAAGAGAAATCAGGAGCACAATAATGTTTTATTGTTATTCTTTCAGAATACACAAGTGAACAATATATTGCATAAAAACAATTCCTTGTAAACAACTTGAACCATAAAAGCAAACAATACCTCAAGTAATAAAAGGAGTTTTTATCCTGAAAGATCAATTATTATTTTGGCTTGTTGATATGAAACAGAATAAACTATTTATTAGAGCTCAAATCATTTAGGAACTGTAACCACAATGATCTATAAGTAAAGATCATGGCAAGGAACCAGAACTGTAACACAAATATTTAGGCTTTCAATGCAGCAAAGAACACGCACAACTTCTTAGCTACACTAGGACAGGATCAGAGCACCGCCCTTTCTGGCAGCCACCTAACAACAGCCAGGGCAAGAATTTTACTATTTTCAGAGAAGCTAGAAATTGAGGAGGAATTTTTTTTTTTAAGGAAAAAAAAAAATTAACGAACAGCTTTTTTTGATAAAACTTGCAGCTTGTAAACCTAATTTCCAAAAATATAAGCTGGAGCCAAAGCTGACAATGGCACTGAACGTGCAGACACGGGCCAAGCTCTGCCCTGACAGCCCACAGAGCAGGAACTTCATCAGAGACAAACCCAATCACCCCAGCTCTCAATATGGCTCAGGAGGATGGGGAGAAGGAGCAAACAAAGAGCTGCAGCAGCCGGCTGGGGGATGCACCTTCAGAACCTCTTTCCAGACTCTTACTCAAGCCTCTTCCTTGCATCTTAGGGAGAAGACAAAACCTGCCCAGGGATCAGTTACGCCATGCAAGCCGGTGCTCAGCATTCCTTACCTGCTGCCTTCTCTCGCTCCCTCCCTCTGTTTTGGGATCCCCAGGCAGAGACAGATGAGCTGCTGGCAGAGGGTGCGGCCGCAGGCGCTCCCCTGCTTCATACCTGGGACACTGAGCATGCTCCCACTTCCTCCCTGGCCAGGTTTCAGGGGGAGAAAAAAGCTTCCCTGAAAGTCGATTAGGGATGTCCCAGCAGTGGAAGAGCTTTAGGCAGGATCTGTTTCAAAGTATTTCAACTCAAAAGGGGATAAAGCAATGAGCAAAGCACACGCAGCCTTAGCTTGTTTTAGCAACTGACTCTGAATCGACCCATATGAACAAAAAGTCCTTCGGAGCAAAACTCAGGAGATCTGGGTCCCATTTCAGGTGCCGACAAAACACACCTGCATGTTTGGTTGTGCCTCAGCTTCACATCTACAAGGAGCAGCTGTGAGGGCCTGGTTTATTCCTTCTTTTGCTTGCCTTCCCTGTAGCCCATTTGGATAATGTACAGCCTTTTACAAGGCATTTTTACAATACCTAAGACAACAGGACCTTGACCTCTATTAGAGCTGCTAAATAGTATCACGTTGCTTGCATCACTGTAAACCCAGAACTTAGGCAAATAAGGAACAGATCCCAAGTGACTGTCAAAAAAAGTCTCCTCTAGTATCCAAACAGTGCCAGCAATATAACCAAAGCTGCTGGAGTCGAGATGTGAAACCTTGCAGATCAGAAAGGAAAACAGGCAGAAGGATAAAAAAGGAAGGCTGCTTCCCCACAGCTGGAAGTGCACATTTTATTCAGGGACTACTGCTTCCCTGGAGTAGAAGGCTGCCAGAAATCTTGCATCAGAATCTGATCCAATTTCCATACAGCCTCCTTATGTCATCCTCACTCCAGCACAAAACGCCACAATTGGCTGAACAGCCGCTGCTCTCCCAGTCAGAGGGATCGCTCTGCCCACCGCACAGCAAGATCCCCACAACACGCCCATGTTGCACCTCACGTGAAAATCCTAAACCAGCCAACTTTTTATAAATGTAATGTCTATGCAAGACACTGGTGCCAAACTGGCCAGACGGCTGGGACAGGGACCAAGGCTCCCCCGAGTGCCCGTGCAGTGCCTGACATCCCCCCAGCCAGCTGGGGCTGAGCTGGCATGCTGATGTGCACGGCCAGCCACAGAAATGTCCATTTTTAGCATATGTGCCTTGTAAATTATGCCGTTTCCCCAGGTCTTCCCAACCTGTAAATATGCCCTTTTAATTGAGCTGGGTCTCAGGGGGAGCAGAAGCAGCTCAGTCACACTGAAAGGAGAGAACTCAGTGTTTACCCAGTGTTACCAGTACCTGGGAGCCAGACAGAAGCTGTCAGCATGAGCACAGCTAACACAGGTGTGATCCTGCCCCATTCTTTCTTCAGTTCTCTCCTGGTGCTCATAGGAGCTGTGGTATGAGACTGGTTCACGCTACTCTGAAATTTAGCACAGGTTAAACTACCCAAAAAGGCAGCAGGAGGGTGGCCTGGAGGATGGAGAGGTGCAGGTGTGGGTTAGCCCTGAGCAGGAGCTACACACCTTTCCCAGGGGTCACTGTCACCACAGAGCACAGCTGGGAGGTGATGTTGAGGATGGGGGATCTGGATCCCGCCAGGAAAGGACTTGGCAGCCTCATGCTTTACCATGAAGCATGGAGAGGTCAGTGTCTCACTGCTCACAAAATCATGAAATTTGAAGACGTTCAGCTGAAACTCAGTCTTTCTGTACAAATACCCAGCAAAGCAGCCTGAGAGGCCACACCAGTCACCATCAGAATGGCTCCTCCTGTGGTGCTTTTGGGACCACAGCACAGCTCAAGACACCCAGCTGGACAGTCACATGTCACTGGAGACAGGAAAATGAGGACCCTCCAAGCACCCCCAACAGCAAAGGTGCACAGCGCATCTCTATTTGCAGCCTTGACATCAACAGCTTGCCAAGAGCAAAATCCATGTTTTGCCGAAGAAGCTACTAGCACTTCTCCAGGATTTCTCTTTTTAAAGTCAAACAGTGCAGTGAACAAAGTTTTATCAAGTGCAGCAGAAAATAAACTTCAAAATTGAATCGCAGGCACTCGTACCAGGAGCTTTCAAACAGGCAGGCTGTTCAGCACGCCAGGCTGCTGCAACCTCCCTGGTCCCAACACACTCAGTTCTGAGCAAATACAGCACTGAACTTGTCCTTAACAACTTCAATGCTGCCAACACTGATGATTTTCACACATATCTGATGGTTTTCCTAAAAAAAACTCAGCTCCTGGAGTCATGCGATAAAGTAGAAACATGCACTTTTATTAAGGAAAAGGCTTTTAGATCATCTTTTTGCCCAGAGAACAAGAAAAACGAACCTTTACATTACAAAACTGGAAAAATCCTAGAGCAAAGAACCCTTCAACAGTTACTGTTGCTTTAAATCTCATGAGGAGTGGGCACTAAGTACGTTAAAGGCCTTTTTTTTTTTGAGCTTATCTCACAAATTACATGAACATCTAAGTTGTTTGCTTGGGTTTTTCCCCCCTGAAATTTATGCTGTGAGTAATTCTGAGCAGTGAATAAATTCAAGGAAATTATGTGCTTTCTACCACTCCTTCAACAATATGAAGCAAGGTGACATGAACAGAACAAACTCCCACTTATACCTTTAGTTCCTCCTGTCACTACAGAGTGCTCTATCTTTCAAATAATAAAATTAAAAATCAGATACAACCTGCAGAGCTCTAAAGGCACAGACAAAAGGCTCCATGTTCCACTGCAAGATCTTCTCCCCCAAACCCTACAGATCCCCCCAATTTTCTAGAAGAAACTGCCACTGAAAGCCAATGCAGCATAGCCTGGTGGCACCTGCCAATTCAGCCACTACAGGAAGAGAAGCTCTACTAAAATAAGGAATACTAATAAAAAATTAACCCCTGCGCCCCTCCACAAGATTTTGCCACCACACCTCTAGCAGGTCCCTCAAGACAGAAACCTGAGATGTGCTCCGATGGACACGGGTCATTCCCATGGCACCAAAGAGGGTCACAGAGGGTCTCTTGTCCCCATCCAGGATGGCTTTGGTGTAGGGAAAGGGAGATGTGGCATGGCAGCTCTGCCAGGAAGGAGTCCCAGCACAGGGGAGCCCCAGGCCAGCCCACAGCACCGCTGGTGCTGAGCCTGTGTGTTTGTAAGAGGTTTCTGTGGAAGTCAGAGGGGCCAGTTCTGCCCGTGCTCCGAGCAGGTGCAGCCTGAGTGAAGCCAGCGCCGCTCCCGTGGGGCTGTGCTGGACTCAGACCATGGCTGACACCCGTCTGCTGTTCTCCCAGCCATCTACTGGGCTGTCACATGGGAGCAGAATCCTTTGCACAGCTCAGGCTGAACTTGCCACCCTCCTACCCTGCTTGACCTGGGACCCCCGAGCCCCAGGGAAATGAGGTCAGCAGCAGCTCTTCCCTCCTCCGTGGCTGATTGACTTGGTGGCTGCGGGCAGGAAAGGACCGAAGCTCCTCCACCATCTCCTGATCCACATCTGAACTACCTCCAGCGCTGCAGGACACTCTGGGAGAGGCGTTTTGGAAACCTCCTCCTCCTCCCCTCGGCGACAGCAGCACCGAGCCGCCTGCTCCCCGAGTTTGCGGCTCCTCCAGCGACAGCCGGATCCTTCCCACAGCAGAAGGTGGCTCCGAGCGCTCCGTGTCCTCGTGTCCTCCGAGCGCTCCGTGTCCCCACGTCAACTCCTCACCCTGGCTCATTAAGATGTTCCTTCCCGCTGCCCCCTCCTCACTCCCAACCTCCGCAAGCACTAATGGGCTCCTCTGCGAATCCGGTGCGCGTTCCGCGGAGCTCAGCGGGCTTGAAACGCTCCCATTTTCATACATACAGAGAAAAGCAAGTTTCATTCTAAGTAGAAGTGGCAGCTTCTAATTTAAGACTATACCATTTGACCGCTAGGCACAACAAAAGCTACCTATTGCCCACGTGGATGGTCAGTCAGCTCTAACGCCATCTCAACGGGCAATCGCAAATAAAGGTGACCGATTCTGAACTCACTGACCCTTTGCTCCTAAGCCCTTCTGTGGGGCTCACTCCCCAGCAGCCCAGATGTATTTTTTATGGGTGAAATTCCGCTCACTCCATTAATGCCATCAACCAGTTGCTGGGAGCAAGAATTGCATTAAATTATTTCATCCGCAGCCAGACTGCCTGTGAGGGCAGGGGCGAGGGAGCAGGCGGAGGGGAGGCAGCCAGGGGCCAGAATCCCACATGATCCCAAACACATACAGGGCTTCTCAGCTGCTTTTTAAAAGTACCTGCAGTGTTCCTTATGTACGTGCACGTGCATTTACATATGCATGTACATATGCACGTTGAAATCATGCACACTGTCACTGAAGTGAGTAGCAAGTGTCTTGTGTGCATGTCACCAGCCCCACACACAATGGTCACAACTGGTGGGTCCCCACAAGCACCGAGGGCACTGCTGCTCTGCTCCCCAGGCAGGATCAGGACCTGCTGCGTCCCACATTGCCCTATTTCCCTGCTGAAATGCATGAAGTCAAAGCCTCACACTGCCAGGCACTGGAACCCAGGCTGAACCAGGCACAACTTCACTCCATCAGGAAACATCCCCACTACACGGATCTCGAGCATGACGAACACAGCTTGATCTGCTTTATTTTTCAACCTGCTGAATTGCTAGAATATGTTTAGCTGTTATACACAGACCCCAGATCCATAATCCCACCCTCAGCAGCTGTTACATTTGCTGTGCTACTTACAACAGATGTTACAGCTCCGTAAAAAGGTAAAACTGTTGAGACTTCCAAAATTGGGGCTGGGTTGGGGGGGGGAGGGTGTGAAGCAGAGCCCAACCCCTGCATCCAGCTGCATCCAGACTCAGAGAACCAGCCATGGATGCACCAATACATGTGGTACAGAGCCACATCACAGCCTACAGCAGTTTAAGGAACTTTCAAGTGTTGCCATAGTGGCATTAAAAAGCTGTCAGCTTCCTGGGGGACAAGCTGCAAAGGCTGGAATTCAGTGTTTAAAGGATGATTAAATGTAAGTGACTTAAATTATACATTCCAGTTGATGGAACTGACACCATTTAAAACACACCATCTATTCCCCATTTCCTCTGACACTGATTACTACCCACTAAAAGATGAGCGTTTTCTTACAATCAGTGAAGTACCAAACTAGGGATTTATGAATCTGAGATAATTAAAAGGTTTTGCATTACAAATAGAGTAAAACATTTACATTCCATAGGCCACCTGAGAACACTTAAAGAGTCAAAATGGACATTTTTTACCTGAAAACCTGCCTGCTCTCTATCAAGCCTGCTAATTGAGGCACAGGAAGCTTGAAGCTATTTTACAGCAGATTCACAATCAAACATTTGCTGAGCTTCTGGACAACCTGAGAGAGACTTGGGACCCATCGTTAATTCTCCCACATGGAGCTCTGTGAGCTGAAGCTCCATTAAGCTGACACAAATAAATTGTCTGTTTCTCCTTCATAAATCCACAGAGTGACTTGCAAGCCATTACCATTCAGATTTCACAGACATGGAGCTGTAGGATTTTCTTGGCTAGCAATGATGACACTTTACCAGGAGCAAGAAGAAGCAGCACAAGAGATCACCCAAGGCCATGAGGGCATGGAGAGTCTCTTCCTCATCCACCTAGAGCACCCACACCCCTCTCACAGGCCAGTGTGGTCAGCCCCTATTGGTCCAAACTTATGATCTTGTGCAGGATGCCAAAGTCTCCACCCCAGTGACAAAGCACGTGAAGGGTTTAACACCTCCACTGTGACAGCAGGTGCTGGCATTGCACATGAGCATCTCAGTAACTTCAAAAAAGGTCTTTTTAACATGATTTTTCCCCCCTTCCTGGAATCTGCAAGCCAGAAAACACAGTATTGATCTCACTGCCTGGTAGAAATATGATAAGAGACTAATTGAGCATAGAGATCTCGGGGAAGGAGTCTCCAAGGGATCTTTTGATTTGAACAAGGACCCTTACAAAATGCCAGAAGCAAGATAAAACAAAGAAAAAAAAAAGGCTAATCCTGGATCTTCCCTGACAGCTTGCTTTTCCGTGCACTCACAGGAGTGCTGAGCATTGTAGACTCAGAATAGAAGAGGCTCCAGGATACTGGGAGGGGAACTGTGGCTGCAAGCGTGAGGAAGGGGGAGAGGAGCGGCAACGCGGACGGCAGCAAACACAAACAGTGACTCACGACGCACAGCACAATAAACAACACTGCAAGAGTTTTCTGCAATTATAATTCAAACCAAAATAAACAAGAATGACAGTCCAGTACGAGGAAAGGGAGGATGACAGTGATGGGAGGGGGGTGTGGGGACTCCATCACGTTCACATCTGTTGCTCTCATAGCATCCCAAATGAGCAGCTCCAGAAAGAAGCAGAGAAGGGAAGATATATGGGACAGCAGCAGCTTCTTGTGATCTACATCTGTGCTTGAAGTTTTCATGACTGCACTGAGAGCAGAATTTATATCCCAAAGCCATGCAATAGCCTACTACACTGCTACTGGTTTTGACCCCTGGCCCCTGAAAGCAACTCTAGCAACAGAAATAAAAAGTCCAGCTTGGAAGGTTAGTGAGTGAAATAGACCCTGTGTAGTGGGTGGATGGACAGAAGGCATCAGAGGGGGAGAAATCACACCATCAGCAAGAGGCACTGCTTTAAGTGCTCTGCAAATCCTCCAGTCAAGCAGATTCACAATTTCTTTTGCTCTTGCTTCATTACCTCCTAGTGAGAAACTCTTCCCCAGTCTGCACCTTGAATATTTTTCTCAGGCAAATCAAGGTATTTTTCTCCAGTGGGAGCTAAGAGGTAATGATCATCCTTTTTACAGAAATCTTTTATGCATCAGAGAATGTGTTGCCTGCACTCAGACTTATATTTGCAAATACAACTCCTTCAGTTTTCCCTCCCCAGCCTCATTTGCTGAGCCTCCCACCATCTCCAGACTTGCAACCGTGACTGTTCTCCTCCTGCCCTGCACTGCCCAGCTCCCCTTGGTGCAGCAGAAAGGGATTACCAGCCCTGCCTTATGCACAGAGCTTCTGTAAGGATGACTCAGAGAGGGATTTGAGTCCTTTCCTCAAACCTCAGGATGCTGTTGGTTTGTTTGGGCTGGCCATGCACAACAGGCCCGACCATCCGGTACCACCCTGGCCACTGCACTCCGTCATCCAGCTCCTGCTCCCCCAGAGCCACCTCTGCACCCTCCTTTCCCTACTCCTCATCCTGCTCGTGCCCTGTTGGTTTTGCTGTTCACCAAATGATCCAAATCCTGCTCCTAAGCCTCAGTCACATCAGCAGCCCTTCTCACACATTAATGAGTTACCCCATTAAAGAGGGAAGTTGGACAGCTTTGCCTATTTGTTTTTAAGCCAGCTTTTTTTTTTATTCCATCCTCCTCTCTGCTGTGAACAAAGTGCTCTGGAACTTTTTTGAGGAACCAGTGTCATATTCCTTGATCTTTCATTTTCTCGGTCTTTCCTCCTCCTCCCTTTAATGGTCCAGAGTGGGCTTTGCTTTGCTCTTCCCTCTCCACCACATCCCTGGGGAACATCGACGGCAATCATCAATGATTGACCACTGTTCAGAGCTTGCTGAGACTGGGTTTTCCTCGTAATTATACCCAGAATAATTTCACCAAGTCCAGCTGATGTGAATATTGGATAATATCTTCTCCATTTGACAAAGTCTGCCCATGTCATCACCGTTACAGGTTTGTGAGGACTGAAGCAGAGGAAGCACAGAGAACGTCCACCTCTTACAACCCTTCGTCTCTCCAGCCTTGTTCTGCTCCTCTCTGTCTTTTCTCACACATTCCGCCTTTTTTTGCAAAAACTTCACCCAATTTAGAAGCTTTCAAGTAAATAGTTTTTCCACTAGAGGGCACAAAGACAATTTCTCCTAAATGGAAACTGATGTTAGAAGGATTAATAAAATAACTACTAACATCTCATCAAAGGCATCTCAAACTTCAATAAATGAACACTCAATAAATTAAGATGTAGTTCCAGCTCCCCAGGTACTACACCACCATAAAATGTCTCATAGAGACTGAAAACCTAAAAATCCCAAAGTGATGCTACTCTAACAAGATTTCCTGTATCACACTAAGCACTTTATCCTGTGCTTTCTATGCTCCCCACAATTTCTCACTAGGCACAGACCACAGCATTAACACAGCAATGGAAACAGAAGACCCATCCTATTTTTTTTAAGTTGAATTTACCCAAATTTAGCTTCAAATCAATGAGCTTTTTAACGTTTTGGTTTCCTAGCTCAAAAGAAGTTTCATACCAGCAGTTCTGTTTGCAGATACTTTTGGGTCATGATAAGTCACCTCCCGACCTGTCTTGAGTAAATTAAAGAGATTTTAGCCTTTAGCGCTCTTCTATTCAAACCAGCTTTTTCAGCTTTAAACCTTGTCTTGTACAAGTTGCTACAGGTTATATCTACGACCACAACACACTTCACCAGTTCCTCAGTAAGGAATGGCATAAAAACACAAACTCCATGGGAAAGCAATCGAGTCGAGCCTTCGGTTACACAAACCTAGCGAGTGGGACGACAGCGATAATTCCAGACCATTAGTTTTGTTGAGAGCACTGTGGCTCTCAGGGTTCATCAGCCTCCCCAGCCCCATAAGAGCCCCAGGCAGAGCACGCCTTGCCCGGACCCACCTTGCTGGCTCCTGTGATCCCGGCACCCCACGCTGCCGAGGCCGAGGCGATGGGCGAGTGCCCGGTACCCCACCGGTGTGCGGGCGTCCACACGCAGCCCCACGCTCCCCTCCATGGCCAGCCGTCCCCCGAGGTGCTCTCACTGCTCCAGCCCAGGGCACGGAGGTTTGCTCTCTGCCTGTGGATTCCCACTGCCTGGAAGGTTTGGCTGGAGCGGAGTCAGCCCCCAGACTTTTGCTAATGGAAGAGGAGAGACAATAGCGATACGCAGGTGCTTCCTCCCATTTAAAGTGTTTACTTGTGCAGCCCAACGCAGTGACGCTGTTGTGGACTAGATCTGCATGCTGCTTTACAGAGTTCAAAAGGTAGCACGTAACAAAAGGAACCCCGAAATACTGCTTATTAAATTAAAGTGGGGTTTTTTTCTTTCTTTTTAAACTCTGCTTCCTTTGCCAATGCCAAGTAAGAGGGTTTTTCCAAGCATACAATAACAGCAGTTTCTAATGGGAAATGATACATACTGTATCAAAACAAAGCACCAATTCTAAGACAAAAGCAAAGGGTTTATCAGTGTATCTCAATAGCCTAGGCAGCAGGCTCCTATGGCATGGAAAAGACAATTTCATCAGCCAGCAGAGAAGGCTGAACTCAAAACCCATGCATGGTGTGAGAAAAATTAAAAAGATCAAGAGGGAAGGAAGGGTATAGCCAAGCCATAACAGCAAGCTAAGGAAAACATCAGTCCAAAAGAGCAACAAAGGCGTATTTGTTTTATGAGATAAAACAGGCAATTCAACTATATTCCACAGTAAATCGTTTGGCTTAGGACTGCAACAGGGACAAAAAAAAAAAAGAAGAAGAAGAAAAAGAAGAGAGCATCTGAATCTAATTTTGTTGTTCTAAGTTTACATTACATGAATCAAGATCCTTACTAGAGGTGCCAGGCACTCAAATCCATGCTTGGATCTTGTACACAGGAAGTATCAGATGTACTGAATGTCTTACAGTTCCCTCTAGTCAGTGAAGGCCCAAAGATACTCAGCACTTAACAGTAAAATAATAGTAAAAGCAGTAACAATAATAAAAAAAGTCAAGACACTTTTTCTAGTATCAAAAGGAAATCCAGCTTCAGAGACAATCATTTGTGAACATCTCAGTCCTCCCAAAAGCACAACCCCTACTGCTTGAGAAGTTTCAAATAAAGTATCATCATATTTAAGACTCTGCAACCAGAGACTGCACCTCATTTTCACACAAAACTACACTTCAAAATGCCAGACATGATGAAAACAATGCCACACACATTCTCATTCAACCTCATTCTCTTAATGTCAAAATACACAGAACTGAATCCTTTTGTCTGAGGGCCTTATTATTTTATCCTCTCCTCGTGGTTGCGGCTATTTCAGATGTGCTTCCATTGACTTTCCTTCTTGGTTCAAACAGACTGAGTGGGATTTGCGCTTCCATCTCTCAAGATCTGGTGGGATGATTGCTCAGAGAATGTCAGATCATCAGTGAAGCTAGAAATGACAATTTAAATCCCTCTCTCTGCTGCTCGATCATAGGCATATGCCAGGAGATAAGTGGCAAGTGCTGCTTTCATTGATGCCAGTGACAGAGCAATGCAATGGCTTAAAATTAGCAGGTTAACAACTTTAGAGCTCCTTTTGTGCAGCTCAGCAATCCTGTGTCCAGCTTACCAGACTTTTCTCCTTGAAGTAACACGAGGACATGGGCAGAGGTGTGCTGAGAACAGCTGCAGCAACACATGAACTCAGCTGTTGACTAACAAGTTTGGACCAAACCCGTTTTACCTGTGCTGAAACAGTCTGTCAGCACACTCAGCCCCCACACACCCTCCCTCATCTCAAACAGCACTGCCAAACAGCAGGTGGGCTTCAGAACCTCAAACCACCTCGTCTGTTCTGCACACAAACCTCTGCCAAGCAAAGGCCAAACCAGCATCTACAGTCAGCTCCAAGTTACCAGCAAAAATGAAGGCAAGGCACTGTGTGCAGTGTGTTCTCAGGGATGAGCTCAAATCCAGGGTAACTGCTAGGAAATCCCTGCCCCAAATCACTCGGCATCACCACGAGCAACCCAGCTGCCCCACCACACCTTCCAGCAGTCCTGCAGAGAGCGCAGACCTTGCAAGATAGCAGGCAGGAAGACAGCACTCCTGTGTCTCTTTTATTGTCAGATTTAGTCTTTAGTCTTGCTGGACACCAGCAACACATGTATTTTATTTTTATGGCTTTCATTCTACTGCTCCTTGCAGTTCCTGAAGGGACACAAGATGCCATTTATTTAGAGCAGATCCACCTGAAAAACAATTTAATGCACATTCCCTGAAAGAACATCAGAACATAAACAGGTGAAAGTAACTTCGTTTACCAGTGGAGCCTTACAGATGCTCAGAGACACTGAGATTTATTACACAGTGCCTTGGGCAAGTGGAAGGACAGTGAGAGGAGAGATGAATTTCTGGCTGTAAAGCATCATAAACGCCAAACCTCAAATGAGTCTTTACAAGATCTATTACTTATACTCGCTCTGAAGCTGCAAGAAGGGGGTGGCATGGGGTTCAAGCCACTGCTGAGGACCCCCAACATCCTCCAGGATAACGATGCAAGTGAAGGCCTTGGTCCCACCAGGGCAGGAGGCTGCAGGAAAGCTCCCCTCTCCCAGAGCTGCTGCATCAAGTCCTGCATGGTTCAGTGGGAGAATGGGATTAGGTGGGATAAACTGGAGAGAAGATCAGGAAGGCCTTTCCAAAGCTCTTAGTATGACAGAAGAGGACAAATAATACAAATTACAAATAATAACTTACAAATAATAACTAAAAGAAAACACATCTGTGGGGAAACACTTCCGCGAAATCCTGAGCTTTTTGTTTGTTTGTTTTAAATGGCTGAGAATAGAAGAAACAATTCACCCCCAGAGGACTGCAGCCTGAAAAAGCTGAATCCTGCAAGCAGCGACTCACAGAAGCTGGAAGCCAAGACAGCTGGAATTAGCAAAAAGAACAAATGAAAGGTTCCCATTGTGGCAAATGGGGCTTTTGAGCAGACTGGCAATAACACGATGTTCAAAACTTTGTTGCATGACTTTTATGATTCCTCCCAGCAGAACGTAACAAAACATACCTGAGCTGTAATCAATTTCTTACAGCCTTATATAAACATTACAGGAATTTTGTCCTCTGTAATATTTCTTGCTCTCAAGGCTGCAATAAATAAGTCAGTTACAACCCTGCTGCCACTGTCTCCTATCTCACTGTCTCAAGTCGCCGCCTTTATTTCTTTTACGCTACCAGTGTAACCATGTCCAGCCTCAACAAACATTTCAAATGTAACCTGTGGCTAAACTCCAGGCAGAATGAAGCATTCTACATTCAAAGGGAAGGAGTGGAAAAGCCATTTTCCACTGTTAACACTACCTTCCTTTCATCTACAATCCCTCTCCAGCGTCAGGGAAGGGAATTCCAGTAGCAAATCTCTCAAAGGATGACTCAGAGAGATTTGGGTCTGGAAAGCTGTGGACACATCGACTGCAGAGGGTGTGAACACTGGCCCTTGCTTGTAGCTGGCAAGTCCCTTCTCCAGCATCCCCCCACTGCTCAAGGACAGTTCTGGTTACAACTTATGGAGGCAGGAGGGGATCATAAAGGGCAGGAGGGCCACGTGCCAGTAATCATCCATCTTTTGAAGGGAGAGACCTTCTAGGAGGCGAGTTGCTCCCTTCAGCCTGTCCTCAGGCCCTGCCCAAAGCACCTCATGCTCCGAGATCCTGCAGATCCGGGCGTAACTAACACATTGGGCCCTGAGTTGTAGGGATATCTGAGAGGGGAATTGCCTGGGCTCACTGCAGAGTCAGGACTTGAGGCAAAACCTGAACTGGCCCACAGCCATTCAGAGAGCTCTGTATCACTTAGGCCCTGAACTGCCTTGCTTCAAGGCACTGGCTTCATTTTGTCCGTGAAGAGACAAAATAGGTTGTCAGAACACGTGTCCTGCCATTCCATAGTTCCAGTTCAAGGAACAGCAGCAGTAATTGCTTCAGGAAGAATCCCAGAGGAGGGCAAGTGCATGGCAGTACTTCCCCAAAGAGTACTCCACCTGGCAGAGGCTGTGCCTCAAGGACCACCACAGCCAGAATTGTTATCTTGGCATAGCCCTGGTTGGGTTTCTCCAGATCATTCCCTCTGTTTCATCCAGTGAATGGCAAATTCACCCTACCACTGTGATAAAGCACCAGGGGGGGTGGAGAATGGGGGGCCAAGAGACACCTGAGCCAGCTTCAAAGGTTTTCCATCCTTTGAGCACTTCACTCATACATTATTGAAAGGGCTATATGTTTGGACTACAAGAAAGCAGATTTTTTTTTCCTGCTACCAGACCCATCACGTGAGGGATGCTGTCATACGATAGCCTTGGGGGAGGTCTGCAAACTTGGACAATTTACTGAGAAACAAAGTAAACTACTACTGACAGCAAGTGGACCAGAGCCCAGATCCCTGAGAGGTTCTGACAATGGGAGGACTCAGAAAAAAATAAGCCAGCCTTGACCTTGCATCGGGGGAGGCTGAGAGAAGCACATGCATGTATTTTATTACACGCTAACCTCTGTTTGACCAGTTATGCAAATAAATCTCTGCTTGTCCTAAGTACACTGCTAGACACTGAGAGAGAATTTGGAAGAATTCACAATAAAGCCAGACCTTCTGATCACTGCATTGCAACTGAACTTCTCAAGAAATGAAGTATTAAGCAGGCAAAAATGGCACATACAGCCCATAAAACAAGGGAAACTGCAGCCAAAAAAAGAAATCCAAGCTCAGAAGAGAAAAGAAAAAAGTAGTTAAGAATTTGATACATGATCACGATCACTTCAGCTCCTTGCAGGCAGAGAAGCAGTACCTGGTCCCTGGAGAATGCATCCCAAGGCAGTGAGAGACATGGGAGCAATGTGTCACTGCAGTCCCAGCACGGACCCACAGGAACCAGCCATACCTGCTGCTGTGGAGAGCACGGCAGGCACCTGGAGCCTGGGGAGGGAAAGCTCTGCGTGCATGCTCTGCACAAACACAGGGCCTTTGCTGATAGAAAGAACAAACCAAGATGTGTGTCAGGTGGTTATGACACCCAGACTGCTCTCAGTGCAGGAGGGATCTGGCACCTCGTTTTGCAGCAGCACACATGCTGCAGTGCTGGCAGCAGCCCACGTTCCTGTGCTGCTCCCCTTGGAGCAGAGGGTCCCCAGGGCAGGGACTGCAGCATCACCAAGAGATTTACACCATTGATCACAGTCCATTCTCCCAGGGCTCTGTTACAGAGGCTGTTCAGACACTGCTGTCATGAAGATGGCACAGTTAAACCTGACTTCAGCTTCCCCTGGCTTCAATCAGTGTTGCTCAGTCACTCCCTCACCACTAAACTTCTCAGCACCAGCCCCGTTTAAGCCTGGCAGTATTCAAGTGAGTTTGGTGTGAACCCTCCCATTTTCTAATTATTCTGGTTATTACACAGCAGCTTTCTTCTAACATGGCAACACTTCAGAACACGGGCATGAAGCTTCCCCAGATTAATACAGTGACTGCCAAGGGGCTCATGGAGGGGCGTCACCCAGCTGAGGGCAGGAGTGGAAGTCAAACCCCTAAACCCTCACACACATCAACTTCAGCAAACCACCCTGTGCAGCTGGGAACAGCAACTGTCCTACATCCCCTCCACACCGAGGCAGAGGGAGTGTGCACAGCTGACCCCGAGCAGAGGAGGTGATCCAGCCCAAGGCACGCTGCTCCTCGGGGTGGGTCACGGGAAACACAGCGCAAGTCAAGTGAAAAATAAAGAAAACTTTCAGACTGCCTAAGACATTCCCACTTGGAGGCTCACCCGCCCCTACCGCCTCTCCTGCACGTCCTGCCCACGGCAGAAGATGCTGCCCACCGAGATGGCCAAGGTTTGACCCGAGCTTCCCATGGGGAAGGTTCAGCTCAGGCCTCTGTAGCACGAGAAGCTGCAAACCAGCAGTGCAGAGGAGAGGGAGTCACTGCTTCAGTGCACTGATCCATACAGACAGCAAGAGGCAGGGAAAGGGAAAAAAAAATGCACTAAAAATTCTTCTGACAGGGTGAAAAATGAAAGCAAAGTGAAACACAGCTCAATCTGTCAAAACAAAATCACAGCAAGCCCACTGAAAAGAGAAAAAACACACAGCTCAGCTCGCACTTTCTAGTAGGCAATAACTGGTACATTTGTTTTCCTGAAGATAAGCGGGCGAGTTAAGTTTGCTAGACAACACTGAACAGATTTGAAAGGTAATCATGGCAGAAGCACAAACGATCAGATTTACTAGGGACACTCAGGACTTGCTGCCTTCCACCTTGCCACTCAACAGACTCTCAAAGAAGCGTTTCCAGTCGCGCTGCTGAGCCGACGGATGGACTCCAAAGAGCCTGATCAAGACAAGCTTTGCCCTGTCCCTCTGAGATCATCATTCAAGGAGGAGGAAAGACGATGCTCTTAGCAGAAAACAAGGCACAAATTGGCACGGCGAAAGGTCCCATACAGTGCATTTTTGATCAGGGTAGTAAAGGCCAACGTAATATTCAGGCTACAGAGAAGGCATTAACCTCGCAAGAGAGTCCTAACAATGTTACCCAGAGGGTATTTTGAATAGTGAGACAGTCTGTAATTAGCTTCGGTGGGCCAATCTAATTATTCATGTCCTGAGGAAGCATCTCCCAGTACAAGAGAAGTACAAGATATATATTTATAGTTCTTTCCCGATAAGCTCATTAAAGGTTCCAGAGATGAATGACCACAGCATTTGACTGTTTCCTTATAACCTGGAGATGCAAACAGCAATGAGTGAGCAAGCCAGGAGAACAAAGGCAGGGGCTGCACAGGGCTCTAAGCAGAGAGGGGAAAAAAAAAACAATAAACCACAGAAAAGCCTTGAAACATAGATTTCTGTTACACTCCATTGTGAAACTGCCATTTGATGCCTCATTTTGAAATGGACGATTATACACATGCCCTTTTTCTATAATGTGTGAACAAGCATTTCAACAAACCCCATTTTAACAAGACCTTCTACTTTTCCAAGCATTACCAATAGGAAATAATATAGTGGAAACAGTTAATATATATATTCAGAACTGCATTTGCACATTAAAAAACTTAAAATCAATCTTCCAAAGAATTCTGTATGATATAAAAATTCTAATTTCCTAGTGTTTCCATTCCAGCAGACCTTTGCCTACTCAGATCTTTCTCAGCCTGAACTGGGCTGCAGGTGCACACAAAAATCAAACTGGGATCTGGCACAAGATAGATGGGAAGAAATTTTTTTTTTTTTTTAGGTTTCCTTTTTCTGTTTCTCATTTAATTTTTTAAGGGCATCTTCCAACCTAAGACTCCCCAGCAAACACAGCTTTTCCAATTGCAGCTGCAATGTTTTAACCTCTCCTCTTTACGTCTCTATCGGTTGCTTGTTTTCTGCAGGAGCTGAAATTCTACCACTTGTTCTCTCATAGGAATTCTCCTCCCTTTCCCTCGAAGTTTTGCCCTTCGTTAAAATTAACTCTTCCCTGTTATGCATCAACCCTCTCACAGCCAAGTGCTCGGCATCAGGTACCATATTCCTATGACATCCTTACACAAAGCCAAGAGCATCAAGCCATCCCTGGTGTCCCACACCACAATTCTGGTGTCACATTATTTGTGCTTTGTAAGCTACTAAAAACCCAGCACATTTTTCCACAGAAACTTAGTCCTGCAAAATAGCTCTCAAAACTGAGAACGAAAAACTGGAGAGTAAAACTCCTTGATAAATACACAGAAATTTCCTCATCCTTTTGTAAAAAGTAACTGGAAATGATGTGCAGTTTAACAGGGTAAAATCTGGGAACTGCCAGTGGTAAATGCCATGACAAGCCCTGCTTCCTGCCTTAGCTCTGGCCAGTAGAAGACTAAATGCTGTAGAAATTAGTCACCTCCAATTTTCACTATCAGCAAGAACCTTAACAAATACTGACCCCCCCTGAAAAAAAGCATTTACAGAAACATAGGTCTTTTTAATTAAAAACCAGAACAATATTGCTCAAACTTCTCTCCTTGTCAGCCCAAAGAAGAGCATTTCAAAGCCCAGGTGGCTGGCAGGTGTTTGGGGATTGCAGACCCCACTCACACCTGGTCAGACCCCTGCCCAAGGTGCCCCATACGCCTCTCCTCGGGCCCCTCCAAGCCCCCCAGCCCCACACCTCGCTCCCAAGGTGGGCTAGGAACTCAGCATCCTCCTCCTCCCAAATGCACAGCCATGCTGTGGCAGCCAGCTCTCCTGCACGTCATGCCCTTCAAAACCTTTTGCTTTCTCTACTGATCACCCTCCTCCTGCCAGTCTGCTCATGGCTGGTTTCAGCTCTATTTCTCCACTGACCCCCTGTGTTTAGGACACACAGACATCCCACACGCCCTGTTCACCACCACCCCCGTGTCCAGGAGTGCAGGCAGCCCCTGTCTTATTCCTCCAGTTTTAAGAGAGCTGCCTGTTCCATAGAGCTGGGGAGCAAAAATATAATTATAGAAAGTGTATTTAGGAAGAGCAGATCACCAGAACAGGAACAGTAGGAGAGATGAAAGCGGGTTTGTGCTGCCAACAGCGTGCAGCAACGGCCGAGCGTCCAGAGGCGAAGCAGGGAGGGCACTCTGGGCTGACCAAGAGCTGTCTGGTTTTCGGTGGATGGTTGAAACCACCCACCACAAACTGCATTTCGGATGCAGAACTCTCCCCTGCACGTGGCCAGCCAGTGGCACACCCAGCCCCTGCACCACCTCAAAGCAGCCGAGGCAGTTCCAGCTGTAATCCAGCTGAACCCTCAAAGCCCAACTCCAGCATCCAAAGTGGCATTTTCCTGTCCCTTTAATGGCCTGAGCAAGTGACCATCCCTGCTCCCCAGGGGCTGGACTCGTCACTGCTGGGAGGCTGGGCTGGCCACAGCTGCTTGTCCAGCAGGGATCCAGCCTGATCCAACAACAGGTCTGTGTGGCAGCAGATATGAAACTGGCACCTCAGCAGCAATTTCTGAGGTAGCAGAACCTGGATCGTCTCAAATGCTCAGCAGAGGGTTTCAGGCCACCGAAGCCGAGCAGCCTGGATGAAATCTGGGTATAAGGCACATGAGCAGAGGCTAAATATGGAGCATTTCATCTTCCAAGGCTGCAGCTTCTCACACAGAATTAAAGCACTTACTAGCATGTGTGCATTGACGGAGAGCAAATTGCAACAAGAATAATGGGACAGCAAGGGGAAAAAAAGGCAAATTAACAAAATAAAGCTGATTCTGATGGCATGAGATTCTTGTAACTCCTAGATTAGTCTGTACTCCAGTTATCATCCACTCTGGGTTTTGGTTTTGCTTCCCTTAATTCTAGGGAGGTCTTTTAAGAAACATGGCATTTCTTCCCTCTCTAGAAAACAAAAACCTCATCTGCACGGCATATTTTTAAGATTAACAGTCCAAGGTCAAGATCTTGAAAGGAATTGTAGTGGTGAAATATTTTTCTAAACCACATTTCAGTGAAGAAGGAATTTCATCCTGACTTAGGATATTTGTTTTTAACCTAGGTAGGTTCTGGGGCTTTTTTTGGCTTCTTAAACAATATCAACCAATTAGAACTCTAACCAAGGCTCGATAAAAATCAACACCCTTCAGGTTAATGCTGATTACCAAAATAACAAAGAACAAGCACTAAAAAAAAAAAACAAAAAAAACCCCTCAGGATGGACCCAAAAGGTGCATAAATATTGTTCTATTTTTGTTCCGTCAAGAAGAAAAAAGAAAGCCAAAGCCAGCAGTGCCTAAAAATAGTATACAGTACCTGAGCAAAGCTATCAAGAGAGGACTGAATTAGTGAAAGAGACCCTGCTTGGCCAAAATATCCCTTCAATTGGGCAGAAATCAGTAGAGGAACCTCACAGACCTCCTCGTCACGGGAGGCAATTAAGGCTGGCTGGAATAATCTTTTCTGGCTCCACAGCGTGTGTAGATGAGGGCATTCACACAGATGGTTTTTGCCAATCAGAGGATTAAAGGAGCACTGAGCCTGAGTGTGCTCCCACAGTCCAGGTGACTGGAATGGAGGAGATGATGTCCAGTTACAACAGCCTGTTTGCTTCGAGGAAGGCAGAGTCTAGCAAAGGTGGAAAGGAATAAGGGAGGGGAAAAAAACAAAAAAAAAAAAAGAAAAGAAACCCTAGTCTCTTTTCAACGGACAAAAATTTCCTGGGAAATGCAGAGAAACCCATTTTTCCTAAAGCCAGCACATAGGTCAGAACCAAACCCTCAAGACTCAAAATCCAGAAATCCATCTCGACCCTGTGGCTTGTATTTACACTTTGCAAAAGAAACCTGGCTCAACAAATTCCTCAAGAAACTGCTGAGCTCTGCAAGCTCCAAGGACACGTAAAGAAACTTTAAAGTGGAAGAGCCACAGAGAAGAGGGGTGTTTGTTTTTAAAACCTGTTTCCAGGCTGAAACCCTCAATTCAAGAGTGAGACTAATGTACACAGAGGTGTTTACAAGCCTCCTCAATGAGAGTTTTATAAACGGAAGAGCTGAACTGTAGCCTTGAGAGTTCTGAGCATGTTACCACACTCTTCCTGTCTCCAGAGGTGACCCATCTCTTACATGTCATTTCAGCCTCGCACACAAATGTTAATTTGGGACCAATGACTCATGATTCCTGTTTTCCAGAACATTCAAACCAATATTGCAAGGAAACCTGTTGTGTTTTTTTTCTCCCCCATAGGCTGAGAGGCTGGGTAAGAACAGGAAAGGCAGGAAGAAGTAAAAAATTGAGCAAAAAATGGATAAACAGTTCTGTTAGCCTTTCCTGAGCCTTCACAAGTGATGTGCTGCAGAAGGTGCCCCCTGCACAGGTCACGGGGTGTGCAAAGGCTTTGCATCAAAAGGCCAAGGGCTCGTTGAAAATGCAAAGGACGCCTGGTGGATCTGGAGCAAACTGAGGACTAACAGACCCAAACATCCAAACTCCAACATCCCAGATGCACCATCACACACTCAGCCCCTTCCAGGAGCTGCACCACGCTGCCTGGCTGCTGTGGGCTCAGGAGAAGAATATTGGAAGCTTTTATTGGTTCCGAAAAACAAGTACATAAAACCGCCTTGCTCCACTAGCACTGAAACTTTACATATGGGGGAAGAAAAAGGAGAAAATAACAACAAAAGGCAGCTGATCACTTTAATAGGCTGGGGGCACAGCAGTGTGGTTATCTCCAGCAGAACAAAAGCTCTCCCCAGCGAGTCCCAGCTTCCAGAACAGTCCCAAGGAGCACGTTGCTGCAGCAGAAGCAAGGACCTGCTGCAGATACCAAAAACCCCAGACAGCTCCCAAAGCTGCCATTTGCAGGAGGCCAGTCTTGGCTTCGGCACTGTCTGCACATCGCTGCCGAGGCTGAAAGGTTTTCAAACACTCTCATGACCTAAAACACTGCAGAAGCAACAGGGCCCTGCAGGTGGAAACCCATTCAACAGGCCCATGCAGGTGCCTGGGTGTGCAGCCTGAGTCTCTCTCTGCCAGGACCACGATCCTCTTAAAGAATAATATGAAAATGCAGATTATGCAAGATAAGGTAAAGTGGGACCACATCACACACCGCAGTTTGTAGGGACACTAAGGGCCACCTTTCCCATGCCCTGGGGATTTCACAGCTCTGTGTCCTGCTCCTGCAGGTGTAACTGGTGAATTAATCCCAAGGGATGCATTTGCCATCCATCGGATAACAAACAGATTAAGCAATAAAATTACCTACTGCCAACTCACATAAAGCTACAGCCAGCCTGCACTGCTGGCAGAGAAGAAAGCATTCAAACGTCCAAGGCACCTTCAAGGACCTCTCATCAGCTGTTTTTCCTTTCTGAGGAGCGTCACCTTTTCTGAAGACATTGCAGAGGCTGTAATTCCAACCAAAAGTGACATTACTTCATTTCCTTTGGAAAACAACAGCTCTGCCAGCCCCTCCTTCCCTTGTCCTGCGCTCTCATGAGCAAAGCGCTCGGATCTCCAGGAAGGGGGTAAGGTCAGAAGCAAACGCCTGAATTGCTCCCAGATTAGCAGCCCAGAGGGAGTAATTCCAACAGAAAGCATTTACAGTATTCTTGGTATTAAATGCTTTTGGCCAAGATGAAATTTGTTAAAGTTGCACTTTTGTTCCTTCGAAGCTCTGAAGTAATTTCTTTCCCCAAAGCTGCCTCCACAGGCTGAGTCTGTGGGAAAACGGAGATTTCACACACAGAAACCAGCACAGCTAAATAATAAACTCAGGCAATTGCTCAGATGTTGAAGCCTGATCTATTATTCTCCACAGAAGCAAAGCACCCACATAGAAAGGCAAATTGTTGCCCCAAAACTGATGTGTCACCCTAATTTCCTGAGATTAATCTCGTACCAGTCAAATCCTTTTCTAAAAACAAATAGAAAAACTGAACGTACAATCAAGCAAACAGCTAAAAAACCCTTGACTACGATTTGGCTGGACAAGAGCATTATGAGGAGCAGCTGGTTTATACCCAACATTTCTGAATTATTTTGTTAGGATCCAAGAGTTCTTAGACAAGGTTGACAGGACCCCATCAAATCACCGAATATTTAACTATCCTATTTATTACATTTTGCCCTTCCCCCTCTTCGCAGCACAAATCAATATTTTCTTGCTTCTTTTTTCTGCTTTTTATTTCCCAACTTCCCTGATCCTTCACACAATGAATTTCTATCACAATATTGGACGGGGAGCACCTCATCTATTAAAATGCCATTGGTACCAACTCTGTAGGTGATGACTTCAGAGAGGAAATAACATTACTGCTCTTTTTTTTCCTTCCCCTCCCTCTACAGCTTCACATTTTCTCACAAGGAAAAGGGCACTGTGCTCTCAGAATGGAACTGATAAAAACCACTGTGGAGCAAAGAAAGGCCTAAGGGCTGAATGAACCAATTCCTAACCCCTGCAGGAAAATACTGTTTTCTAAAACCAAGAACAGTACAGTACCTGGGGAAGATCCTGGATGAAGGGAAAAAAAAAAAATCACAGTTCTCAGTTTGCCTTTTTTTTTTTGGTGCCAGCTGGAATTCAACCCCCTTTCATCCACCAAGTTCTTATAATCTAACGCAACAAAAAACTCCAAAGAAAACACAGTCAAAAAGCATGTTTAAACCTCAGGAAAGCCTGCCTTGACAATGCTTCCAATCTTCGTAAATGAAATAAGAGCCATCAAGTCTTGGACAATTGCTGATAGGGAAGTGTGAGAGAATTCAGGATATCCATGGGCTGCCTGATAGTCCTTGGCTGAAAACACTCAGAAATATTCCCAGTGCAGTGATTTCATGCAGAAGCATAGCAGTATGATGACTGATGGCCACATAAAACCCATAAAGACAACGATATTTTAAATACTTCAGATTATTATATTTTAAACAGTTCAGCAGAGTTTCCCACCCGGGAACAGATATCCCCCAGCACTCCCGCAGTCCCTAATTATGTCTTTTTGGCTAGGTAGAAACTATGGCCTGGGACAAGTGAACACAGATGGAAAACAATCATAGAATCACAGAAAGGCCTGGGCTGGAAGAGATCTGAAAGATTATTTGGTTCCAACAAGTGACCAAATAGGTCTTGGTATTACAGCAGCACCCAGGACGGAGCTGCAAACAGCTCCAGTAACAGTGGGGAAATGAAGGAGGAATCCCTTTTTAATACATCCCTTCTCTTTTACAAACCTTTGATGCTCTGATGTTTCGTGCTAAACATCACTGCTGGCAGAGGAGCATCCTGGCTGGAGCAGAGGAGGCACAGAGCACGGGGTGGAGCAGCAGTTCCTCCTGATGTGCTTCAGAAGAACCTTCTTCTTTTCAAATCCAAACTTAATATTGACTTATATCCTGAAGCATGAAGACATATCCCATCCAATATTCTTACTTTCAAAGGGCTGGGTTTTGTTTTGGGTGGATTTTTGCCTTAATCTCAGTTGCTCCACCAGTTCATGTATATTTAATTACTGGCATCGTCTCAGACATTGAATTTTGGCCCTTGGTAATACCCTGTGGCAAGGAGCTCTGTGAATTAACAAGGGAGAAACCATTCCCTGTTTCCTTTGGAGTGCAATGTTAAAGCTGCATAGCTAAATTCCCAGAGGCCAGGAAATGAAAACATTAAATATTCTAATAACATCACTAAAGAAGCCATGTTTTACATATATGTCATTCCAATGAAATATTTTTCCTGTTTAATCATTTAGTGTTAATGCAACTCATGCTGGTGTTAAAGGTTCACACACAAAAAAAGGGAAAGGAAGGATCTCACATGGGAATCCCATCCAGGATATAACATAACCAGGCAACCACTACTGCAGACACTCAAATTTCACATTTTCTAATTTTGTTGGTTCTAACTAGACACACTTAATGGCACAGTAATTATATAAATTACCTGGAATACATAACACTGCATTTATACATAATAAATGAACTGTTGCAGAGGAAATGCCAAGGAAATATAACTAAATTTTTATTCAGTTTCATTCTTTAATAGAAAAAAAATCAAAGGCCATGTAACTGCAGCAGAATGATAAACAAAATCACTTTCTGTAAGAAGCTTCTTCCCACAGATCTTTCCTTAAATCTTGGCAATTAAGACACTTCCAAGAGGTTGGGGACTGCAAACCAACAGGTCCATCTCTCCCGAAATTGTCACACAAAAAATTCAACTTCCCCACTCCGAGATGCAGCAAATTCCTGGGCAGCCTTAGCTGAAGCTGCCAGATGAGCAGGACCATAACTATGCAGCGTTAAAAAAAGTGAAGGGGAAAAGGAAATTTCCCATTCAAGAGCTGTCACACAAAATGAAACAACCGCCTTCAATTTAATTTAATTCGAAAGGAGCTCTCCCGACACAAGGCAAGGACAGATGCAGAATGGCTGAGATTGTCTGGCAGGAGCAGACAGTTGGTCCAAAGCTGTGAGAGTTTACACAAACATGTTCAGCTCAGAATAACATTTCTCAAGCGTGACACAGATTCACGGGCAATCATCAAGCAGACGCTGGTGTGACTGTCTTGCATTTCTGTGTCTTTTTAGGAGAGGGATGGGGTAAAGGGCAATGACTGTGGAAGGGAATTGAAGCACCTCAGAAAAAGGTGAGAACAAGACTCACCTCCCAGCATTTCTGCCCAGACCACCAGACACACAGAGACATCTCATCCCCTGCACCCTCTTGCTGCAGACACCTCACATGTCCATTTTTTACATTTTTGCATTAGTCCATCAAAAAACTGCTCCAATTTTCCAACAAGCACTTTGCAGCTGCTCCCAAAGCACCCACAGCAGAGCCCTGTCTCGACAGAAGGTGGGCTTGATCTCTTTGGTAAAATCTTCTTGCCTGGGCCAAGCATTCTCCAAAAAAGCAAGATTTGGAGTGACTGGCATTACTTGCACAAAAAAATGTTTGTATTTTACATTTATTTGACAGCAAAATATCCAGTATTGTTGTATCCAGACCACTGGAACAGAGCACTTTGCTGGAGCAAAAGCTACCCTGAACATGCAGCTGAGATGAGGTTCTCATGCCACACAGCACCACAGCTCTTCTTCAACCCATTCCTCCCAGTGAGATTTTGAAAGCAACTGGAGTCTAAAAGATGCTTCCAACTCTTTTCTTTTTTCTTTTTTTTTTTTTAAGAAAGAAGAAATAAAACCTCTAAAAGGCCAGCAAACCACTTATGGGAACGCACAGACTTGAAATATGTACACATATTCAAGAAAAATTAAACCATAGGCTTCCACTTCAGCCAGCAGAACAAAGTATCTACCCTTAGTCTTCAAAGACAAGGAAATTCAGAAATAACACTGTCTCTCCAATTACTCATTCCTACTGTGCTGGGTTGCTACAATCCATGCAGGCCACCCAAACTTAAAGAGACCTCCAGAAAAAATTTCAGCTCAAAAGGGATATGTTAAAAACCAGCCCAAGGCAGGTTATGTGGTTGAACTGAAATGCACAGCATCCATCAAGAGTGTTGTATATGCCATTCCTGAATTGCAACAGTCACACTCATGTGGTTACAATTTACAAATTAGCACTAGGTAAAGCAAGAATTTCCTCACACCTTGAAATCTGAAATAGCAGCTATTTCTCTCACAGTCAGCTTCATCAGTCAGTACATTTCCTCATTGTGACAGTGTATTTTCGGCCAATGTTTAAGCTCTCAGCTCTGTTCCCCTTCCCTTTGGTGGCAGTCTGATGTGCACGGAAACCAAAATTGTCTGGGGGCTGGAAGCAGCAATCCTGGCTCTGTCTGACCCATTCCTCTTGCTGTTTGTGATATGTCAAACGTGTGTGCAGCCACACACAAAATCAAGGTGCAGAGCCGGCAGGGAAAGCAGCTCAGCCAACGGGGGTGTGCAACACCAGGTCTGGCCAGGGCAGCAAACTCTGGTGCTGGGAGAACACAAGGGACAGCATGTGAGAGGATCACACCTGAAGGGAAGCACACAAACCCCTCTTTCTCACCCTCTTTGCACGGCAGGCCCCAAATTCATTGCTAGGGGGCAATGCCCTCTCAGTCCTCGGTCCCCTTCCCTGAACAGGGAATGACTCAGGACTGCTCAGAGCGGGACATTAATTACACCTCTCACTACTGCAGTCATGTCTGGGCCTTTCCCAAGGCTTCCCTCAGTCCCATCCATGTGAGAGACACCTCAGTGTGGACAGAGCAGCAAGGTGTTTTCAGCCACGCTCTGGGAAATGCAAAAACACAAACAGAGCCCTTCGATTGAAGCCTCCCTCCACCACAACCTAGGTCAGGAACTGTTGTCTCTTGCTGTCTGTGCAGAATGCTCAAACACCCCTTAGAATTTATACAGGGCTGGTTGGGCACAAAACCAGACCCACGCAGCTTCCCGCAGGACTGATATAAACCCCATCAGCTCAGCGGGACAACAGTAAGACAAAACATCCCCTAAACTCAACCTGCCCCAATCCCCACCCCACAGACTGGCCTGACCCATTGATGTGGACAAATTGCCATCCCAGGACACGCTCCTTTCATTTTCCCATGGACCTGGTGGCCTGGAACGGGACGTCTCTAGCCACCACAGATCTGTGACCTAGTACATGTGGGTCCAGTCCCCAAAAGATGGTTTTTCACATTCTAAAATACCATCTGTGCCAGGAGACCCTACAGCTTTATCATCTTCATTTACTTCCCACCATACAAGGTCCTCACCTACGAAGTAATATTTTCTTATTTAAGCACTTTTGTAGCTTGATTCCAGCGGTTTGTGCACATCACTCAGGCTGTGTCCGCTGACATTTGCAGGCAAAATGCCGAAGTGCTGCTGGAACTTGCACTGATTTGTAATGAAATGGCTTTGAACCAACATTTTCATCAAAGGTGATTCTGCCTCACCCTTTTGCTAAACACAAAGTGGTTTCCCTGTTGGGAAAGATAATGAATACTAGAAAAAAAGAACAGTTTTGAACAGAAGCTCCCAACAAAGCAGAAAACCTGGAAATCACCTGAGGAAATCAACTTTTCATCCCTATCAGATTTGAACTGTTGGATAAGCAACAAATCCAACAAATCAGTGCTAATTTCTCATGCCCATCTCAAGGATGACCACACTCTACTCAGCTATTTTATGCCCAGAGCTGAGCTAAACATTGCCTTGAGAAGCTACTGGTGACCCCTCAGCAGCTCTTGGCACCAGAAGCATCTCTGCTTGGCAGAGTTGGAGACATAAAATACAAATATATACATACTTACACACACTTTACTCCATCAACAGTCCTTCCTGCACATAACAGCAGAAACAACCCTGCTTCACAAGCACTACAAGAACATGACTTTCCCCTGGGAAGGAGGCAAACAAACACCTGCTAACATTAAAAAAAGTATTTCACACAAAATTTATACCGAGCTTGCCAGCTACTACAAGTGATTTTTCAGAGAAGTGGTGTTTACAAGGCTAGCCAACAACCTCTGAGTAAACTTTGTAAGTCAGTTAAATACTACTCTGACACAGAGTCATGGATCATCCAGTGCTCAAAGAGTAGAACTGTTGATTTTAGTCAAAGGCAGCAATCTGGTAGTAAATACATCACTGTGTCCTGGCAGACAACTGACTGGTATCGTTAGAAAGTATGCGTTCCACCAATTACAAAAATTAATTATAAAGCCATGTCAGGTCACTCGGCTGGAAAATAATCATTTCACTTCACAACATTAAATGAGAGACAGTGCCCCACCTTCATCAGTATGCAAATTGCAATGGATTGCTCGGGACTAACCCAGGATCTCCAATGCTGGCAGGTGCCCAGCCTAACCCAATATAGTCCTCAGGGCTGAGATGGATGAATACCACCTTGCAAGAATCCAGTTTGGCAACAAAGAAAATGCAGCATGGGAAGAAGGATGGCAAAGAAAAGAAAAAATACAGACCTGGTGAAAAGTTCTGTAGCAAAATTTCTAATTCACTAGGAGTCAAATAAAATTTCCAATATAACAAACAGTTCCCGAGCTGGGGAAGGACTGATAATATCAAGACTTGCTCTGAGCCAGGACCATGTGTGCTGATGGGATACCAAAAAAAAAAATCTTTGAAGACTGCTGCACGTGGAAGCTCTGCTGGAAGACCATCACTCATGTACTTGGGAACAGGCTGGTTGATCGCTTTTCTTCACTAATGAGTTTTGGTAAAGGCACTAGGAAAAGCTTTGGCAAAACGTTGTCATGATGTTATGACTTCAGAAAATCAGCACTACGTATTTCTGGGGTAAGATTCCCAAATGTCGCTGCGCAGGAAGGATTTTGCACCTTCTCTGATCAACCAGGAGCTGAGATACCAGACTGTTGGCCCAAGCCAACAAGCATTTTGCCTAAAGCTCAGCTGTGCTTATGCACCAGAAAAATTAGGAAAACTACAGAGATTTCAGTGGATGAAGTTTATATATATATATAGTCCCCTATCTTCAAAATGTTAATTAGCCTTCTCCAAACCAAAGCCTGTTGCCATTTACAAGCAGGTAACCTCTCTTCACCCCCAGATTTAGCAGGAATGCAGTTGATGAGGTGCCCAACTCCCATGTGATAACCTAGTTTTCCCCAGGTGATGGGTACTGTCCTTGGGGCAGCCCTCCAGACTTTTTAAATTGCCTCTGCAACACGAAAGGACAAACCTGGGTTCTGTAAGACACCCTCATCTTCCCTCTAGAGCATGTACTTACAAAAAGCATCGCACACTGACAAGCACGCACATTCGTTTTAAAGACTGTAATGAAGAAACTGGATAAAACAAAAAATACCAAAACCAAACCCCAGATACCGCTACACACCTGCAGCCCTGACACACAATTTATTACGTTCAGAGCAACTGTGCACGCTGAACCTCCTTTTATTGCTTTGGGGACTTGCATCACAGTTACCTTCAGTTTGACAAACATTTCCTCATACAGCACAACAAAACAAAGTTGGCTCCGAGGAACAGGAGAGAGATTTCATATATATCTCTGTGTGTGTGTGTGTGTATAAAAACAATAATACATTTCCATATGATACAAGCTGACATTTCCTTATCAACGCAAATAGCCCTGCCCTGCCACTCCCTGAGGCTACATGATGATAGGAGCACTGTGAGCTATGGATGTGAGGAGTCTCACACACAGGTAAATGTATTTCACTGCTGCAAACCCCAGGCATTTTCCACATTAATTCTTGAGTCTCTGCTTTGACCTGGCTCTGGTGTGCCAAGGCTATTGATAATTGCCCACTCCACCATCTGCTGCTGATGTGCCCATCAGGCTCCTTTCATAAAAAGGTGATCTTGTTGCAGATATGGGGGATCAGTTTGCACCTCAAAGCACAGCAGATTAAAAATCTTCTGCCTCGAAAACCATAGAAATAAAATGATGTTCTGCACATCCCCCATATTAAAAGCTACAAGAGATGATAAAACATTTCCCCTTTAGGAAAAGGGGAAATGGCCTCAAGGTATGCCAGGGGAAGTTCAGGTTAGATATTAGAAAAAATTTCTTCACTGAGGGAATGGTCAAGCACTGGAACAGGCTCCCCAGGGAAGCTGTGGAGTCACCAACCCCGAAAGTGTTAAAAAAGGAGGAGACATGGCACTTCATGACATGACATAGTGGGCATGGTGGTATTTGTTTGAAGGTTGGCCTTGACGACCCTGAAGGACTTTTCCAAATTTAATGATTCTGTGATTCTAAAACAACTGTGCTTGCTTTGCAATGGTTAATGCACCCCACATGCACACTCTCACATAATCATACAAGTTAAATCAAATAAATCAGAGCTGCTTCTCTGAGCCTTGACAAAGCCCAGAAGCCTACGGGCCCCAAGCAGCCTTAGAGGCAGCGCTCTCAATTTTGCACAGCTGCAGGGAGCTCTGCATAAATCCCCTCACTGTTCTGCTGCAGGTGCATGGATGGGAGTTATCTCTGGTACCTGGCTCTGTCCTTGAGACAAACTTGCCCACTCGCCCATCCCCATGTCACGACACAGCTTTCCCACTGCAGGCAAGACCAGGGAGGGCTGAGCTTCTCCAGAGGCCCTTGGAAGCAGTGTTTTACAGCCTTACTCAGATTTTTCCTCAGTGCCCGCTTCTGAATTGCTGACACTGCAGGGAAAAGGCAGAAATCAAACTGTCCCTCTGTGTAGCACAGCTGGAAGGGCTCCAGAAGGGCTGCTCTTCATTTCGGGCATCTCTGCACCCAATGAATCCACACCAAAGGGCCAGCCAGGGCCTAAACCAGCTGTAGAGGTACTTTTCCATCAAATTGTACATTTGGGTTTTTTTGTAGGCCTGAATTTTCACCCCAACCCCCCTCCAGCAATTCATGCTGTGCAGGAGTCAGAGGCTTAGGGATGACAGCTGCTCTCCAGTCACCTGGGGTCATGCACATCCTCATGCTCCAGATGACAGCAGTGACCAGAAGCAGCAGCAGACTTAATTTCCAAAATCTCACGTGACCACAGGCCACTGCACCAACAGTCACGAGCCACCTCATATGGTCTAAAAGCAATTTCCCTTTTTTTCATTGCTTTGAACAGGTTTGATGGGTTTGTTTGTTTGTTTTTAAACAAGTAACTTGCTATCTATTTTCCATTCTGATTTGTCTTTCACAGGTTTGCCTTTTCTTATGGAAACGATGTTTCATTTATCCTTTTTATGAAGTTTAAAATCCAAAGTTCTGTCATATTTTTAATCAATTATCTGTATTAATTTCCTCTGCAATTCAGATAAAGTTTGCTTGCATCAGTTTCTCGAGCTGTATTCCCACTCACTGAATAAGCCTCAAACATACTCATTTCCTCATGATGGATTTTTTTCATTAGAGAAACTCCTTTTGAAGTATATGTCTTCTCTGGATGTTTTCCATCTCTTTTGGAGTTTCACCTTCTGCATGGGCTTGCCAGGGCTCCACGCTTGTTCCTCTCCAACCCAGCTCTCTGCAAGAGCACGCAGGAGTGCTTGGAGTATCTTCCTATCAACAAATGTTCAGGTGAGCAAAACATACTGGTTTATCTGGTTTTGCTGCTGAATCTCTAGCTGCGATCTAAACTGGTTTAGATGGTTAACAAAACATTAAAGACCAAACAAATGAAAGTATTTAAATCCAGAGTTATGCAAAGACATTCCTTACTTTCAAGAGTGCCTGCTGCACGGCACTGGCTTTCCAAAGCCCTGATGAGAGCCTGCCTTAAACATGGGCAGTCCTCATGCTTGGCAGGCTCACAGTGCAGTTTCCAAGCCCAACAGTTTTCAGTCATTGCAACAGCCACCCCGCCACGGCCATGGAAACACTCGTGTGGTGCTCAGCAGCTTTTGAAGAAGATCAACAAATTAATTTTACTCCCTTATTTGTCATTAATTCCCAAAGGAATTCTGAACAACCACGTACACAGCACGGCTTTGTCTGGAAAACTTTCTACCAAAGATCAGATGCTAGGAAGGCCTTTATGAGGAAGTCCAAGAGTTTGCTCACAAACTTCCTAGCGAAAAAAAAAAACAAGCAAACCACAGCCACCACTCCAAGGGACTGCCTTTGTGAAGAGAGATGGAAATAAAGTGGGGCAAGGGGAAGAAGTTCCTTGCATTGTCTGATGTTTGGTGCTCATGGTGTAACCAGCCAGACAATTTCCAGGAGAAATGTCTACAAAGAAACACAGGCTGGCCAAGCCTACATTTAAAAATTTCCAAAAGTATGGCTGCTACATTTAGCCTAGACAGTACATGAACACAACAGCAATTTGTAAAATTAAAACTGATCGGGATATCCCAGCGTGATGCTGTTTAAATCATCAAGTGTCCAGTGGGCAGATATTCAAACACTTTTTGGAAACTGTTGTCTTTTCTTCACACTAACAACCACAGATCCAAGATCCCCCATTCTTTGATCGTTTTTTAAATTCCTAACTGTCTGCACCTGCTAAACCCCTAAGTAAATGCTGCCTTTTGATGAGCCCATCTGGATGAAACAGCAACACCTTTTGTTGATGAGTGATGTTGTCCAGACAAGGGCAGGAAAAGAATGGACCAAAGCAATTTCTGGGCCTTCAGCTAAAACACAGAAGTAATTTCAGATGAAAAGCATTAATATAGTAAACCTCACCATCTTCTGTTTAATTAAGTTTATCAAAACCACCATTATTTTGCACATCTTGAAGAACTGGGTGCAACTCTGGGTGTTTCTGGTATGAAAGGTCAAGGTATCAGAAATCAAAAAATGCTTAAAGTAAATTACATCTGTGGGTACAAACTCTGTTTCCATGGTTTTTCTATACTTCATTTTCCCCACTTACAACTCAGGTTGATTTTTAGCCATTATCATATTGCTACAATGAAAGTATTAACTTTCCCATTAACCACAAGTAAACATGTTTTACCAGTTCAAAACACTGAATCCGAGACAGAAATCACTTCAGCCCTGCCAGTCTGGTAGAGTCATTCAGCCTCAGCAACAAAAGGTTTCAATCAGATAGCCAAAACTTTTGTCCATCAGATTTAGATTTGTCCTGAAATGCAAGACAGACTTTCCTCCTTCCCCCCTTTGCAGAGCCAAAAAGCACAGAAACCAAGAAAATTAAAACCTGCTGCACTACTCTGCAACATGCTACAAAATGTAATAAAAAGCCAAATGTCTCTCTGCCCTCCCCCCCTCATCTAGCTGAATTATTATTTCAAACAGTCATGTAGTTGCAACTCTGCCTACATCTCCAAAAACTAAACAATTATACCACAATAGGGGTATTTTGTTCACTCAGGAAAAAAATCATCTAATGAAAAACTATGTTGGTGGTTGAATCCGTTTCCTTTAGGAGGAGCTGGCTGTAATCTCAGTGGGACTTGTGGTTTCGGCTATTCATACTGTTCATAGCAGTTTCTGTTTCTTCTCAAAGCAACGTAACCCAGCAACACAGAGAAAAGCTGTGATTAACTTCTTCTGAGATACAAGATGTCACGGCAGTGCAAGTCGCCTCTTCACCAGGAGAATCATAAATCTCTGTCGCTCTGTTTTGCACAGACATCTCACATCTCAGGCAGAGTGGAAACCAAAGTTAGAAATCACTGGAATTTTCTCTTTTACCCAAGAACAAGTTGACTGTGGACTGGTGACTCCCAGACCAGAGATCATCCTTCAGAGCTGCAAGAAACTGCATCTCTCAGGGCCTGATCGATACCTTCAGTTCCTTGCCAACCACAGGAGAGCTTTAAAATTAACAAGCATTATATTAGCTGACTTTACCTAAGGAATAGCCATCAATTATCCACACACACAGAAGACATTTCCTTTTATTTGTATGCAAATGTCCGTATGTGGTGGAATGAAACGGGAAGGGAACATCTGGGCATCAAAATCTTACATAAATTACATACGTTTTTAAAAAATGCACTAAAATGCTTGAGTCAATCTCAATAAATAAATTTATAGAAATCCAAAACACCACAACCAACCAACCAAGCAATTAAAAAACGTAAGGGAAACAATCAGAATGATGTTAAGGAAAAAAAATAAAACTCTTTCCTTTATCTCTTGCATGAGGCACCTAGGCTTGCCTTGATCTCTGAAGTACAACAACTACGTCAACAACAGTAAGACATCCAGGCTCTGTTATTCCAGATACAGAATAATTAATAATTAATAGGCTTAAAGACCCATCTGGCTGTCCCACCAACACAGATCTCGGGAGAAACTCAGCTCACACCGACCACCACACCTCTGCTGTCCAACCTTTGGGAGCCGGCACGGCACGCAGCAGGGCTGCCGACACCTTACCCAGCAGCTGCGGGACAGCCAGCAGCTCCAGACTCCAGCGGGGTTCAGACCTGAATGTCCCACGTGGGAGAACCCTGGAGCTGCCACCAGAGCAGCAGGGCAGCGAGATTCCACCACTCCTCTCCAGCCCCAGCAGCCACGACGCGCACGCAGCTCTGGCACAAGCGCCAGCCTTCCCCTGTCCCAGCACCTCGCTAATGAACACACCTGTGCAGTCACTTCTGCGTGCCCTGGGAGATATTTCTCTTTTTTTAACGACAGGTTCTGTTATCTCCTGTGTATATTAAAACTGGCCTTTCAGCTCTTCCATTAACAGCAGATCCCGGAGTCAGAGGTGAACTCTAAGTGACTCTGACACTTTCAGATCAGGG
The DNA here is from genome assembly GCA_013397755.1 of Cnemophilus loriae. NCBI lineage: Eukaryota > Metazoa > Chordata > Aves > Passeriformes > Corvidae > Cnemophilus > Cnemophilus loriae. The sequence goes on along the minus strand of VZTF01001529.1, from coordinate 2,802,424 downwards.
CATCTCTCTGACAGGCCTCTGACACGGCCTCTTTTCATGTCTCAGGACTGCAGCAAGAGGGGAAGAAACTGCCCAGAACCCAGGGTTTCCAACTGCAGCAGTTATTTATTACTGCTCTGCCCTACAGTGTCACCCAGGTGCTGCAGAGGAAAGAAGGAGGCCATCCATTCCCTGCTATCAAGAGTTACAAAATATTTTGAGAAAAAAACCGGCGAAGGATAAGTAGATGGGCACAAGATGAAAGCAAAGCAATCCCAGGGCTGAAGAAAGCACGACTTTTATGTTTGGTAAAGCTTTTTGGTTTTGCAAAGTTGACCAGGTGGTTTAACAAAAAAAAAAAAAAAAAAAAAAAGAAAAAGAGAAAATTCAGATCAGAAGACAAGAATAAACTGAATAAATTTATCAGAGCCAAAGTAGCATTGAAGAAAATTCACTACTGCCAAGAACTAAGTGCACTGCTTGTCTGTTGCACATGAAAAAAAAAAATCCAAACTCCAACCAGGCATGTCCAAAGCCACACAGGAACGGGGTGCCTTTATTCCCCCGTGCTCCTCTCTGGGAAGAAATCCTTCAGGGAACCAGCTATCAGCTCTTAATGACTAGCTTTGTTGCTCACAGGCCCCACAATGAAACAGGGGGTGGCTGAGGTTACCACGCTGTGGTAATAATCAAATTTAAGGGGATTATAATCATTATAAGCTAATCAGGGTAGAATTATATATTTTTAATTAGCAGCTGCTGTGTGGTTAAGGCACTAGAATTCCCAGCTGTTTGCTGGTAAGTGCAACCAACAGAATCTTACTTGAAGTGCAAAATACATACTCTTACATGGAAAGTATATTAAGGAAATTAAAACTTGCCCTTAAAAATACTATACACTGTAAAGCCTCATTATAGATCATGCTTTTTACTTCCAGCATTGGAAAGATTTTTTTTTTTTTAAGCCCGTGCATTTAGTCTTATATTGAACATAGGCCAAATACAAAAATATACAATACACTGTGTATATTGTTACTTCAAACCAGACAGTAGTTACTCGTAAATCCTCCAGCATCTGGTATAAACACAGTGTTTGTCTACTCATTGTAAGTCTAGAAAAGGACATACTTATGGAGAGCCCTAAGAAGTATTCACTGCATGAATAATGGAGATTGAATAAAACTTGTCATTTGGATTTCCATGTAACAACAGACTTCAATCCAAGACTCTCAAGTAACGAAACAGATCTCCTCGGTTTCGGTAACCACCCCTGCACACACTGTTGTATTTTTAAATTATTTTTCAGCTGCATTTTAACTGAGAACCTTTCTATGTTATCACAGAGAGACTTCAACAGGCACCAGTCCCCAGAGAGCCTGCTTTGTTTAAAAATAAAGCAAACCCAACAGCCAGTTCAACTGAAAACAAAATGGTTTTGTTAGAGCTGCTCAGGTATAAAGAGGCTGATCAGAGCCTGCAGATGCTTGGCAGAAGTCTACAACAAAAACCCCAAACAGCAAAGCAGCTGGTCTTGTCTTCAAACACATTCTTCAGGTTCCCAGTGATACACCAGCCTCCTTCTCCACAATCCAGCAGGTCTGCGACATTTTGGCCGAACCCAAGGCAGCAGGAGAACTGCACCTGAGCACAGCCAGGCTCCTCATTCCAGAACTAGGCTCCTCAGTAACTATTTGAGGATATGCCCTGAGGTATATCCACAAGGTGCTGGAAAGGGCTAAGCAGGTCCCTTCAAATCCCCAGCCCTCACAGCGGGCAGGGCTCTGTCCAGGGGAGCAGGCGACCAGGCTGGCTGGGTGATGAGAACTCTCCAAGCCAAGGCAGCCCAGCTTTGGATGCTCTGTTTCTGGGTCCAGCACTGTCAGGGCTGCTCTGTCTGCCACAGGCTCCCCCGAGCCTTGTCCTGCCAAAATAACAGTGACACTTCCCCACCTCCACAGACAGGGAGCATTTGTGTCTGTTCCATCACCTCTCTCATCGCAGACCAGGTGCGGATTCTACTGCTGGAGAAGATAAATGACCTTAGATTCAGCTATTTTGGATAAAACTGTTTCCTATGAAATGGATGCAATACAACCAAGACTGCACACCAGCTCTTCACAGAAACTGCTATTTCTAAGAGTTTTCAAGCTCTAGGCAGTCCTGAGTAACGTCCTCTGCCACGTCTGAGGGCTTTGACTAACGGGTCACCAAAGAAGACTCAGAAAACCCAACAACCACTACTTCACTTAAATACCCTTCTGTTGACTCAGACTAACACAGTCAGCCATGGCAAAAATAGGGCCTCCTTGAAATGCCAAGAGCTCTTGGGTAAATCATCCGCTCTTGCAGATGGGTGCTGCTGCCAAGACTGTCTCCTCCAAAACACCCAGAACCCTGAGAGGGTTACTGACAGCTTCAGACCAAGGTTACCGGTGATGGGAGCTGTACAGGACTTTTAAACTCTTGTCTTTCCACTCTAAAACACAACACAGCTTCAGAGCAAGGGAAGAATATATTTGAGGGAGAATGGGGCCTAACAAGACAGCTGTTACATCCAAAATATTAGCATCACCAACACGGCACTTTCAAGTCACAAGGACAGAGTCACTGAAGACATGGCCTCTGACGAGAGGTGCACAAAGAAATCAAAGACTTTCACAGAACTGTGGCACTGAGCTGTGCCCAGGCAGGCAAATAATGGACTAAATTAATTGCCTGTAGCATGACGCTGCTGGAAAATCCTGGAGGTCTGGACTGCTTTGCAGCATCGCTCTTTCAACTCCACCCCATGCTGGGGGTTTAATCTGCAGGGCTGTAATGGCACTATCAGCAATGTTAGAGGCGAGACTAAAAATAAACGAGGGACAAGAAAAATGCAAAGCTCCTCCTCCCTGCAAGGTCTGGAGGGAATTTCCTGAGTCAGTCAGACTGCTGGATCACTTGTTTACTTGTTACTAAGTATGAATTTTCACAGCAGCGTGTGTGGTTTTCACTGAAGTTTCCAAGTTAAAATCAACAAGGCAATAATGTCATAAGGAAGCTAAACATCACTAACCCTCTTGAGGGACAGGATCCCTGCTGCTTCCCTGCCCACGCTGCACGTGGTATTTCCAGGGAAAATACTGCATTTCTAGGTCAAATATGAAAGTACTGGGGGCAAAGACAGTCCCTTGGATGTATCAGTGAAGGACACCAGCTCCCAGAGCAACCTGCATCTTCCTCAATCCATTAGATCTGTTTACCCCCAGATAAAGAAGCTGTCATGCAACATTCAGAAGAGCCGAAGGGTTTATCCCTCTGCAAAGCAGCTCTCCAAAGGTCCTCTCCAGTGCCAAGAGGCATTTGGGGATGGAGAGGTCAGCTCTTCTCCCTGTGGCTCCCACGGAGGACACAGCCACGGAGCAGCAGACACAAGTGATTTCAGAGCTACACAAGAAGCTGGCACGGAGATTTGTTTATGGAGAGCTAGAAATTAAGTTTGACTTTAAAATAGCGCAGTCACCAGTTACAGCTCAGAGGGTCACATTCTTCCTCCATCTCTGCCTCCTCCCCTGTCTTTGCCCAGCAGCTTTCCCAAACTGGTCTGCAAGCATGGCAGGATTTCCCCACGAGGGAGGCAGGCAAAAATCTGTGGCTGGGGAGCTGAAGGAATAGGCTTATGAAGGGATGCTCAGCACTTCCTACAGCGCTGGACACCTTTTTCCCAAGACCAACACCGCAGCAGACACCATTCCTATCAGTAGCAGCCTGGCACACCAGACACTGTGGTATTTCATGAAAATTTTAGGAGGTGCCTGCAGGTTCCCAGTACTCTAAGAGAGAGGCTCACCTTCCCACTTCACTCTCTGTGGAGCTCTCCTTCTTCACCTCCCCTGCCCCTGGAGCACACAGCAGAGGAAAATATAAGATTTCCAGCTTTGCAAACCTCCAGCCTAAACCAACATCCTGTAAAACTACAAGTTAAAGGCAGGAACACTTCACTTCCAAACCACAAAGGCTGTAATGAGTGTGGTTTAATTGGCTGGTACAAGAGCTGCGCAGCCAGAATCAGCAGCTGGCAATGAAATCAGCCCTTCTGCACGGCAGATTGCTAAACTTTTGCCCTTGTCTGCAACGTGGTGTGTCACAGAAGCAATTCAGTACCCATAAAAAGAACTACAAAAGTATCGAAGAAAACTAAAGTGTTAGCTCAGAACTGGCAATAGACTAAGTTTTTTCCCCAAAAGTTTCTAGTTGTGGACTCTATAGGGATGAATTTCTCCTATGTGCATATATATAACATCCTCCATAAGAAACCTGTATATTTTAGGTGTCACTTAAAATCTGGCCCTTTAGAGATACTGATTTTAAGAGGCTCAGTACAAATTTAAAAATCTCATTATTAGAAATAGAAATTAGATTCTTTGAAAAATCAGTCCCAAGTGACAGAACTCTCTATCAAGTGATGATGGCACATTTCTTTGCTTCATTTATTTAATACATCACTCAGCTATTCACACATGTCCAACTTCTCCCTTAGAGGTTTACAAAGCACACAGCAAGTTAGTTTGCATCTAACTTCAGAATAGCCAGATTAGCAAGGAACAGGATTTTACAGCAAAGCCTTCCCTTCATCTGGGGCAAAAAGCTTTGAATCTTATAAAGCCAATGCAGTAAACTTTCAAGCCAAGGCGTTTCACAGAGGTAGCTGGAGCTCATGGCTATCCCCTTGATGGAGTTAATGGACATTTTACAGTTTACACTTTACTTAAAACTACCTTGTTCTCAAACAGAGAAATGCACATTAGGCAGGGTAAAAAATACATAAAAAATAATAACACAACCCAAAAACCACATCAACAAGAACTTGAAGCGATACGTGCATACATCTTTTAATTCAAAAAGCGAGGCTAACCTAAATAAAAGGAGTACACATGAGAACAGCAACACAGATTCATCCTGCAAGCAGCTGAGGAATTGCTATTATCAGCCTCTTCCTGCTGTGAGATCCCGGGTGCTCACGCCCGACAGCTTCTGTCTTGGCTAAGGCAAGGCTGAGGCCAGAAGCTGGCATTGCCTTTAGGAGTGCAGCACTCGAGATGAAATGCAGAGCAGAATTTAAACTCCTCAGTTAGTTCAGCTGCAGACCACAGGCGTACAGTCCATGCCTTTCTGCTTTTACCTGCACAACTTTATTTTAAATTGGGTCTTGTCCCCAGGGCTCCATATTAAAGGAGTTGCTCATACAACGAATCGAGAGTCAGAAGCTTTGGACGTGTCAGGACAAATCCCACCAAATGTAAATTGGTGTAATGTACAGATTTATGCTGGCTTACATGGCACTAGAAAGGGAAAGGCAGTAACTCAAACTGCTGCACAGGCTCCCGACAACAGTGATGATAAGCATTGCTTTTCTAAGGCTGAAAGAAGGTTCTGGGAAAGGAAGATAAATCAAAACATGTCATCTTTGAAAGGAGAGCAATGCAGGAGCTAAGCCCCAGTGGCTTCACAAACACCCATCTCTTCCCAGTAAAACAGGCTGTAGTGTTATTCAGTACGTAAGTTTTGCAACAGTTTTCATTCTAGTTAAAATTGCATGAGGGTTCATTAATTTTAATGCTGTGTGATTTGCCGTGCCCATACCTAGGAATGCACCAAACCCTGGAAGTGTTTGCCTGTTGGCAGAGGGATGAGCCCTGCTCCCTCCTCCTGCTCAGAAGTGGGCTGCAGCAGCACACTGCCTTTGGTGCCTTTAGACCTGACCTTGCCAACCCCCAGCAGCTGCCCAGGACCACGTCCCCAGCCAGGCACCCTGGTGTCACTCACCCTCTGAAAGCCACCACCCTGTCAGGGACAGGGAACAAGGCAGGACAGGGCCCCTTCCGAACACCGAGGCTCAGGCAGAGCCTGTCCCCCTCTCCTGGCTTGTGCAAGCTCACACAGAATGTGGGTCTGCATTCTCTAAAAATCAAACACCCCCCTCAAAAAGAAAAACTTTTGCTGGTATGCCAACTACGACAAACACTGCTGATCAGGAGACTGAACCTGTGAGCTCAACTTGCATTTTAAAAGCATTTAGTCCCATATTTTGGTGCATTCTCTTGATCTGAGATATTAAATCAAGCACAGTGAGCTGAATTTTTTCCCATGTAACGAGGGGGTTTATCAGCACACCTCTGGTGGATTATTAACTCCAGTGTTTTGCTGGGAAGAGGCTGAATTTAATCTGGATTGCAATTGGAGAGCGGGAAAGAAAAAAGGTCAGAGCAAACACGGCACCACTATTAAAGAAATGGGTTAATTATCAACCATGGGTATGGAACTGGAAACACGACAGCAGCCCAGTCCTGCTGGTGACGATGCTGGCTGTTGGACAAGCAGAAAGCCACCCAGACCAGCTGCAAGAGGAAAGGGATTAAAGCTCTCACGTTGTTACATAACTAAAAAAGCTGGTTCTGAAACATATCCGTATCTGCAGGGTATTAGGGGTGCAATGGTTTTATTAGCCAGAGACACCACAACCAGCAAGGCAGGCTTAATACCCATTAAAAAAATATTTTATGCCTGGTATCAGGGAGCTCTGCAGGGTTCAGAAATGGATCAGACATTTCTTCATATAACAAGAAGAGCCGAAGGCGGCATCTGATATTCCACAAAAGGCAACAAACACTATAAACAAGGTACATAAAGCCTCCAGCTCCCAGGCATAAACTGCCCTGTGACTACAAGAGATCAGGACACTCTACCAGGAACGAGTTATTCTTCCCAGCGGGTGCCTGTTTCCAATGCTATCTTCCAAAACAGATCATATCAACCAGTATTTGCATCAGGAAAGCAACTGAGAGGACAGCTCACCTGAGTCTGCTGTGACACATCCTACACCAAACTAAACAGCATCCGGCAACACGGTAATTTCCAAAACCGCTCAAAAAAAAGAAAAACAAAAACAGAACCCAGAAAACTTGTAACTGTTACTTTTTTAACTACCACGACGGAGAAAAAACAACACTGTAACAAAATGTTAAATGGCAAATAAAGGCATAGCTACAAAAGAAAGTCAAAATATCACATCAGCCCAAACCTGCCAAAACTGAAGAAATCATAACAGATAAAAGAAAGTATTAGAGGAAAAGGGGGTAAAAATAGAAATGCCAGGATATGACATGCCTTCGAGTTATAGAAAAAGCATCTGGATTGTCCTCAAATCCCCTCCTGACTGCTGTCTAACTCGGTAACAGTCCCTCTTGAGCAACAGGGTTGTCTCAAGCAGAGCAATGGGGCAATGCCGATTTCTTTCCATCTGATGCCATTCGGGGCAAAGCACCTTCCCAGTGAGACAGGGAACAGTTTGTGCCCTCGGCTGCACAGCCCTGGGTGCAGCCCAGAGCCTGCCTTTCAGCCAAGGCTGGAGGACACGAGGGGACACACACACACGACCTTCTGCTTGTGGCCCTGGGGAAGGACCCATCTCCATCCACAGGAACTGCACCAGAGCCACCAAAAAACAACTCTGCAAATTAATGCACTGGTGCAACTCACTCCAGGCAAAAGGAAGAGCACAGAAAGCCTCATCTCAGCCTGTCAAGGTTCCAGAAATATAATTTCCACTTTATTTCCGGAGCCTGCCATTTATTGAGCATTGCTAAGGAGACCCACTTCTCTTCCGAGACCTTCTCTCCTTTCACAAGCCCAAATGCAAGGCCTGGCAATGCATCCTCATGGGATACACAATATACAAAAATATTTCTTTGGAAAAAAAAAAAAACAGAGAGAATAAACCTTTTCAACTGAGCAATTTTTATTTTTACAGCAGTTGCAGCCAACTGCCTGGCTCAGTATCTGGTACCTGCCACGTATGTCCTTTGCTACAGTGACAGCTACAGAGAAGTAGTTGAAAATGTTTAAGCAAAAGATGCTTTGCCATTTTGTGAAGCATTAACACCGCTCAACGCTTTTAAAGGACATTACAACAACTTGGCTGTGGATTCAGACTCTCCAGCTTAAATTATGGATTTTATAATGCTCTAAAAAGCAGAGAATTTGGAGTGTCTCTCCTCTGCTCACTCCATGGTCCCCAAAGTCTAAACCAGGCAGATATTTGAGTTTTCACAGCTAAGCTAAGGCAGGAGAAAATCCCATTCCATAGAAAGCTGAGGAAAACAAACCCCAGCAGCTGCATGCTCAAATTACATGAAGTCCAAAGACAGTGAGTGTGAGCCTTAGGACAGAGAAACAGTCAGGCAAGTGCACACATGCCTTCCACGTGTTCTGGGTGGAAAGAAACTGAATTTTTTAAAGTTTAACATGGAAACTGCTTTAAGCAATTTGTCATTTTCAATAGAGGTTCCGCAGTAAAAGAGAGATTTCGACAAGTTAAACAACTTCCTACCGGAACGGCTGCATGCAATGTTTAAACTACCTCTCACAGGCTCCTTAGAAAAGGAGTATTTCTAATTTTGCCATTCAGGAAGACTTTGAAATGTCACTGCTGTTTGATTTGACCAGTGGAGAGGAAATGCAGAGTTGAGAGAAGGGGAAAACAATGCATATACCATTCAGTCATTTTTTTGAACTCGATTCCAAGGCAGCTATGTGAGCTAGTGCTAAGAAATGCAAATATTGCATCTTTACCTCCAAGAGGGGGAAGCTTCAGCCACGTTTTCTGTAAATGTTACAACTTAAAGCTCACCTGGGTATAAACAAGGCATCAGCGTGCAGTACCACCTGAAGGAGAGCTGAGGCGGAGAGCACCTTTTGGCTAAACCTGAGCTAGAAACAATGTTTTTATGGCAAAAAGTCCTCGAAATGTGATCCTCTACAATGTATCATAATGCTGAAGACTCTTCTACATCAGAGTCTCTGAGGAGAAATAAGTACACAATAAATATTCACCACTGTTTCTGCCACCAGTTCAGACAGCTATCAGCATTCAGCAGTGCTGCTGCTGTGTCCCAGTACTTGAAAGGTCTGTCCTTTGGAGGCCTTGATGAAGTTTTGTTTATCAGTTGGTGATGCTAGTGGGAAGCCTTTCCTCAGCCAGAGCCCAGGGAGGAGCAGGCTCTGCTTGACGATGCTGGAAGATGCCTGAGGTTTATAAAAATAGAGTAGCCGCAGTAGAACAGCACCAAAAGTCACCTGTTATTTGTAAAAATCTACCTCCATCTGCAACTAATATAGGAAAACAGGAACACCAGTTTTAATTAAGTCTGTAAGACTGCTAAAAAAGTCCCTAACTTTCTGAAGAAAAGTTTTGAACCTTCCTGTTGAGCACACACCCAGGGCCTGGAGGGCAGGAGGTGCTGCAGGCAGCAGAAACACTCTTTTGTCAGAAATCCACCAACGAATTACTGTGTCCAGCACATCCTGAGCCAGGCTGCAGCCAGGCAGCTGATGGAACCTTCCCTGCCAACTCAATTGCACCGTGGAAAAATGCTTGCACTCTCTGCCAGGGGCGAGATCCCATCCAGGCAGCGACCGCTGCGGCAGACGCTGCACCGAGTGGGAGAGGAATACAGAAAATAAAAGCTAACTGTGAGGAGCCAGTTTGGGAGCCAGGGTTCCCTTGTTTCCTCAGCATCCCCAGGGGCAGAGCGGGCAGAACCATCACAGCAAGATGCAGTGCCAACTCACCCACTTGGTCTCGGGACTCAGAGCAGCTCAAAGCGCCACAGTCCCCGGCAGGACACCGATGACCAGGCTGAGTTACACATCAGCTGCACTAAATCAATTGGAAATAGGTTTTGGTTAATCCGCTGCAGCCTTTTAATGTTGAGATCGTGACAACTTGCCCGGCTTTTTAGGCAAACAGCAATTTCCACACTGGTTTAGGCAAGCCTCAGTGCTGATTATAGCATCTTTCACAGACAAGATACAAAAAGCCCTCTGCAATGTGTTACGTTAGCACACGCTTAAATTTAAGCACTCTCATTTTTACTGGGGCTTTTCTCATGTGTAACAACTTCAGCAGATCCAAATTTACCAGTCTGCAATATGACCAAGATATCCTATCCCAGCTCAGAACTATGTAAAAAAACCCTCTTTGTATTTAGCTCCTGGAAAAACTGATACGTGGGTATTTCTAGCATCAACTAATACAACTGGAAAATTGGCAACAGAAAACAAAAATAAATGAAAAAGTCACCTTGAATAGTCCCTAAGCCATCTCTTTTGCAGATAAAAATTTCAGCCTTTGACATATTTTACAAGCAGAAATTTAAAAAAACTATAGGGCATTTTATGGAAACACCGTTGTGGCAAAGCTCCACCTGAGCAGGACAACCCGGCAATGCAAGAAGGGAGCTGCTCCAGCTGAGGCAATTCACCCTTTTCCCCTGCTTTAATGAGGATCTGGGAAGCAGCAGAGCCCCACAGCATAGCAAGAGGGAGCCAAGATTTGTGGGTCCACGCCCTTGTCACAAACATCCCAACTGAGCCACACAGCCTTTGTGCTTGGCTTTCCCACCTCCACACATCACCTGAGTTCTTCATAGCCCTCCCTCTTCTCCTGCAAACAGCCAGGCAGGGACAACTCTCTCGGGTCCATGCACTGCCTGGCACAAGAAGGCCCCAAACTTACCACGCTCGACAGAGTGACATCATGCATCCAGGTATTCCCCACGTTTCCCATCCTCATAAAGGAATGACCTTGTGTTAAAGTGTAACTGCCACCTGCCCCTGGAATGTGAAAGCTAAATGCCACTTTATGGCCTTTAACACGCCAGAGACCTCTGTGCACGACGAAACCGGGCACCTTTCCGAGATAAAGTTTATAGGTGTACTCTGTATCTTCCTCCTGCACTCTCGAAATGACTCACAGGGGCCAGACAAAGGTCTAAATAGCAGCTGCCCCCAGCGTTTGTCAGGAAAAGGAAATCTGGATCTTCTTCAGCAGCTGAATCCCATAACCTGAAAGCCATTGAGGTCTCATGAGCAAACCGTCTTTCAAAACTAATATGTTCCTGCAGATGATTTACAGGACAAGTATCACCGAAACACTTTCACCACAGGAACACCACAACAGTGAATTTCAATGTTTTTACAGGATCAGAGGATGCCCGAGCATCTCGTGATGAGATAATGGGCATGGGAACTGTTCTCAGCCATAATGGCAGTGGTTTCATACTCCTCCTTTTCAGCTTCCAAATAGCTGTGCCAACAACAAATTTTAGCACTCATGGTGAAATCCATGGCTAAACTGGCTGTTTAGCAACCTGAGCTGCTGAAATCATGGGATTAATTTCCATTAAAAAGGAAAAATTAAGAGTGAAGAAAAGAACATTCTGGAATCTTTCACTGAAGCAGCATTTGACAATATGGATGCTAAAGTGAAAAAGTTTAATTATACATATTCATATATACACACCAGTCACATATTCTCGGATTCTCACCCAAGAATCCAAACTATTTTGATGGGTGACACAATATTTTCACAAGCTCCTCCTCTTGGACTCGGTGCAGGCTGTGTGGAGATATAAAATTTTCCTCTATATATAACCTCACCGAGCAGCCAACCCTTGGACCAGCACAGCCCTGATATCCTCACTGCCCATCTGGATTTTGCCCAGAGCAGTTCCACACCTCCCGCAGAAAGCCAGAGACAGACAGTGGGGGTTTAATTGCCTCGCTCCACCTGTAGCAAACAAAGCTTCCTGAAACATGAGGGATTTATAGACTGTAGCTTAGTCCAGACAAAAAAAAAGCTCCACGTGAAACTGAGGGAACAATCTCAGCATGCCTGTATCTCTTCATTAAAAAAAAAAAAAAAAAAAAAGGAAAGCTACGGTACACGGTACACGTATAAAAACATTTGGCAGCTCAGATCTCCACTTGGAAACAGTTTGATTAATAAAAGCAGACGGTAGGTGACAAGGAGGACTCCACAGTGCACACAAACTACACTAAAGTTAACAAAACACTATCTACCATTGCTAAGCAAGTTTGGTATTTGCACATCAAACAAATACACAGCGTTTGCTGGGGTACCAGCAGAAGACAATCTAACAACAACAAAGCAAGCCATCCCCTCCCAATAAGTAAACAACTTAGTGATTTTATTCAGAAACAACAGATTCTGTGATCCTCAGAGTTCCTGCTGAGCAGGCAGCAGAACCTCTGGACCCTCATGCAGTCAGGCTGTTGCTGCTCCTCTCAACCACCACCAGAGCACATTGTGAAAATATTCTATATTAGTCACTTCATTGTTTAAGGAAAAACACATACCAGGGAAAAGAGAAGGACACGATTCTTTGTTTTGCATCAGACTAATCCCTCTTTCACCCACAGGACAGGGAGAGAACAAAGCCTGGGCTGGACCAGTGGCTGCCAAAGCCCCATCAGGTGTCCTGTCTTCAATGCTTTCCCCCAGGCAGCAGCACCGCGAAGAGGAGACTCAGCTTGGAGACAGCAGTGTCCCCACATTCAGCCAAACTGCAGACTTCTCATCCCCCCAGCTCACCGGGATCAGCTCGCCCAGGGCTGTGCTCTGCCACACGTCCCCTGCTGTCCCCGTGCCACGCAGGGGAGCCACGCACTGTCCTGGGGCAGCACGAGTTGTTTTAGGCACCACATCCTACCAGAATACTCAACAGCAAAGCTGCATCACAGAGTCACAGAATGGGTTTGGTTGGAAGGGACCTTAAAGATAATTCAGTTCCGACACCCCCTGCCATGGCAGGGACACCTTCCACTATCCCAGGCTGCTCCAGGCTTCATCCAACCTGGCCTTGGACACTGCCAGGGATGGGGCAGCCACAGCTTCTCTGGGCACCCTTTGCCAGTGCCTCACCACCCTCACCCATTCAGTGAAGAATTTCTTCTTTGTATCTAACCTAACCCTGCCCTTTTTCAGCTCGAAGTCATCCCTCCTTATCTTATCACTACACACCTTTGTAAAAAGCCCCTCTCCAGCTCTCCTGTATGGCCACAACAAGAAGATGATGGGCTGGACTGCTCTGGGACTGGGGACTGTCACCAGCTAGGAAGAGCCATGCTCCTGGCTGGCCCTGCAGAAAACACTCAGCCTGTTTTTAGAGACAGCCTCCTTATCAGGAACAACTCCTGTAGTGATCAGGGAAACTCTTCCCCAAACCAAAGCTCTGGGTATCTTTGATGTATCTCCTGCTGCTCCCTCCACCTCTCCTCCAGCCATCCCTGGCTTCCCACAAGGCTCCAGTGAATTGCTCCTCTGCAGGTCCAAGCCCCAGGAACATCCACCTGTACCCCTGCCGTTTAAATTGCTAATTGGGAGTTCTAGCTGTGCCTCTGGGAAAGGAGGAGGATGGCCATGTTCCTTGCTATTTTTAAGAAAAGTCGTTTTGCAGTTATTCTGCAGCCCAGGTCCTCACCTGTCCAGTTCAGCCTGTTTGGGAGGTAACTTTCCTCTCTTATTCATCCAAAAAACTCTGAGACATCTGTGTCTGTCATCAGTTTGGTCTAACACCCACTTAGTGCAGGATCTACACCACTGGAATAAGACAGGTTGAACATCAAAGTTGGGGTTTTTTTTAAAGTACACAATATCTGCCCAGCTTTGTTTGTGTTGAGGGAGTGGCTGGATTTTAGGCAGCTTCTTTTTCAAAGGCTTTTTGTTAATAACTAAATGAAAAACCCAGAGTTGAGGTTTTCCTCTTAAAAAACAAGCCAGAGATTAAGGATATGAAGAAAGAAGTCAGTCTCTTCCCACTCTAATTGTACTGAGACACTGACTTGAGGGCTCCAAAATTACAGATGTATAATCCAAGACAATGAACTCTTTACTGAAGGATTAGCAAACCATGCAAAACTGATTCCTTATTCAAATGCCTTGCAATTGTAAGGGCATCTGTTCCACTTTGCAAGTCATCCCAAAGGCTTTGTTTGTTTTGATTTCCTGTTCCATTATGAAGACATGGCACTTTGCATTTTCACACCGTGTAATAAGCATTATTGTTTAGTCTAATAAGGTACAGTTAATGAAATTCAATAAATATTTTTTTAAACCTTATTTTTCTTTTACATTACAATACAAGCCCTCTCAACCGTAAAAACTGGAACTGTTTTTAGCCAAAAGCCAAGTGTGTAAAAATGTAACCCAAAACATCAGGACCTGAAGGAAAAACTATTTTGTTTCTCCAAGGTCTACTAGGGGCAGTTAAAAAAAAAAAATCTGCAGGTTTAAATAATATTACTAACACTAAACAGTTCAGCACAAATGATGGCAGAGTCAGAGCTGGAGACTAACAGAGAGCATGATGCCATCATTCCAGCCCGTAGCAGTGGAATAGTTCTGGAAACCATTCAAAATGTCACAAGAGGGAGGATGGATGGAGTGTGTGACCTTTGGAAACTGAAGGGTGGATCTCAGCAAAAATATCCCATTTACCCTGAGCCATACTGCTCCTTCAGGGCCAAGAGAGATGCTGGCCCACCTACTGGGTTCAGAAGGAAAAGCAAAAAATTACAATTAAGGGGAAAAAAAAATAAATATCCCAATCTGCCAACATACCAGCCCAATGCAAAAGCTGCCAAACTGCTCTGGAAACAGGCAGCCTCTTCCACAGCTCTCTATCAGATCAGTAGATAACAAAGTCTGGATGACAGCCTAGGCTTACGTTTGTTTCCCAACACCAGATCCTTGCAGGAAGCCCCAAACTTAAGCCATCAAAGGCACAGATTCTGTGGAGCTCTCCGGGCTGCCAGCTCTGAGCCCCTGCCTGTCAAACCACTGCGACAGCTACGCCGAGGCGAGCTGCACGAGGCCAAAATACAAACTGAGAAAACAAAACATCGAGCGTCAAGAGAGACAGAGAAAATGATGACAGTGGTGAAAGCGATGCTTCTGCAGGAGCCGGTCTCGCACGCTCAGCAGCGCTGTCACTCAGCGCTGAGGAGCTGCTGCTCCCCCTGTCCTGCAGGAGATGCCTCCGGTGACAGGGCGACGGGAGCGGATAAGATCTTCACAGATCACAGGGGGGATGACCCAGCCCTGCGCCCTCGGTGCAAAAAGGTCACTCCATACTCAGTTTCTAACAGGCAAAAATGAATCTTTTCCGCAGCTGAGCTAGAGAAAAACTCTGGAGAAATACGGAGCAGGAGGATCTGCATTTTGCTGCTCCAGGAATTGGGACGTGGAGCTGGAAGGAGCTCAGACAGGATGCAGAAGTCTGAGTACCAGCCCTCCAGGTACCACTGAGCGCTCACAGCAAGGATCCCTACCTTCAGCTAACATTTTGCCTCAAATTCTTCATAGTCCTTCTATAAATTGCATGGCACTTGCTCATACAGAACCACTACTCTGTGCTTTTCACCAAGAAATTTAAGTCACTTGCAGCACACAAAGATCAAAACCAAATGCCTTGATTTACAAGTTCCAGTCAAAGTCAGAGGAAGTGTAAAAAAAAAAAAAACCCAAACACCTGAAATAACTAACAGGCATAGTTCGTGTCTGGAGTTAAGTAAAGGAATGCAAATAAAAAACTTGGCCAATTATTTTTAAAAACCTCAAGAGAGGTCCCAAGGATCCCGCCCTTGCCCACAGCCCAGACCCTGCTAATGCGATAGAGAAAGCCCTTGAGGCAGCAGCATCTTCTCAGCTTCCACATTACTTCAAACTAAGCCATGCTGAAATCTAATGAGAGAGGGCTCAAATCGTCAGTTCTGCACAGCCACAAAAGAGCTACTCTGAATATCTTCACACCTTAATGTAGCTGCCCTGGGGCAAATGTTTCCCATACACTGCCAAAGGAGCAAGTGTGTTTCTCAGGCATCAGATCAAGAGATACAGGAACAGCCAGATGAGATGCATGAACAATCACAGCCTGAGCTGAACCAGAGGAAAATGACAATCCCAAACCCAGGAATGCAAGGAGCTACTGCTGGTTTGGCTTTCAAACCCGTTAAAAAAGAGTTCTCACATTTCTAACGTGGAAGATGGATCTTAAATCTCATGATAGCAGGTCAATAATTCATTCATGCAGGAGTTGTAACTCGGTCTTAAAAACATGGAACAACATGCAGGATGGTGTTAACATCTTATTTTGCAATGATGTTGAATGACTGCTCATAATTAGACCATAATTGTGATTTAATTGCTCTGTGATCTGACTGGCCATAAAGAGGGAGACAGGAGTCCCATCTCAACGGGTGGAAAGATTAACTTTATTGTGGAAAGCATAATCCCCTTTCACGCCATTAAAAGTATCACATTAATTCCTGGAAATTTTAATAACAGGCAAGATGTGGCTCTTGGGCTCTCTTGTCCATCTCTGGGGTGCTACTCTGTGGCTCAGGAGAGGATGGATGATGGCTTCGCCACCAGCAGGATCAACTTCTAAATCCTGGCAAGTCCTACACTGTAAATCCAGGCACAGAAAAGATAAGGTCTTCCTCAAGGCAGTATTTTAATACAAGACATACACATTTCATGACTACTAAGTGCAGTACTTCTTTAAAGAAAGACTACTGATTTGTAGCAAAAAATGCTCCAAGTGAGAGAAGAAGAGATTCTGCCTTTTTCTATTTTACATTTCATTCGTGACTACTCCAACTGTCAGAGTTGAAAACAGGCCTTATAGATCTAGAATACAGGAACATCACCCAACTTTTCAGATGGCAAGATTTCTTTCTCTCCACTTGAAATCCACCTGGGTCCTAAAAGAATTTGGGTCAGATGGAAAAATGACTGAGAGGACTCACCGTGCAAGCGACCGGCACCGAGCTAGCAGAGACTGAAGGAAAACACTTTTTGGAGCTCATGCGTGACGCTGCAGAGGTAAACTGGGAACAGCAAGAGCTCGCTCTCTAAACAGCCTCTCCCTTTGCTGGCCCAGCACATCAATCCCAAGCTCTGCTCCACACAGGCACCAGCACTCACTGCCGGGCTTCTGCAATGCCAGGCACGGGCACTCGGCATGGGATGTTCAGCACCACCACTCTCAAAGTGACACTCTGCTTCCCTGTGTTTGCTAAACCACTGAAAGTGCAGGAATTTACAGATGCATCAACTTTTCCTTCTTTTTTTTTTTTTAAATGTTTTACAAAAAAATCCCAAAATAACCAACAGAAATTATCTCACAAGCTCTCTCGGGAAAATAAAAGGAAAAGATTCAAATACCAGCTCACACAAACTTTTTGAAAGAAGCTGGTTTTGTTCACATTGATATACATAACTGAGTTTAACATCTCATGTATAGCAGATGCCAGCCTGACATTGAAGCATTGAGTCACTGCACTGTATTTCAGAATTTACCTTAGGGTCAAGTTAATGTTTGAAAAGAAACAAATGCAGCTGATAGCAATGGGTAAACAGTGACTGTTTCTGCTTGGGATCATGCCTGCTCCTGTTTGCCCTGTACAAGGCTAAAAAAAACCCCTCCACAAGCACCCTCAACTCCTCCCTACTGTGGGATCATCCCAGCTGCAAAGTCCTATCAAAATTATTGATTGCATAAACTGCTCTCAGCACCTCCTGGTTTCAAAGCAATTGGTCATTAGGAGCTTGGGATTCTGAGACTTATTTAGGGAAGCAAAGCATTGAAATGAGAACTAAAAAAAAAAAAACTATTTAAAAATAAATTTACAAGCATATTAACTTTGACAGTTTCCCATAACAAGCATCTGGCTTGGTATGTTTTGGCACAGGTCATTGAACCAAGGCGCAAAAAAAATCTGGAAATCTCTCTGAATGTGCCCATCTCTCACTGAGAGAGAATGAAAACCCAGATACCTTGCCTCAAACAAAATATGGTCCATTTTTTATAGATACAGTCTTAATTCTTCTCTTTTGGAGGATGGCACAACAAACTTCTCTTCTGTTGTGCTGGACTCTGTTAACCAAGACCCATGACAAGAAATGCTGTGCCCAGTTTTATAACTGATCTATCCAATGCAATCAATTATCAATTAATCAAAGTGAGCTATTTTGACAAATGTGAAATGTATTCAAGGAAGCTACAATATTCACAGTACAGCTGGGAAATCACTACATTAAGGCAATGCCAGCTTTACACAAGAATATGTGACCACTGCTCCTATAATCCAATCTATTAATTCCATACTCTCTGACCAAGTAATAATAAAAATGCATTTATTAACTCCACAGAAGTTAATTGCCAATTTCATCAGAACTTAGGCACAGATGTAAGATGGAAACAGTCAGTCATAAAAGCACTACATGTTAGCTGAGGTTTTTTTCACACATTTGACAGTTCTGAAAGTTACTAAGATACATGGCAGTAAGATTCCTCCTCTCTCTCCCCCAAATCAGGCAACTCTAATGGTACAGTTTTATTCTCAAACGTAATAGCAAAAAAGGGTGCACATGGGGAAAAGGAAGGGAAAGTTCCATTAAAGTTCTTTAGCCATCTTCACTGTTCCTCCCAGGGTAAGCAAAGGACCAAGAAACCCCATGTGACCAGTATTAAATACCGGTATTCCCATTAAGAGATTTCATAGAGGTTCCCCCTTTTTGTACTTACTTTTCAAACTTACCACTCACAAAAGCGAGAAAAAAATATTGCACGTGAGCCTGTAAGTCCACAAACTCCGGTTTAATGATAAAGCCCATGCACAGCCTCTTCCACCTACATTTCACATCCTAGTCTCTTCTCTTTCACCAAATGCAAGGTCAGAACCGTTATTTTCTCTGCTCATGCTTGCAGATGACTGACTTATAGTAAATTTCCTGTTTTTCCAGCCTTGTAAATGTCATACAAAACAGACAGGCAATAAAATGTATACATTTCCAGGCTAATATTGCCCCAGCACTTCAACACCAAACAATTAGGGACTACGAACTAGGAAGAGGAGGAAAATCATCGTTAAAAACATGTTTACAATCTTATCTGCACACTCCTTTGCTGTCTGCTCTAGTGCCACACACTTCCTGTTGAATGACAGTTGCCATTCCCATAATTAGATTTTTAATCAACACAGAAGTAATGCATTTTAATTAAAATACTCTCCTTTTCTATGCTTATGATGCTGATACATGAGAGAGATCCCTGCTTTGCAAAGAGCAGCGTGCAGATGCCAGGCTATCATTGACAGGCACAGGGAACTGCTTTCCAGACCACAAAAATATTTAGTGATTTAAAAACTAAATATTTATTTCTATTCCACATTCTTGGCTAATAAAGCATTTTTTAAAAATATGAAGAAAAAAAAGGAAACTACAACCCCACAGTAACCAGGGGCTTGGTTCTCAGCTCTAGGTGGGAATAGTCCAAGGTTTAAGTGCCTGCCCTGACTTACAGATGGGTTTTGAACTCTTTTCTCCTACTTTCCAGGTAAACCCAAACAGTACGCTAAAACTGAGCTCTCTGCCCGTTCTTTTGACCATATCCTGGAGCTGAGACACATTTACCACCAAGTTCTGTCATTTGCAGTTTATTCCCAGGACATGTTTTATTTATACTAACTCGTGTTTCCAAAACAGCAAAAAGTCTGATCACAAATTGTTTGGTTGGGAAGGGTTTTATACACACCTTCCTTCATCCACCAACACTGATCACATTGCAACACCACAAGCTCTATTTTAATACTTCTGCTAAAACAATCAGTATGTAAAAAAACTCTGCCTAATTTCCTCATACTTTTCTTCATGCTTTTCTCCCCCTCCCACTTGGGCAGGGAAACCAGCAGGCTGAGTTTCCCTCACCACTTCCCAGTGAAGCGAACGCAGCAGGGAGAACAGGCATTTGTTTAAGGAAAACTGGGGGTTTTTGGGAGTTTGACACTGTTTGCTGGAATATTGCTACTGAGTCCTGGAAGGGACTAACAAGTAGCCGTGCTTTGGTGGACCAGCTCTGGGGCAGGTGGTGGAGGGGGAGTGCACAGCCACGGCTCAGCTCCTCTCCGACACCCCACCGCTGAGATCTGCTCTGGCTCCGGAGGTTTGAAGGATGGCTGTGAAACAAGTGCCTGCAGCTCTTCATCTAAGCTCATCAGTGAGCCCAGGGACAAGACTTCAGGTGACAGTTCTGCCAGCTGGCCATAAATTCTGTCTGCAGCTACCAGCTGGGTTGAACGAACTACAGGGAAAAAAACCCTCGCACCACAAGCCAGAGCAAAACCCCCATCTTTAGTATGCACACGTCTGGATGACAAACTTTCCCCTAAGGAATCTCTTGGGCAAAATGAAGAAAACTTCCCTTCCTTCCTGCACTGGGAGCTGACCTCGGGGTGCTCCTCCACCTCTCACACCTCTGGCTGTCCAGCTGCAGTCCTGCTCCTCCTGCCCATCCAACCAGCCTCGGTGGCTGCGGCAGCACCGACAGTCTTCTGGCACTCAATTGAAGTCCTGCCCTGGAAATCACAAGCCCATTAGCCAGGCCTGTTAGCTAACCTGTTGAGCGACTGTTGAGTGCACACGGATGTGAAGTGGCATCTTTTTAACCCAGCACGGGAGTGCTGTTCCTATCCCCTTCCTCAGCCAAACAGGAGAGCTACCTGTCTGTTCCTTCACCTGTGCGCTGCAGGGCTGGCAGCACGGATGTGCCCTCACCTAGGGCAAACCAGGGGAAAAAAAAGGTAAATCTGAGCAGCCTTTCAGGCAGAGAGGGAAGATGCAGGAGGGTCCAAGCTTTTTCTTCCCACGCTGGCAGCCGGCAAACACGCGCTGCACTTTCAGAACAAGACTCCACTAATCACTGAGCAGCTCCAAAGGATGCTCAGCTGCTGGAGGAGGGGATCTCTGCCCCATTCCCCCAGCCGTGACGCTCCCTCAGCCTCTCCAAGGGTCAGCCGGACACCGAGCTCCCCCGGACAAGCGCGGGCTCCCCGCAGGGAGCGCTGGCGGCTCCGCGGTGCCTTTGGGAAAGTCTCACGCAATTACTCGCTGCGCTTAGCGCAGGGCAGGGGACTGCGGGGCGGCTGCAGACGGGTCCGGACGAGGAGGTGCCTGCGCATCAGTGCCCTCGCAGAAGGTGCGCACACGCGTGGGTGCATCGGCACCCGCGTCCGTGCCTCTGTCGGGGCCCTGCGCTGCCCCGAGGGGCTGATGTCCGCCACCCCCGGCACCGCGCTGGCCCGTGGCCACCCAGCCCCGCACCCGCCGCGGGCAGAGCGGAGCAGGTCCCCCCCGTCCCGCCGCGTCGCTGCGCGTCCCCCTCGCACCTTGTCGGACGGCTTTCACCACGATGGGGTCCTTGCAGCTCCGGATCACTTCCAGCACGTCGTAGCGCGGCAGCCCCGACACGCGGACCCCCTGCACCTCCAGCAGCAGCTCGCCCTCGCTCAGCGCCGCCTCGCCGTCCCCCGCCGCCGCGCCCGCGTACGGGAACTCGCCGTGCTCCGCGCCGCCGAGCAGGGCGAAGCCCAGCTGCCCGCCGGGCCCGCGGGTCAGCGCGCACTGCCGCACCCGGCTGGACCAGTGGTTCTTCTTCTGCACGACCCGCGACATGGCGCTGCGCGTCCCTCCGCGCCCGCGGAGCGCGCTCGGCAGGTGCGCAGGGGGCGCGGACCCGCCGCCCGCTCAGGCCATCACC